>CM062508.1:4749395-4826895 GCA_031479575.1 Coregonus ussuriensis | reverse complement strand
AGACAAATGCACAGACGAAGACATACTGGTGCTGAAAGTAGTACAACAGAATGCAACATTTACAATGTAGAAGTATTTTACCTGAAGGTAAGATTGTGTATCAAAGTCTGTTTGCTTGCTAGCTAAGCTAGCTGCAACATTTGCAAAAAGTAGGCCTACCAGTGAAACTGCTGAGATGAGATGGTTGGCATCACATCAGTGGAAAGTGAAAGCAATGGGGTGATGTTGATGGTGGCAGATCAGCAGTTTGTAATTCTGCACCAGAATGTTCCAGAACATTCTTTGATTTTTAACTAAGAAGAAACGCTAAAACGACAGAAAAACTGAAATGCCACCAGTTGCCAATGACTTGGTGGGATTCATTGCCTACTGCGTACATATGACTTTAGCTGGCTGCTGTTGCCAGAGCAACGGAACGGGTCTCTCTCCATCCGCGTTATTTTCCTTCCTGCTTCATCGCGAGAACTGCTGGAGCGTTAAAGAGTTGACTTGCAGTGACCTCATCCCTCCAGCAGCCGCGGCGCGACCGAGGCGGAGCCGGCAGCAACTTTGTATGAACTTCGAAGTTGAACAATCGCAAAGGAAGGAGAAACTGGAGTAAGCGGAAAAAACGGATAAGAAAATACAATACCATTTTTTTTTACGTTGTCGTGGTGAAAATCTAAAGACTCGATGCTCACTTTGTGTTTTGTGGCCAAACATTGTGATCGAGGTTTTCCTGGAATCTGTGTCTTTCTGAGGACGGCGGAGGTGGGGAGAAGAAAGGTGAGTTTTCTGCTTCGGTTTGATTAATAGCATAGCATGCCATGATGCACACTGTGCTGTAGCGAGGAGGAGGGGAATATTCCGTTATTTTCTGAAAACCGACGGATGTATATTTGTGGTATGTGCTATTCAGCTAGCTAATCTAAATGTACATCAAATTACTTGGTCAATTGAAATCAGTTAAAGGTAGATACAACAAACGTTAGGTTGAGGAGCAGCTGAAAATTGGGAGTGAAAAGTTTAGCTACGATGAAAGATGCACGTTATGTAGTATGCATTCCTTTGCTAGCCATGTATAACATCAAATCTATCGGAGACAACACTGATGCAGCTATAATTTTCCACGTCTCTCGTGAAGAAAACCATCGCACATCTAGTCAGGTTGAATAATCAGATTTTCCCTTCCCATCTCTCTCTCCTTCCCTGCACAACAAGATGAACACTCGCTGCTGCCGGGTGACTTAAACCAGCTGTCCCCTTGGTTTGGGGACCATGGCAACTCGATATTGTTTAGCACAATTTGGTTGCTCATAATAACTAGCAGGTTGATTTTGTTTATGCTAATCTTATAATAGTGATATGGAAAGAAGGGGTATGACGTTTTTGTATATTCATTGACTTGAAAATCTCCCCAGAAAATTAATATAGCACATTGCAGAACCCTTTAGTCCAAGTTTATATCATGTTCGCAGGAAAGTTTACCCCCAGTAATTTGTTGTCAGTCAGAAATGTGGACAACAATGGCCGTTGGCAATAACAGGAACCAGTGATTAGATAAACAATATTACCATTTGTTTGGTGCCTAATGGTCATTGTTTTGGAATGGAACATTGCCACAGGGCCCCTTCTCAGGTTACATAGCTAATTTTCCCCCAACATCGAATATGCCGATAATACGGCGTTCTATGCTAGCTTCACCTGGCTACCTCACCTTACCATCACTGTTATGGGTGTTACATCACATCCCTGGCCAGAGTACCCCCAGGCACCCCTACAGCCCATACTCTAGGTAGGTATGAAATAAGAAGTTCTGTATAGGGAAATAACCATATAATTAGGAATTAGAATACTAATAATACTAGTGGTAATTTAGTAGGATCTCTATGGAAACATCCACATCACAAACTACTTGAACTCTCCATTTGACATCACTTATTTAGCCTCTTATTTGTTGTCACTTGTGTTTGTGTCAATCCCCTTTAAGACATCATTCTTCATTGAAGGAGGAACTTTAATGATGGATATGGTGGTTGACCATTTGCTTTACTGTTCCTAGTCTGCAGGGTGCGTGGGTGGTGTTCTCATGCATTGTTGAGAAGACAAGACAAGCCAAGGCAGCTGAAGGGTGTGTGTGTGTGTGATTGAGGGCTGCTCTTTGAGGGAAAATAGGTTGTTCTAAAAGCATTGGAATGCAGGAGTGAATAGACAGCAGTCACTTCAGTCAGATAAGACTAGTTTTAGAGTAGTGGAAACCGTTGATCAAAATCACCAAATAGACTGTTAGTTATAGGAATACATTAGACATAGCACTGCTTTCTCACATGGTGTTTCGTAAGAGTGTGTCCCCCGTGCGTCAGCCTGCGCATGTCATGCTCACACATGATTATGGTGGTTGGGAGGGGGGGGGGGGGTCATTGTTAGTCTCCCCCCTGCCAGTGACTTGGCCTCTGTGTTACTGGTGGGTCACCCACCTGTGGCGTGCAGCCTCTCACCCCATGGGGCACACACACGGTCGGAACCGCCTCTAAATGGATATGTCAACAGGAGCCCATCTGTATTCATTTGTCAGACTAGTGGTTGAGTGGTCTTGGTTTTGTGGAGAGAAAAGAAAACAAGCTTGAAGATTTATTTAATTTCACTCAGCAGTGATTGGTTCTACATGTCTGGTTTTGAGAGGAGGTATGAAAAACAACATAGCATTACAGATTAATTTCAGGCAGCAGATAGATAGCTTTTGGCTGCTGTCTGTCAGGCAGCCTGTTTGCGTCAAAATCCTAACACATTTGCAAGTGAACATCTCATCTCCTCTCCTGTCGTCAGTCGTCTCATAATGCCAAGGCTGCCTGAAATCTGGGCTTTGTCCCAAATGGTACCCTATTACAGAGATGGGCAACTGGCGGCCCAAGTGTAAAAATATATCTATATATATATATACACTGCTCAAAAAAATAAAGGGAACACTAAAATTACACATCCTAGATCTGAATGAATGAAATAATCTTTTTTCTTTACAAAGTTGAATGTGCTGACAACAAAATCACACAAAAATGATCAATGGAAATCAAATTTATCAACCCATGGAGGTCTGGATTTGGAGTCACCCTCAAAATTAAAGTGGAAAACCACACTACAGGCTGATCCAACTTTGATGTAATGTCCTTAAAACAAGTCAAAATGAGGCTCAGTAGTGTGTGTGGCCTCCATGTGCCTGTATGACCTCCCTACAACGCCTGGGCTTGCTCCTGATGAGGTGGCGGATGGTCTCCTGAGGGATCTCCTCCCAGACCTGGACTAAAGCATCCGCCAACTCCTGGACAGTCTGTGGTGCAACGTGGCGTTGGTGGATGGAGCGAGACATGATGTCCCAGATGTGCTCAATTGGATTCAGGTCTGGGGAACGGGCGGGCCAGTCCATAGCATCAATGCCTTCCTCTTGCAGGAACTGCTGACACACTCCAGCCACATGAGGTCTAGCATTGTCTTGCATTAGGAGGAACCCAGGGCTAACCGCACCAGCATATGGTCTCACAAGGGGTCTGAGGATCTCATCTCGGTACCTAATGGCAGTCAGGCTACCTCTGGCGAGCACATGGAGGGCTGTGCGGCCCCCTAAAGAAATGCCACCCCACACCATGACTGACCCACCGCCAAACCGGTCATGCTGGAGGATGTTGCAGGCAGCAGAACGTTCTCCACGGCGTCTCCAGACTCTGTCACGTCTGTCACATGTGCTCAGTGTGAACCTGCTTTCATCTGTGAAGAGCACAGGGCACCAGTGGCGAATTTGCCAATCTTGGTGTTCTCTGGCAAATGCCAAACGTCCTGCACGGTGTTGGGCTGTAAGCACAACCCCCACCTGTGGACGTCGGGCCCTCATACCACCCTCATGGAGTCTGTTTCTGACCGTTTGAGCAGACACATTTGTGGCCTGCTGGAGGTCATTTTGCAGGGCTCTGGCAGTGCTCCTCCTGCTCCTCCTTGCACAAAGGCGGAGGTAGCAGTCCTGCTGCTGGGTTGTTGCCCTCCTAAGACCTCCTCCACGTCTCCTGATGTACTGGCCTGTCTCCTGGTTGCGCCTCCATGCTCTGGACACTACACTGACAGACACAGCAAACCTTCTTGCCACAGCTCACATTGATGTGCCATCCTGGATTAGCTGCACTACCTGAGCCACTTGTGTGGGTTGTAGACTCCGTCTCATGCTACCACTAGAGTGAAAGCACCGCCAGCATTCAAAAGTGACCAAAACATCAGCCAGGAAGCATAGGCAACTGAGAAGTGGTCTGTGGTCACCACCTGCAAAACCAGTCCTTTATTGGGGGTGTCTTGCTAATTGCCTATAATTTCCACCTGTTGTCTATTCCATTTGCACAACAGCATGTGAAATGTATTGTCAATCAGTGTTGCTTCCTAAGTGGACAGTTTGATTTCACAGAAGTGTGATTGACTTGGAGTTACATTGTGTTGTTTAAGTGTTCCCTTTATTTTTTTGAGCTGTGTGTGTGTGTGTGTGTGTGTGTGTGTATGTGTGTATATATATATATATATATATATATATATATATATATATATATATATGCCTTCAGAAAGTATTCACTTCCCTTTTTCCACATTTTTAAACACTTCAAATAAATAGTTTTGACGGTATTGAAAAACCATCCTGTGGCTTTTTCCAAATACCCCAGTATACAGTATACCGCCCAAGCGTTGGATGGTGTATCAATACACCCAGTCACTATAAAGATACAGGCGTCCTTCCTAACTCAGTTGCTGTAGAAGAAGGAAACCGCTCAGGGATTTCACCATGAGGCCAATGGTGACTTTAAAACAGTTACAGCATTTTAATGGCTGTGATGGGAGAAATCTGAGGATGGATCAACAACATTGTAGTTACTCCACAATACTAACCTAAATGACAGAGTGAAAAGAAGGAAGCTTGTACATGATACAAATATTCAAAGGCTAGCAAGAGCGACATCATTGATATACACAGAAAAGAGTCGGCCCGAGAATTGAACCCTGTGGCACCCCCATAGAGACTGCCAGAGGTCCAGACAACAGGCCCTCCGATTTGACACATTGAACTCTATCTGAGAAGTAGTTGGTGAACCAGGCGAGGCAGTCAGTTGAGAAACCAAGGCTTATTTAGTCTGCCAATTAGAATGCAGTGATTGACAGAGTCAAAAGCCTTGGCCAGGTTGATGAAGACGGCTGCACAGTACTGTCTTTTATCAATCGCGGTTATTATATTGTTTAGGACCTTGAGCGTGGCTGAGGTGCACCCATGACCAGCTCGGAAACCGGATTGCGTAGCAGAGAAGGTACGGTGGGATTCGAAGTGGTCGGTGATCTGTTTGTTAAATTGGCTTTCAAATACTTTCGAAAGGCAGGGTAGGATGGATATACAGTGAGGGAAAAAAGTATTTGATCCCCTGCTGATTTTGTACGTTTGCCCACTGACAAAGAAATTATCAGTCTATAATTTTAATGGTAGGTTTATTTTAACAGTGAGAGACAGAATAATAACAGGGGTGGTCCCGGGGATCGAACCCACTACCCTGGCGTTACAAGCGCCATGCTCTACCAATTGAGCTACAGAGGACCACAATCTGATTGATTGATTGCTTCTGTGGACAGGTGTATTTTATACAGGTAACAAGCTGAGATTAGGAGCACTCCCTTTAAGAGTGTGCTGCTAATCTCAGCTCGTTACCTGTATAAAAGACACCTGGGAGCCAGAAATCTTTCTGATTGAGAGGGGGTCAAATACTTATTTCCCTGATTAAAATGCAAATCAATTTATAACATTTTTGACATGCGTTTTTCTGGATTTTCACTGTTATTATGGGATATTGTGTGTAGATGAATGAGGAAAAAAATATATTTAATACATTGTGAATTCAGGCTGTAACACAACAAAATGTGGAATAAGTCAAGGGGTGTGAATACCTTCTCAAGGCCCTGTGTGTATGTGTGCATATAAAGGAACTCAGTCGCGGTGTTGAGTTAGAATATTAGAATACACCAGGTGCAATTTCGAAATTTGGTTGTGCATCAGCGGTAACAACATCTTGCGTAAGGCCAGCTCGGACTGCATGTGTGGGTTCGCAGACCCGCGACCCACTGCGGCCCCTCATGATTTTTTTTTTTGGGGGGGGGAGGAGAGAGATTCTGTGGCTTTCGAGTGATTATAGATTACATGTTTTATTTTATTTTTATTTAACCATTTAACTAGGTAAGTCAGTTAAGAACACATTCTTATTTACAATGACGGCCTACACCGGCCAAACCTGGACGACGCTGGGCCAATTGTGCGCCGCCCTATGGGACTCCCAATCACGGCCGGATTGTGATACAGCCTGGAATCGAACCAGGGGGTCTGTAGTGACGCCTCAAGCAATGAGATGCAGTGCCTTAGACCGCTGCACCACTCGGGAGCATAACACTAGTTTATAAACACTTATCTTTTTCCAGAATCAAAAACTATCATCTAGAGATCTTTACTTCAATAGTATTGTTTAATTAATAATGTAATAGTTGTCATTAGGTGACAATGAGAAAACACACTAATTACCTGTAGAGTAAATGTGTCCCAAATGGCACCCTATTCCCTATATAGTCCACTACTTCGCTGGTCAAAGGTAGTGCACTACATAGGGAATAGGTTGCCATTTGGGATGCAGATATATATTGGGATTACAGTAACTAATTGGTTTTATTCTACAGATTTAAATTGGGCTTAATTAAACGTTTTATTAAAACTCTGACTGTGAGCCAATTATGTTATGGTTCAGACCAACCAATGTGAGAGGAAAGATGAAACGTGGGCTAATAAATAACCTTCCACATACAGTACACATCCCATACCACTTTGAAACACCATCGATAACCTTTGTAGCTCAGCTGGTAGAGCACGGCGCTTGTAACGCCAAGGTAGTGGGTTCGATCCCCGGGACCACCCATACACAAAAATGTATGCACGCACGACTAAGTCGCTTTGGATAAAAGCGTCTGCTAAATGGCTTATTATTATTATTATTATTATTATTATTATTATTATTATTATTATTATCAAAATTGTCTATATGGCTGACCCCCCTCAAAAAAACAATAACGTTAACATAATCTGACCACAAAACCAATTTAGAAAGAACAGAGCAAGAGCAGTTAACACATGTTCTGATTATTACGCTCTCTTCTACAATCATTTACTGTTCCCTCAATTGCGGTTACTAGACAGAAGCCATTGATTCAAAAAGGAGCAAGATAGTCTGTTTTTTCTCAAAAGAGAAAAGAGTGAAAACTGGATAAGAGGGCCAGCTACATTATCCTGTAGAAAGAGGATCTCCTCTGTCCATGTGCGTGCCAGTGTGTGTGTCTCTCTGTAACCACTCAACAGCCGACCCACCCACAAACTATAAGCATTTGCAGGAGAGAAGTCCCATTCCCTAACCTCAATACTCCGTCAGGACTGGAGATTATGGAGTGAAGAGATACAGTGGGTATCATAAGTATTCACCCCATTTTGGCAAATAGAAATCCTATATGGATGGTGTTAAGAGATAGATGGGAGGTATTGAATAGAGTTGAAGGATGGGACTAATAACAAATAACAACAAATAATAACAAAGATAGCTAATAATGTAAGCATACTGTGTCCATAATAAGTATATAGGTTGTATGTTGGGAGCTTTTGGGAAAGAGCACAGTTAGAAAGATATGGCATTTAGAAGCAAACCGGATGGACATCATGAAAATGATCGGAGAGGTTGAGAGTAGAAGAAGTTCAGGAGCAAAAAAATAAATAAATATATATATATATATATATATATATATATATATATATATATATATATATATATATATATAGATAGATATATATATATATATATATATATATATATATATATATATATATATATATATATATAGATATATATAGATATAGATATAGAATTATTGTAAAATTAACTCTGTCCATAAGGTGTAGATAGTAAGTATAGACCGGAAGTAGAGGCCTGGGCGTTGTTGTTCACTAATTTACTCCAAGTAGGGAAAGGATGGTGGGGTTGAAAAGTAATAAAGGGGAATATATATATATAAAAAATAAAAAAAACATGGGGGATTGGAAGTGATGCAGACAATTACATTGATAGAAGATACAATCTATCTGCAATATTAAGCTGATCCATCCCCCCGAAAAAAAAAAAAAAAAAAAAAAAAAGTATTCACCCCATTTTAGATTTCTTCACATTTTGTGTTACAAAGTGGGATTAAAATTGATTGAATTGTAATTTTCTGCCAACAATCTACACAAAATACTGTCATTTTTGTATGTGTAATTTATAAATATTTTTTGGGGACAAATAAAACACTAATATACCTTGTAGATAAGTATTCACCCCCAAGTTTCAAGTTGTATTAGTCATATGTACGGGATACACATGGTATACACCGTCCCTAAAAATGCTTACTTCCATTTCCTCCCTGAGTAAATCAATATATGTTTGGCAAATCAGACCATAACTCTATTCTCCTGTTTCCTGCTTACAACTCAAACAAGACATACATAATAATAATAATAATAATAATAATAATAATAATAATATGCCATTTAGCAGACGCTTTTTATCCAAAGCGACTTACAGTCATGCGTGCATACATTATTTTTATTTTTTTGTGTATGGGTGGTCCCGGGGATCGAACCCACTACCTTAGCGTTACAAGCGCCGTTTTCTACCAGCTGAGCTACAGAGGACCACTACCAGTGACGCACTCATACCAGTGACACACTCAATACAGAAGGGGTCCGATGAAGCGGATGCTAAGCTACAGGACTGTTTCGTTAGCACAGACTGAAATGTTCCGGGATTCATCCGATAACATTGAGTTTACCACATCAGTCACCGAGATTCTCTGGTCATCGGTCACCAAGATTCTCTGGTCTGATGAAATCAAGATTGAACGTCTGGAGGAAACCTGGCACCATCCCTACGGTGAAGCATGGTGGTGGCAGCATCATGCTGTGGGGATGTTTTTCAGTGGCAGGGACTGGGAGACTAGTCAGGATCGAGGGAAAGATGTACAGAGAGATCCTTGATGAAAACCTGCCCAAGAGTGCTCAGGACCTCCGACTGGGGTGAAGGTTCACCTTCCAACAGGACAACGACCCTAAGAACACAGCCAAGACAATGCAGGAGTGGCTTCGGGGCAAGTCTCTGAATTTCCTTGAGTGGCCCAGCCAGAGCCCGGACTTGAACCCGATCGATGTCTCTGGAGAGACCTGAAAATAGCTTTGCAGCGACGATCCCCAACCAACCTGACAGAACTTGAGAGGATTTGCAGAGAAGAATTTGAGAAATTCCCCAAATACAGGTGTGCCAAGCTTGTAGTATCATACCCAAGAAGATTCGAGGCTGTAATCGCTGCTAAAAGTGCTTTAACAAAGTACTGAGTAAAGGGTCTGAATACTTATGTAAATGTGATATTTCTGTTTTCTATCTGTAATACATTTGCAAAAGATTCTAAAAACCTGTTTTTGCTTTGTCATTATGGGGTATTGAGTGTAGATTGATGCGGGGGGGAAAAACAATGTAATCCATTTTAGAATAAGGCTGTAACGTAACAAAATGTGGAAAAACTCAAGGGGTCTGAATACTTTAAGAATGCACTGTACACACCCCACCCAGAAGCCATGGATTACAGGCAACATCTGCACTGAGCTGAAGGCTAGAGCTGCCGCTTTCATGGAGCGGGACACTAATCCGGACGCTTATAAGAATTCCCACCACGACCTCTGACGAGCCATCAAACAGGCAAAGCGTCAATACAGGACTACGATCGACTCCTACTACAAAGGCTCTGATGCTCAACTGATGTGTCAGGGCTTGCAAACTATCACGGATTACAAAAGGAAACCCAGCCACGAGCTGCCCAGCAACGCCTCGCTTCGAGGCAAGCAACGCTGAACCATGCATGAGAGCACCAGCTGTTCCGGATGACTGTGTGATCTCGTTCTCTGTAGCCGATGTGGGTAAGACCTTTTAAACAGGTCAACATTCGCAAGGCCGCGGGGCCAGAAGGAATACCAGGACGCGTACTCAGAGCATGCGCTGACCAGCTGGCAAGTGTCTTCACTGACATTTTCAACCTATCCCTGACCCGCTCTGTAATACCAACTTGTTTCAAGCAGACCACCATAGTCACCGTGCCCAAGAACGCCAACGTAACCTGCCTAAATGACTATCGCACCGTAGCACTCACATTTATAGCCATGAAATGGTTTGAAAGGCTGGTCATGGCTCATCATCCCAGACACCCTGGTCCCACTCCAATTCACATACTGCCCCAACAGATAGACATTTCACACAATCTCTATTGCACTCCACACTGCACTCACCCACTTGGACAAAAGGAATACATATGTAAGAATGCTGTTCTTTGACTACTGCTCAGCATTCAACACCATAGTCCCCCGCCAAGCTCATCACCAAACTCAGAACCCTGAGACTAAACACCTCCCTCTGCCCCAAACATAACACTGCATTTAGGCCAAAAAGTTGATTCCTTTGACGTGTTTTCTTGCAGTATAACTTCAGTGCCTTCTTGCATACAGGATCCATGTTTGGGAATATGTTGTATTCTTTTCACTCTGTCATTTAGGTTAGTATTGTGGAGTAACTACAATGTTGTTGATCCAGCCTCAGTTTTCTCCCATCACAGCCATTAAACTTCGTAGCTGTTTTAAAATCACCAGAGGTAGGGGTAGCCTAGTCATGTTGTATGTATGGGGGACAGAGGAAGGAGTAGCCTAGTTATGTTGTATGTACGGGAGACAGAGGAAGGGGTAGCCTAGTCATTCATACATCATGTCCCTATTATTTCACACATTGAGTCCATGTTTTTCAGATAGTCGACATAAGTGTGGTTTTAAAGGATTAGTAAAAAAATAAATGTCCATGGAGACTCACCGAGCCGGTGCACTGCGCTCTGCTTGTTCCAGCAGAAGGGAGGGGCGAGAGAGGAGCAGGGGCCGGTGTGTGTGACAATCTGTGTGTGGGGCAAAGAGGGAGGGAGGGAGAGAGAAAGGAGCCAAACCAACTCACACAAGTTAGACAAACGTGTTGTTGCCATAGGTTAACTATCATAACATCTGGTAGTGCCTGTCTTGACTGCTTCAAATCGTTGTAAATAAGCTAGCTAGCTACAGAAGCCATTTTAGTCAGCCAGCTAGCTAGCTAAAGTAGCAAGGCTAATCCAGAGATACAGAAGAGTGGGAGGGTGTCCTCCCGAGTGGCGCAGTGGTCTAAGGCCAGGAGATCTAGAGATCCTGGTTCGAATCCAGGCTCTGTCGCAGCCGGCCGTGACCGGGAGACCCATGGGGCGGCGCACAATTGGCCCAGCGTCTCCAGGGTAGGGGAGGGAATGGCCTGCAGGGATGTAGCTCAGTTGGTAGAGCATGGCATTTGCAACACCAGGGTTGTGGGTTCGATTCCACTATTTAAAAAAAATAAAAAATAAAATGAATAAATATGTATGCACTCACTAACTATAAGTCGCTCTGGATAAGAGCGTCTGCTAAATGATGGAAATGGTATGGACAGAGGTCTATAGAGGAGAGGGAATGGGAGGTTATGGACAGAGGTCTATAGAGGAGAGAGGGAATGGGAGGTTATGGACAGAGAGGTCTATAGAGGAGAGGGAATGGGAGGTTATGGACAGAGGTCTATAGAGGAGAGGGAATGGGAGGGTATGGACAGAGGTCTATAGAGGAGGGAATGGGAGGTTATGGACAGAGGTCTATAGAGAGGAGAGGGAATGGGAGGTTATGGACAGAGGTCTATAGAGGAGAGGGAATGGGAGGTTATGGACAGAGGTCTATAGAGGAGAGAGGGAATGGGAGGTTATGGACAGAGAGGTCTATAGAGGAGAGGGAATGGGAGGTTATGGACAGAGGTCTATAGAGGAGAGGGAATGGGAGGGTATGGACAGAGGTCTATAGAGGAGAGGGAATGGGAGGTTATGGACAGAGGTCTATAGAGAGGAGAGGGAATGGGAGGTTATGGACAGAGGTCTATAGAGGAGAGGGAATGGGAGGTTATGGACAGAGGTCTATAGAGGAGAGGGAATGGGAGGTTATGGACAGAGGTCTATAGAGGAGAGGGAATGGGAGGTTATGGACAGAGGTCTATAGAGGAGAGGGAATGGGAGGTTATGGACAGAGGTCTATAGAGGAGAGGGAATGGGAGGTTATGGACAGAGGTCTATAGAGGAGAGAGGGAATGGGAGGTTATGGACAGAGGTCTATAGAGGAGAGAGGGAATGGGAGGTTATGGACAGAGAGGTCTATAGAGGAGAGGGAATGGGAGGTTATGGACAGAGGTCTATAGAGGAGAGAGGGAATGGGAGGTTATGGACAGAGGTCTATAGAGGAGAGAGGGAATGGGAGGTTATGGACAGAGGTCTATAGAGGAGAGAGGGAATGGGAGGTTATGGACAGAGGTCTATAGAGAGGAGAGGGAATGGGAGGTTATGGACAGAGGTCTATAGAGGAGAGAGGGAATGGGAGGTTATGGACAGAGGTCTATAGAGAGGAGAGGGAATGAGAGGTTATGGACAGAGAGGTCTATAGAGGAGAGGGAATGGGAGGTTATGGACAGAGGTCTATAGAGGAGAGAGGGAGATGAGAGGGAATGGGAGGGTATGGACAGAGAGAGACCTATAGAGAGTAAGGGAGTGAGAGGGGAGGAGGTTCATACTTTAGTTTCAGCTCAACACTGCAGGCAAGCTGACCAGAATCAAGCTTGAAATGGTGAATCACAAACTGAAGAGAGGGAGGCTTGGAATGTCTTCTTTTCCCTGACTTTGTGAGTGCTGGCCAAATAGTTCTCAGTGGCTGAATCCCAAATGGCACCCTATTCCCTAGTTGGTGCACTACTCAAAAGTAGTGCACTAAATCAGGAATAGGGTGCCATTTGGGATGCTGCTTATGTGTGAAGCCACTGCCAAAACCCCTGTCTTGCCTCCCTGGCTGTCCTACTTACATCTAGGAGGCTTTAAATAAGAACGAGCACCCGCTTGGAATGGTCAGAGTGACGAGTTAGTCAGTCAGTTTGGAATTCAATCTCTGATTTGATTTTGCCTGCGGCACTGTGCATTGCAGGGAAAAGTGGAATTGGAATTTAGGCTACTTCCTGGAGTGACTGAACTCCTGGCGCATTAGCTGCCTCTTGTCTTTGCCGTTCGATTTAAAACACCAAGTGACACACTATGGTTAATGAAGGTCTAGCCTCTCAGAACGACTTAATCCTGGATTACCTTTAGAAATGTTGCTCAACCACTGTACATCTGAATAGACTTGATAGTCCTACTGCTGCTATCACCCAGCTAGGCATCTCTCTGTCTCTTTCAGTCTCCCCCCTCTCTCTCTCTCTCTCTCTCCCTCAATCTCACCCATCCAGGCATCTATCCCTCTCTTTCTGTCTCCTCTCTCTCTCTCTCTCTCTCTCTCTCTCTCTCTCTCTCTCTCTCTCTCTCCCATCCAGGCATATATCCCTGTCTCTTTCTCTCTCCTTCATCTAGCTCTGTCTCTCTTTCTCAGCCTATCTGTATCTCACTCCCTTTTCCTTCTCCAGCATGTTGTTATGCTAGCTATAACGGCGCTATACTAAACACAACGTGAAATCAAATCAAATGTTATTGGTCACGTACACATATTTAGCAGATGTTATTGCAAATAGATGTTATGTGGCAAATATACATCCAAACTGGATGGTGTTCAGAGATGGATGGGACGGGGTTGGGGGTAGCTGAAGGGTGGGACTAAAAACAAACAAAAGATATCTATTGTGAAATATACTGTGTCTGTAAAATGTATATAGTATGTATAAGCTGGAAGTAGACGCCTAAATGTTGTTGATTAGTTTACTCCAATTAGGGGACGGTTAGGAGAAAAATATAAGATATTGGGGATTAGAAATGATGCAGAAAATTACATTGATGGAAGCCACAATCTATCTGCAATATTAAAGCTGGACACACCTACTCATTCAAGGGTTTTTCTTTATTTTTACTATTTTCTATGAAATAACACAAATGGAATCATGTAGTAACCAAAAAAGTGTTAAACAAATCTAAATATATTTTATATTTGAGATTCTTCAAATATCCACCCTTTGCCTTGATGACAGCTTTGCACACTCTTGGCATTCTCTCAACCAGCTTCTGCTTTTCCAACAGTCTTGAAGGAGTTCCCACATATGCTGAGCACTTGTTGGCTGCTTTTCCTTCACTCTGCGGTCCGACTCATCGCAAACCATCTCAATTTGGTTGAGGTCGGGGGATTGTGGAGGCCAGATCATCTGATGCAGCACTCCATCACTCTCCTTCTTGGTAAAACAGCCCTTACACAGCATGGAGGTGTGTTGGGTCATTGTCCTGTTGAAAAACAAATGATAGTCCCACTAAGCCCACACGGAGATAATCCGTTCACCCACACCGCGTCTCACAAAGACACAGCGGTTGGAACCAAAACTTTCCAATTTGGACTCCAGACCAAAGGACACATTTCCACCAGTCTAATGTCCATTGCTCGTGTTTCTTGGCCCAAGCAGGTCTCTTCTTCTTATTGGTGTCCTTTAGTAGTGGTTTCTTTGCAGCAATTCGACCATGAAGGCCTGATTCACACAGTCCCCTCTGAACAGTTGATGTTGAGATGTCTGTTACTTGAACTCTTTGAAGCATTTATTTGGGCTGCAATTTCTGAGGCTGGTAACTCTAATGAATTTATCCTCTGCAGCAGAGGTAACTCTGGGTCTTCCATTCCTGTGGCGGTCCTCATGAGAGCCAGTTTCATCATAGCGCTTGGTGATTTTTGCGACTGCACATGAAGAAACTTTTAAAGTTCTTGAAATGTTACGTATTGACTGACCTTCATGTCTTAAAGTAATGACGGACTGTCATTTCTCTTTGCTTATTTGAGCTGTTCTTGCCATAATATGGACTTGGTCTTTTACCAAATAGGGCTATCTTCTGTATACCACCCCTACCTTGTCACAACACAACTGATTGGCTAAAACGCATTAAGAATGAAGGGAATTCCACAAATTAACTTTTAAGAAGGCATACCTGTTAATTGAAATCCATTCCAGGTGACTAACTCATGAAGCTGGTTGAGAGAATGCCAAGTGTGCAAAGCTGTCATCAAGGCAAAGGGTGGCTATTTGAAGAATCTCAAGTATAAAATATATTTTGATTTGTTTAACACTTTTTTGGTTACTACATGATTCCATATGTGTTATTTCATAGTTTTGATGTCTTCACTTTTATTCTACAATGTAGAAAATAGTAAAAATAAAGAAAAACCCTTGAATGAGTAGGTGTTCTAAAACTTTTGACCGGTATTGTGTGTATATATATATAGATCCTATATTTAATAATAATAATTTCAAAGATTTTTACTGCGTTACAGTTCATATAAGGAAATCATTCAATTGAAATAAATTCATTAGACCCTAATCAATGGATTTCACATGACTGGGAATAAAGATATGTATCTTATGGTCACAGATACCTTAATAAAAGGTAGGGGCGTGGATCAGAAAACCACCATTTGCTTCATGCAGCACGACATCTCCTTTGCATAGAGTTGATCAAGCTGTTGATTCTGGAATGTTCTCACACTCCTCTTCAATTGCTGTGCAAAGTTGCTGGATATTGGCGAGAACTGGAACACACTGTCGTACTCGTCGATCCAGTGAATCCCAAACATATTCAATGGGTGACATGTCTGGTGAGTATGCAGGCCATGGAAGAACTGGGACATTTTCAGCTTCCAGGAATTGTGTACAGATCCTTGCGACATGGGGACGTGCATTATCATGCTGAAACATGAGGTGATCGCTGCGTATGAATAGCACGACAATGGGCCTCAGGATCTCGTCACGGTATCTCTGTGCATTCAAATAAATACATTGATAAAATGCAATTGTGTTCGTTGTCCGTAGCTTATGCCTGCCCATACCATAACCCCACCGTCACCATGGGGCACTCTGTTCACAACGTTGACATCAGCAAACCGCTCACCCACACAACGCCATACACGCTGTTGTGACATCTGCCTGGTACAGTTGAAACTGCGATTCATCCGTGAAGAGCACACTTCTCCAGCGTGCCAATTGGCCATCGAAGGTGAGCATTTGCTCACTGAAGTCTATTACGACGCCGAACTGCAGTCCGGTCAAGACCCTGGTGAGGACGATGAGCTCGCAGATGAGCTTCCCTGAGACGGTTTCTGACAGATTGTGCAGAAATAATTTGGTTGTGCAAACCCACAGTTTCATCAGCTGTCCGGGTGGCTGGTCTCAGACGATCCCGGATGTGGAGGTCCTGGGCTGGCGTGGTTACACGTGGTCTGTGGTTGTGAGGCTGGTTGGACGTACTGCCAAATTCTCTAAAATGACATTGGAGGCAGCTTATGGTAGAGAAATGAACATTTAAATGATCTGGCAACAGCTCTGTTGGACATTTCTGCAGTCAGCATGCCAATTGCACTCTCTCTCTGAACTTGAGACATCTGTGGCATTGTGTTGTGTGACAAAACTGCACATTTTAGAGCGGCCTTTTATTGTCCCCAGCACAAGGTGCACCTGTGTAATGATCATGCTTTATTAATCAGCTTCTTGATATGCCACACCTGTCAGGTGGATGGATTATTTTGGCAAACAAATTTGTGCAAACAATTTGAGATAAATACGCTTTTTTTCGCGTATGGAACATTTCTGGCATCTTTTTTTTCAGCTCATGGGACCAACACTTAACATGTTGCGTTTTTATATTTTTGTTTAGTGTCCAATTTGTAAGTCGCTCTGGATAAGAGCGTCTGCTAAATTATGTAAATGTAAATGTGCACGTCCACCTTAGGCTTGGGCGGTATACCATATATACCGTATACCGGGGTATTTGGAAATGGCCACGGAATGGTTTTTCAATACGCTCAATACCGTTGAAACTACATTACCTGACCAAAAGTATGTGGACACCTGCTCGTCGAACATCCCATTCCAAAATGGGCATTATTATGGAGTTGGACCCCCCCCCCCCTTTGCTGCAATAACAGCCTCCACTCTTCTGGGAAGGCTTTCCACTAGATGTTGGAAAATTGCTGCTGGGACTTGCTTCCATTCAGCCACAAGAGCATTAGTGAGGTCGGCACCGATGTTGGGTGATTTAGGCCTGGCTCACGGTCGGCATTCCAATTCATCCCAAAGGTGTTCGATAGGGTTGAGGTCAGGGCTCTGTGCAGGCCAAGTTCTTCCACACCGATCTCGACAAACCATTTCTTTATGGACCTCGCTTTGTGCACGGGGGCATTGTCATGCTGAAACAGGAAAGGTCCTTCCCCAAACTGTTGCCACAAAGTTGGAAGCACAGAATCATCTAGAATGTCATTGTATGCTGTAGCGTTTAGATTTCCCTTCACTGGAACTAAGGGCCATAGCCCGAACCATGAAAAACAGCCCCAGACCATTATTCCTCCTCGATGCACTATGCATTCGGGCAGGTAGCCCAGATTTGTCCGTCGGACTGCCAGATGGTGAAGTGTGATTCATCACTCCATAGAAAGCGTTTCCACTGCGCCAGAGTACAATGGTGGCAAGCTTTACACCACTGCTTGGCACAATGCCGTGGAATCCTGTGGCTATTTCCAAAAACCCTGTTGGGAGCTTCATGGTGATTTTATGCTTATGTGTGGCTGCTCAGCCATGGAAACCCATTTCATGAAGCTCCCGACGAACAGTTCTTGTGCTGATGTTGCTTCCAGAGGCAGTTTGGAACTCTGTAGGGAGTGTTGAAACCAAGGACAGACGATTTTTACACGCTACGCGCTTCAGCACTCGGCGGCCCCGTGAGCTTGTGTGGCCTACCAATTCGCGGCTGAGCCGTTGTTGCTGCTAGACGTTTCCACTTCACAATAACAGCACTTACAGTTGACCGGGGCAGTTCTAGCAGGGCAGAAATTTGACCAACTGACTTGTTGGAAAGGTGGCATCCTATGACTGTGCCACGTTGAAAGTCACTGAGCTCTTCAGTAAGGCCATTTTATGTTTGTTTATAGAGATTGCAATGCTGTGTGCTCGATTTTATATACCTGTCAGCAACGGGTGTGGCTGAAATAGCCAAATCCATTAATTTGAAGGGTGTCCACATATCTTTGAAGTTCTTTCTTTATACATTTGAATATTTGTAGCTACTTTTTCAGTAAATACTCGTGCAATATGTTGAAGAACGTGATCTACTTTATCTCCTATCACATAATTTTTCATTGAAGCTTACCGGTAGTCCCCAGTCACGTGGTGTTCGTTTACAAGCACACAACGACAAGAGACCGGAGCCTTGGGAGTCACTCACTGTTGTGCAGCACAAGCCAGGTGATCTAGTTACAGTATTGCATTCACAACTAAATGTTTGCCAGCTAGATATCTTATAACTATTAAGTTAACTGTCTAAAATGTGCTAAATGCTCTGCAGTTGTGCATTTTAGTTTTGCTAATTTAGTAGATAGTTAGCTATGTAGCGAAGTGGTTAGCTTCTTCCAAAATCAAGCTTTGCTTGCCAGTAACAGCAGAGAATCACCTCCTGAATCAAGAGCTTTGCTGTCTAATATTTGTTTAGCAGCAAACTGTGAGTAATAGTATTTTTGAGTTACTTGTATAACTTTGAACTGTCTGTCCTGAAAATTGTTTAGGTCAGAGACTGTATAAAATGCTCACAATGCACTCGTTAGCATTTATTTACATTCTTTATGGGATTTTACATGTACTTGTTACGTTGCTAACCTTCGGATTGCAAAGGCTCAGTTGGGTTTGAAAATAGCGCCCCTTGTGTTCAGTGCCGGTATTACCGAATATCCTGGAATGGCACAAGGTCTGTAGGAAGGTTTGACAATCCGGATACCGGCCAAGCCTAGTCCACCTACACATTCCCTCGCTTACTAACTGTAAGTCGCTCTGGATAAGAGCGTCTGCTAAATGACTAAAATGTAAAATGTAAATGTTTCTCAATAGGCCACTTAATATTGAAACAACAATATTTAAGTGCCTTGCTCAAGGGCACATCGACAGATTTTTCACCTAGTCAGCTCGGGGATTTGAACCAGCGACCTTTTGGTTAGTGGCCCAACGCTCTTAACCGATAGGCTACCTGCCACCCCCTCTTTCTTTCTCTCTCCTTCTCTTTGATTTAAGTAACAGCTTCATTAGTACTGGAAGAGGATTCCGGCACATGAAAGGAGCAGGGTGGATTCATATAAAAACAAACACATAGATGTGACAGGTTAGTAGCAGGAAATCTATAAAAACATAATCTGTAACAATAAGGAGCTGATCCAGGCTGAAATAAACAGATGGAACACTGTGCCCGATGGAGGGAGCTGTCCCAGATACTAAATCATGAGAACTGAAATGAACTTGACACAAACTGAAATGAGCTGTAGACTAACTGGAATTAGCTGTAGACTAACTGAAATTAGCTGTACACTAACTGAAATGAACTGTACATTAACTGAAATGAACTGTGTACAAGCAAGCTACTGAACACCGCCAAAACACCAAGCTAATTTGGCTGGATTCTGTGACCTAGTAGTTATGGCTAGGAGGTGATTCTGTGACCTAGTAGCTATGGCTAGGAGGTGATTCTTGTTCAAATATTTTTTATTGAACACACACAAGAATGGTGTATAGGTATGAAAGACATGTGTACAGTTCTTATCTAAACATAAGAGAACAGACATGAACAACAAGACCCAGAGTTCTGGGCACAAAACAAATATTACAAAACACGACATACAGAACAGGGACAGGTAGAAAAAAAGGGTAGATGTAACCCCCCCACATATACCCCCCTTTATCCCCCCCCCTCCCTCCTATTCCACCCTATTCCCCTCCCGACTGCTCGAGTGTCAGGGCCAGCACACGCTGCCCAAAGGTAGATTACAATATGACAATTGAGAGTGCGTTAAAAAGTACAAATTCACAGCACCGATTGGTCCAGGTAAGAGAGGAAAGGCTGCCAGATTTGATCAAATGTTGATAATTTATTGTTCAGAATATATCTAATTCTTTCTAAGTGTACAGTTTTTGCCACTTCGCTGAGCCATAATTTGGTAGAGGGCGCTTCCCTCCTTTTCTAAAACAACAAGATTATTTTTTTTGCCGAAATAAGACTGTAAGAGATTAGTTGTTTTTGGGAGTTGGTTAATCCGTTTAGGGAATCGGACACTCCCAGGATTATCAGAAGCGGGTCTGGGTCTATTGAAGTCTCCAGAACTTCAGAGAGGACCCCAAATATTCCACACCAATAACCATACAGACTAGAGCATAGGGCAAAGCAGTGGAGTAGTGTACCCTGCTCAGCCTGACATTTATCACACATAGGGGATGTATCAGGAAATATCCTATGCAGTTTAGTTTTGGAATAGTGTAATCTGTGTAATACCTTAAATTGTATGAGACGATGTCTGGAGTTAATGGAGCAGGTGTGGATATACTCCAAGCTATGCTAGGAGGTGATTCTGTGACCTAGTAGTTATGGCTAGGAGGTGATTCTGTGACCTAGTAGTTATGGCTAGGAGGTGATTCTGTGACCTAGTAGCTATGGCTAGGAGGTGATTCTGTGACCTAGTAGTTATGGCTAGAAGGTGTCATAGCTAGGAGGTGTCATGGCAGACTTGAGGGAACGTTATGGTGTGGTTTTGTGCTGGCTCTGTAAAGAACTTGTTCTGGACTTTTTAATTGGACCCAATAATGGCCATTCTATTCTAACACTCATATTGGTATGCTTAAATGTGACCTTCTCAAACCTGTTTTAGTGGCTTAATCGGTTAGCTTGAGGCCTAAATGATACCGACCCGTGGCACTCACGTCTGTAGCCATGTAGTGATTTGAAAGGCTGGTCATGGCTCACATCAACACCATTATCCCAGAAACCCTAGACCCACTCCAATTTGCATACCGCCCCAAAAGATCCACAGATGATGCAATCTCTATTGCACTCCACACTGCCGTTTCCCAGCTGGACAAAAGGAACACCTATATGAGAATGCTATTCATTGACTACAGCTCAGCGTTAAACACCATAATGCCCTCAAAGCTCATCACTAAGCTAAGGACCCTGGGACTAACCACCTCCCTCTGCAACTGGATCCTGGACTTCCTGACGGGCCGCCCCCAGGTGGTAAGGGTAGGTAACAACACATCTGCCACGCTGATCTTCAACACGGGGGCCCCTCAGGGGTGTATGCGCAGTCCCCTCCTGTACTCCCTGTTCACCCATGACTGCGTGGCCAAGCACGACTCCAACACCATCATTAAGTTTGCTGACGACACAACAGTGGTAGGCCTGATCACCGACAACGATGAGACAGCCTATAGGGAGGAGGTCCGAGACCTGGCCGTGTGGTGCCAGGATAACAACCTCTCCCTCAACGTGACCAAGACAAAGGAGATGATTGTGGACTACAGGGAAAAAAAGAGGACTGAGCACGCCCCCATTCTCATCGACGGGCTTTAGTGGAACAGGTTGAGAGCTTCAAGTTCCTTGGTGTCCACATCACCAACAAACTATCATGGTCCAAACACACCAAGACAGTATTGAATAGGGCACGACAAAGCCTATTCCCCCTCAGGAGACTGAAAAGATTTGGCATGGGTCCTCAGATCCTCAAAAAGTTATACATCTGCACAATCGAGAGCATCCTGACTGGTTGCATCACTGCCTGGTATGGCAACTGCTCGGCCTCCAACTGCAAGGCACTACAGAGGGTAGTGCGTACGGCCCAGTACATCACTGGGGCCAAGCTTCCTGCCATCCAGGACCTCTATACCAGGCGGTGTCAGAGGAAGGCCCTAAAAATTGCCGGAGCACCAAGTCTAGGTCCAAAAGGCTTCTTAACAGCTTCTACCCCCAAGCCATAAGACTCCTGAACAGCTAATAATGGCTAACCGGACTATTTGCACTTTAACTCTACCTACATGTACATATTACCTCAATTACCTCAACTAACCTGTGCCCCTGCACATTGACTCTGTACCGGTACCCCCTGTACATTACCTCGACTAACCTGTGCCCCTGCACATTGACTCTGTACCGGTACCCGCTGTATATAGCCTCGCTACTGTTATTTTACTGCTGCTCTTTAATTATTTTTAATTTTTAATTTTTACTCACCTATTTGTTACTTAACCAACATTGCAGTTTTAAGAAAAATAAGTGTTAAGGGCTTGTAAGTAAGCATTTCACTGTAAGGTCAACACCTGTTGTATTCAGCGCATGTAACAAATACAATTTGATTATTCAACTTTAGGGAACTGACTGTAAAGAAACAATTAGCCTATCTTTTGGCTCTTCACTCTCAGAATATACTACACAACTTTCCCCACTTTCACTGGCCACCCCATGAACCCCAGGAACCCCATGAATCCCAGGAACGGAAGATGACAAGTGCGGTAATTCTTTTTAAACCGCTGAAATGTATTCGCAGCGTTGCTGAAATGTCCCACCAACTGTCTCACCATCTGTTGGTGCTCTTCTCCAGACAGACGGCGCTCTCTTGAAGAATGAATGCGTCCCAAATGGCACCCTATTCCCTATATAGTGCACTACTTTAGACCAGAGAATGGCACCCTATTCCCTACATAGTGCACTACTTTAGACCAGAGAATGGCACCCTATTCCCTACATAGTGCACTACTTTAGACCAGAGAATGGCACCCTATTCCCTATATAGTGCACTACTTTAGACCAGAGAATGGCACCCTATTCCCTATATAGTGCACTACTTTAGACCAGAGAATGGCACCCTATTCCCTATATAGTGCACTACTTTAGACCAGAGAATGGCACCCTATTCCCTATATAGTGCACTACTTTAGACCAGAGAATGGCACCCTATTCCCTATATAGTGCACTACTTTAGACCAGAGAAGGGCACCCTATTCCCTATATAGTGCACTACTTGTATGGTGCCATTTGGGAAGCAGCCATTGAGCGTTTTGTTCCTCTGAGGCTGTCTGAAAGGGTGTTGGGTGGTGTTGATTTCGGCTGGCTTCTCAAGGCTGCTTATTAGTAATATAAGTGCTTTCCTGACCGACCGGTGGACTTAATAATTGCAGACCTGGTCTCCCTGTCCGCCTGCATCTGAGAAGCCATTTTGGGAAAAGCGTGAGTAGGGAGAGAGGGAGGGAGAGAGGGAGAGAGGGAGGGAGGGAGGGAGGGAGGGAGAGAGAGAGAGAGGGAGGGAGAGAGAGGGAGGGAGAGAGGGAGGGAGAGAGAGAGAGGGAGGGAGAGAGGGAGGGAGAGAGGGAGGGAGAGAGGGAGAGAGAGGGAGGGAGGGAGAGAGGGAGGGAGAGAGGGAGGGAGAGAGGGAGGGAGAGAGGGAGGGAGAGAGGGAGGGAGAGAGGGGGAGAGAGAGAGGGAGGGAGAGAGGGAGGGAGAGAGGGAGGGAGAGAGGGAGGGAGAGAGGGAGAGCCTTTATCACCTTATCAAATACCTTAGGCATGTTACTAACCATGAACACACAAGTGTCATGCTCAATTATACTGTTATTATCAGGTTTGTTATTAACAGGCAGGATGTTTAGTCATTTTACAGTCAGACATTCTGTCGTAAGAGTGTTGCGTAAAGGCACAGTGATTTAAGATCAGTGATGCTAGTTGTAGCTGGGGTTGGGCTGACACGCTGTCTGGGGAGGGAGGGAGGCAGGGATAGAGGGAGGGAGGCAGGGATAGAGGGAGGGAGGCAGGGATAGAGGGAGGGAGGCAGGGATAGAGGGAGGGAGGCAGGGATAGAGGGAGGGAGGGAGGGAGGGAGGTGCACACCTTGGGTGCATCTGTCACAACTCTCCCCACATGTCGTTACAACATTCTGTTGTTAAATCTTATTGACTACTGCTCACGTACCCCTTCTCTGGCAGTCTGCTACATAGGTGTGGTCCTCTGTAGCTCAGCTGGTAGAGCGCGGCGCTTGTAACGCCAAGGTAGTGGGTTCGATCCCCGGGACCACCCATACACAAAAAAAATGTATGCACGCATGACTGTAAGTCGCTTTGGATAAAAGCGTCTGCTAAATGGCATATTATTATTATTATTATTATATTATGAGTTGATTTTAAAACTCAGTCATTTCCTGACCCTCATGATGTCTCATACAGCTCTTGATTATTATTTTATTTTCAGTCTCAAAAGGACGTCTCCCTCCAACACTTTATAAATAACATGTAATAGGCTTATAGAGGATCTTCCTCCCACTGCCATCACAATATCCCAATGATCTGTATCCTATCTAATTCTAAGACGGCCATTGATTGAGTTGTGCAATCCGTTGAGTCACTCGGCTTGGCCATTGTCATGGGCAGTGATTCACTGAGCTCTGTGATCTTACAGTGAGAGTAGGTGGTTGGTAGGGAACACGCAGAGTAGAGAACATTCATAAACCAGCACCACCGGGGCTATTTCTGAACCCACTTGACTTTCCACAGTGATGGCATCAGGACGTCATATGATGATGATGATGATGATGATGATGCACCAGTCCGACGTCAGGCAACACCTTCGACTGCCAGGGACAGAGTGATACTGACAATGTCTGAAAAAACGAGATCCGAAAACACAGTGATTTTTAATGAAGAATAATTATTGAATGAATCAAAAGCTCTATTCGCACAGGATTGGGTTTTTACTGGGGGAGATAGGGTTATGTAAATATGTGCACGAGCACAAATCAGCATAGCCGTAATTTAAGTCCTGTCCGACTCTGCCGTGTCGGTCATTTTTACATAGCAGGAGAGTAATAATTGCAGATGAAAAAAACCTCTGAAAATACTAGTCCCGTGCTAATCGATATCCCTGTGTTTTGAGAGAAATGTCTGTTTGACAGGTGTTGCTCGCGGTTTGAGCAAGAAAACAACAGGCCTAACTGATTCAATAAATTGACGCTTACACCGAAGTGCTGCGCGTAGCCTTAAAATGAAGGACCTACAGTGAGGGGAAAAAAGTATTTGATCCCCTGCTGATTTTGTACGTTTGCCCACTGACAAAGAAATGATCAGTCTATAATTTTAATGGTAGGTTTATTTGAACAGTGAGAGACAGAATAACATCAACAAAATCCAGAAAAACGCATGTCAAAAATGTTATAAATTGATTTGCATTTTAATGAGGGAAATAAGTATTTGACCCCCCTCTGCAAAACATGACTTAGTACTTGTACAAAATCAGCAGGGGATCAAATACTTTTTTCCCCTCACTGTATGTATCAACTTTCTCAGTGAATGTTTTTTTAATTCGTTTTGTGCCATTGAATAAAACATTTCCAAATGCGTTAGTAAAAAGCATATTGCGCCTATTTAATGCATCCCTTGCTTTTAATAGATCGCAAAGCTGCATTCCAACTGAGCTAAACTTTTGGAAATGACTTCACTTTCTCGTCCGTAGCCTAAAAACGCATCTTAAGTGCACTGTTTAGCTCACATCTGCAGGCTTGGGGGGCATTTAGGATCTCTACTGCAGATCGATAAATAATGATTAGGATCACACTTCCTCAATTGAAATATTATTTGCGACACTATACCAAACATGTTTTTGGTATGGTTTAGAAACTTGGGAGCCAAGCTGGAGTTATCAGTGTGGCCCGATCACCTGGACATGTTGAAATACTGTATCTTCACGCTTAGAATAAAAACCTCCCAAGCTTCCTTCATAACGGTCAATGTATTGAAAAAAATAAAGAATTACTTTTGAAAAACAACGAATCCCATCCGAATCGTCCTCTGGAAATAATGGACATTCTGGGGTAATAATTGCATAACCAACGTTCTCTAGTAATACTAGTCCCCGTGTGAATAGGGCTAAAGCTATCCTTGCTTGTTGTTGGTGAACAATCCATCAAAAGAACCAGGAGGTGAAACTGAATATCAAAGACATGGCCCCAGCTGTTCGCCCAAAATTCACACAAGCATCAGAGGAAACAAAGATGGGATTAGAGAAAGACCTGGACATTGTTCTGCACTCCAGGGAGGAGGGACAAAGGTCTCAGTCTTTGATCAATAGGAAACCCCTCTTGTTGAGGGTTAAGCTTACCGTATGCTTCCCAATCGAAACAGTTTGCACATACACGACCGGTCAAAGGTTTTAGGTTTTAGGTTTTTCTTTATTTTAACTATTTTCTACATTGTAGAATAGTAGTGAAGACATCAAAACTATGAAATAACACATATGGAATCATGTAGTAACCAAAAAAGTGTTAAACAAATCAAAATATATTTTATATTTGAGGTTCTTCAAATAGCCACCCTTTGCCTTGATGACAGCTTTTCACACTCTTGGTATTCTCTCAACCAGCTTCATGAGGTAGTCACCTGGAATGCATTTCAATTAACAGGTGTGCCGCCTTAATTTGTGGAATTGATTTCCTTTTTAATGCGTTTGAGCCAATCAGTTGTGTTGTGACAAGGTAGGGGGGTGGTATACAGAAGATAGCCCTATTTGGTAAAAGACCAAGTCCATATTATGGCAAGAACAGCTCAAATAAGCAAAGAGAAATGACAGTCCATCATTTACTTTAAGACATGAAGGTCAGTCAATATGGAACATTTCAAAAACATTGAAAGTTTCTTCAAATCAAATGTTATTTGCCACATGCGCCAAATACAACAGGTGTAGACATTACAGTGAAATGCTTACTTACAAGCCCTTAACCAACAATGCCGTTTTTAAAAGAAAAAAGTTAAATAAAAAAAGTGTTAAGTAAAAAAAGTAAAACCCAATAACTAAAGAGCAGTAGTAAAATAAAATAACAGTAGGGAGGCTATATACAGGGGAGTACTGGTACAGAGTCAATGTGCGGGGGCACCGGCTAGTCGAGGTAATTGAGGTAATATGTATGTGGGTAGTTAAAGTTACTATGCAGGAAGCACAGCCGCAAGCTGCCCAGTGACACAAGCCAACCAGACGAGCTAAATTACTTCTATGCTCGCTTCGAGGCAAGCAACACTGAAGCATGCATGAGAGCATCAGCTGTTCCGGATGACTATGTGATCACGCTCTCCGTAGCCGATGTGAGTAAGACTAGCAGCAGCGTAAAATAGGGGGATGGGGTGGGGTGGGGCAGTGCAAATAGTCAGGGTAGCCATGATTAGCTGTTCAGGAGTCTTATGGCTTGGGGGTAGAAGCTGTTGAGAACCCTTTTGGACCTAGACTTGGCGCTCCGGTACCGCTTGCCGTGCGGGGTTTCTGGGATAATGGTGTTGATGTGAGCCATGACCAGCCTTTCAAAGCACTTCATGGCTACAGACGTGAGTGCTACGGGTTGGTAGTCATTTAGGCGGGTTATCTTCGTGTCCTTGGGCACAGGGACTATGGTGGTCTGCTTGAAACATGTTGGTATTACAGACTCAGTCAGGGACATGTTGAAAATGTCAGTGAAGACACTTGCCAGTTGGTCAGCACATGCTCAGAGTACACGTCCTGGTAATCCGTCTGGCCCAGCGGCCTTGTGAATGTTAACCTGCTTAAAAGTCTTACTCACATCGGCTACGGAGAGCGTGATCACATAGTCATCCGGAACAGCTGATGCTCTCATGCATGCTTCAGTGTTGCTTGCCTCGAAGCGAGCATAGAAGTAATTTAGCTCGTCTGGTTGGCTTGTGTCACTGGGCAGCTCGCGGCTGTGCTTCCCTTTGTAGTCTGTAATAGTTTTCAAGCCCTGCCACATCCGACGAGCGTCAGAGCCGGTGTAGTACGATTCAATCTTAGTCCTTTATTGACTCTTTACCTGTTTGATGGTTCGTCGGAGGGCATAGCGGGATTTCTTATAAGCGTCCGGGTTAGAGTCCCGCTCCTTGAAAGCGGCAGCTCTACCCTTTAGCTCAGTGCTGATGTTGCCTGTAATCCATGGCTTCTGGTTGGGGTATGTACGTACGGTCACTGTGGGGACGACATCATCGATGCACTTATTGATGAAGCCAGTGACTGATGTGGTGTACTCAATGTTATCTGAAAAATCCCTGAACATTTTCCAGTCTGTGTTAGCAAAACAGTCCTGTAGCTTAGCATCTGCATCATCTGACCACTTTTTTATTAACAGAGTCACTGGTGCTTCCTGCTTTAGTTTTTGCTTATAAGCAGGAATCAGGAGGATAGAGTTATGGTCAGATTTGCCAAATGGAGGGCGAGGGAGAGCTTTGTGTGGAGTAAAGGTAGTCTAAAGTTTTTTTTGCCCTCTGGTTGCACATTTAACATGCTGGTAGAAATTAGGTAGAACGGATTTAAGTTTCCCTGCATTAAAGTCGCCGGCCACTACGAGCGCTGCCTCTGGATGAGCGTTTTCTTGTTTACTTATGGCCTTATACAGCTCATTGATTGCGGCCTTAGTGCCAGCAACGGTTTGTGGTGGTAGATAGACGGCTACGAAAAATATAGATGAAGAATAACTTGGTAAATAGTGTGGTCTACAGCTTATCATGAGATACTCTACCTCCTGCGAGCAAAACCTAGAGACTTCCTTAGTATTAGATTTTATGCACCAGCTGTTGTTTAAAAATATACACAGACCACCACCCCTTGTCTTACCGGAGTCAGCCGTTCTATCCTGCCGATGTAGCGTATATCCCACCAGCTGTATGTTGTCCATGTCGTCGTTCAGCCACGACTCGGTGAAACATAAAATATTACAGTTTTTAATGTCCCGTTGGTAGGATAACCTTAGTCTTAGGTCGTCCAATTTTTTTTCGAATTATTGAACATTGGCTAATAGGATTGATGGAAGAGGCAGTTTACTCGCTCGCCGTCGGATCCTTACAAGGCACCCCGACCTACGTCCACGATATCTCCGTCTCTTTCTCATGCGAATGACAGGGATTTGGGCCTTGTCGGGTGTCTGTAGGATATCCTTCGCGTCCGACTCGTTGAAGAAAAAATCTTCGTCCAATACGAGGTGAGTAATCGCTGTCCTGATTTTCAGAAGCTATTTTTGGTCATAAGAGATGGTGGCAGAAACATTATGTACTGAATAGATTACAAATAACGCAAAAAAACACACATAATAGTACAATTGGATAGAGGGCTGTAAAACCAGCCATCTTATTGCAGTCGCAAAAACCATCAAGCGCTATGATGGAACTGGCTCTCATGAGGACCGCCACAGGAATGGAAGACCCAGATTTACATCTGCTGCAGAGGATAAGTTCATTAGAGTTACCAGCCTCAGAAATTGCAGCCCAAATAAATAAATAACAGACACATCCCAACATCAACTGTTCAGAGGAAACTGTATGAATCAAGCCTTCATGGTCGAATTGCTGCAAAGAAACCACTACTAAAGGATAAGAAGAAGAGACCTGCTTGGGCCAAGAAACACGAGCAATGGAGATTACACCAAATTGAGATGGTTTGGGATGAGTCGGACCGCAGAGTGAAGGAAAAGCAGCCAACAAGTGCTCAGCATATGTGGGAACTCCTTCAAGACTGTTGGAAAAGCATTCCAGGTGAAGCTGGTTGAGACAATGCCAAGAGTGTGCAAAGCTGTCATCAAGGCAAAGGGTGGCTATTTGAAGAATCTCAAATATATATATATTTGGATTTGTTTAAAACTTGTTTGGTTACTACATGATTCGCCCCAAATTGTAAAGTGGTTATCCCACTGGCTATAGGGTGAACGCACCAATTTGTGAGTCGCTCTGGCTAAGAGCGTCTGCTAAATGACGTTAATGTGCCCTTGAGCAAGGCACTTAACCCTAATTGCTCCTGTAAGTCGCTCTGGATAAGAGCGTCTGCTAAATGACTAAAATGTAATGTAAATGTAATGATTCCATATGTGTTATTTCATAGTTTTGATGTCTTCACTATTATTCTACAATGTACAAATAAAGAAAAACTCTTGAATGAGTAGGTGTTCTAAAACTTTTGACTGGTAGTGTATATTATGACAACATTTTGTGACATTTTGTTCGTTTAGGTCAGTTGTGCCGTTTGGACAAAAGTTTGATTCAGATGTTTATTTGATAGCGAGGGACACATTTCATTTCACGTCTGGTAAGTAAAGTTCATAGAGATTATACATATGCATTTGTTGACAGGAAACTTTTTTGGGTGATGCCAGCTATATTGTGGTAGGGTTATTTTCTGTCGCCACCCACCAGAATGATGCACGACACAGGGAGTCCAATCAATACACAGACTCCCGATGTTGTGTCCCAAAGCTATAGCATAGCATGAGATTAGTTGTAAAAGTGCACATTTTTCTATCTGCCCCATGGCAAAATGTGTAGAATTGCAAGAAGTTAGCTATCCCCCTTGCTCGGACCTTACGCTTCGCAAAACTGCGCTATGCAACTGGTTGATACTTGACTAGGGGAGGTTTGAGGAGGAGGGGTGAGACGTGACTAGGAGAGTGTTGAGGTCTGAGGAATGACGAAGTTCCTAATATGTATTCCAAACATTTGACTAGCAATCTGTCTCGAGGTTTCGCGCCAGGTTTGGCGGCAACAGTGGCACAAAGAGCAAAATAACGGTGTTGTACCTGGACAGATGATCTATTTACTGAGGAAAAGTTAATGCTTTATTGAAAGTATGTTTGGTAGAAATACTTAGATGTAAAAAAATATATATATATATATATATGTGTGCATGCAGTACCAGTCAAAAGTTTGGACACCTACTCATTCCAGGATTTTTCTTTATTTGTAATATTTTCTACATTGTAGAATAATAGTAATGACATCAAAACTATGAAATAACACATATGGAATCATGTAGTAACCAAAAAAGTGTTAAACAAATCAAAATATATTTAATATTTCAGATTCTTCAAAGTAGCCACCCTTTGCGTTGATGACAGCTTTGCACACTCTTGGCATTCTCTCAACCAGCTTCATGAGGAATGCTTTTCCAACAGTCTTGAATGAGTTCCCACATATGCTGAGCACTTGTTGGCTGCTTTTCCTTCACTCTGCGGTCCAACTCATCCCTAACCATATCAATTTGGTTGAGGTTGGCTGATTGTGGAGGCCAGGTCATCTGATGCAGCACTCCATCACTCTCCTTCTTGGTCAAATAGCCCTTACACAGCCTGGAGGTGTTGAAAAACAAATGATAGTCCCACTAAGCCCAAACCAGATGGGATGGCGTATCGCTGCAGAATGCTGTGGTAGCCATGCTGGTTAAGTGTGCCTTGAATTCTAAATAAATCACAGACAGTGTCACCAGAAAAGCACCATCACACCACTTCCTCCATGCTTCGCGGTGGGAACCACACATGCGGAGATCATCCGTTCACCTACTCTGCGTCTCACAAAGACACGCTGGTTGGAACCAAATATCTCAAATCTGGACGACTCAGACCAAAGGACAGATTTCCACCAGTCTAATATCCATTGCTCTTTGCAGAAATTTGACCATGAAGGCCTGATTCACGCAGTCTGCTCTGAACAGTTGATGTTGAGATGTGTCTGTTACTTGAACTCTGTGAAACATTTATTTGGGCTGCAAGCTGAGGTGCAGTTAATTGCTGATTTTTGAGGCTGGTAACTCTAATGAACTTATCCTCTGCAGCAGAGCTAACTCTTGGTCTTCCTTTCCTTGATGTTTTTTTTGCGACTGCACTTGAAGATACTTTCAAAGTTCTATATTCTTTTGTTGCAGTGGCGGCAATGATTTTGCCACAGCTAAATGAATGCAGCGGAAACACTGGACTAAGGCCTTGTGGGTAATTTGAGGTCGAGTAGATCTTCAGCTGTGGGAAGAGGTTTATTGCTGTTTTTTATTCCTGCGAACTCAGAGAATAATCTCCACCAGAATGCCTTTTTAATCAGAACCAGTTCAGATGGATCAGTCATTTCCAAGGAAGTTCCCAGTCTCTGCCAAGCCAGGGTTGTCCTGTAAGTCCGCCCGCCGTTTTGATTCCTGATTTTTAGCGATTTACTGATAGCAGCAGAAGCTCTTGGCTGACCTCCTCAACACACTTCCTGCTTCGCATCCACTCTGTGGTAGTGTCCTAAATGGCAGCCTATTCCCTATGTAGCGTACTTCTTTTGACCAAGGCCAATATGTTATAGTGCACAATATAGGGAATAGGCTGCCACAGTCCCAGAGATGAAAATGCTGACGTTGATGAATTCCTCACAACATGATGGTCATGGGTGAGAGAGGGTTGACTTGGCGCTATGCTGGTGTGTTTTGAATAAACTTTTTGTTGATTTTTATTAAACTTTTAGCATGCTAGGACAGTGCATGGTGTCCCAATAGCTGCCTGTTTGTTAACGAGAACTTTGACTACTCAAGCTTGTAAGTTTGATAGCCCAGCTTTAAGGCAGGTATAAATATTTCTGATCCCAGGAAAATGGTCTGTGCTCTCGCCTCAAACCTCTGTCTAACTGCAGCAGAAGGGAACATGTGACACGGAGACTCCAATTTCTCATTTTAAAATGTATGCCAAACAAAAACCAATGATTTGCAAAAACCAAACTTTTAACAATATCCACAGAACATTTTACAATAACACCATTACTTGAACAGTGCAGATGCAAAGTTTGGTAACAGAATGACGGCAAAACCAGCACAAAAATACGTAGTCCTTGTGCATGGAGTTGTATGGTTTGTTTAACTTTAAAGTCGTTGATTTTTTTTGTTTGACATCCATACATTTTTAAAGTGAAAAATGGGAGTCTCAGCATCATTCTGTTAACGTGGAATTGCCCCTATCCATTTATACTCGGGATGATGGCAACAGATGATGACAGATGGAAACTCTGGATGATAGCTATTCAAATGGCCGTAGCCGGATCTTCCATAACACATAGGCTAAGTACATGTAACTTTTGTTGTCATGGTGACACTATAACCTAAGTTCTGGCCCAGCAGGTTGTTAGACCCAAGATCTCGAGTCACGAAGTCATCCTGCCACTGACACTGTTAATAGGTCAGTTCATGGTGTCATGGTCTGGGCCAATGGGCCACTAGCAGGACAGGCTGTGGATTGCGTGAATGTGTGAGAATGATATGTGTAAACAATATAGATGACCTCATCTGGTTCAACTACAGCAAAGCTCAACCAACCAGCCAGAGAAAAAAAAAAAATTGCATGCCCCACTACCCACTGGGGATGTGCCCCTCCGTGTGTGTGTGTGTGTCAAATCAAATCAAATCAAAGTTTATTCATCACATGCTTGGTAAACAACGGGTGTAGACTAACAGTGAAACGCTGACTTACAGGCCCTTCCCAACAACGCAGAGAGGGAGATAATAGAGAAATATTAGAAAAGTACAAAAAGTAATAATAAATAGACAATGAGTAACGATAACTTGCCTATATACACGGGTACCAGTACCAAATCCATGTGCAGTGGTACGAGGTAGTTAAGGTAGATGTATAGAAATAACTAGGGTTAAGTGACAGATAATAAACAGTAGCAGCAGTGTATGTGATGTGTTGTGAAAGTTAGTGCAAAAAAGGGTCAATGCAGATAGTCCAGGTAGCTATTTTGTTAACTATTTAACAAACTATTTAGCAGTCTTATGGCTTGGGGGTAGAAGCTGTTCAGGGTCCTTTTGGTTCCAGACTTGGTGCATCGATACCGCTTGCCGTGCGGTAGCAGAGAGAACAGTCTATGACTTGGGTGGCTGGAGTCTTTGACAATTTGAAGGGCCTTCCTCTGACACCGCCTGGTATAGAGGTCCTGGATTGCAGGGGGCTCGGACACAGTGATGTACAGGGCCATAGGGCTGGGCAATATGGCCAAAACATCACGGTATTTTTCAAAATGTTTACGGTATGACGGTATTTGACTATATTTGATGTTTTTGAATAATAAAGTTCTAAATTTGCTTTATGAGTACTGCGTGACCCTAGGGTGGCAACACATACATTCTAAGTGATTTCAATGGGTCTCTTTCCATTCTGATTGTTTTATACTGTTCAATTAAACTTAAACCCAAAATTATTTTCTGCAATTTCTGCATTTCCTCATTTGAGATCATTTCCGCACTGCCACGCAGGGCTGCACGATATGGGCAAAAAATCTAGGCCTTATTTTTAACCAAATGTTGCAATTGCGATTTGACTTGCGATTTAGATCTAAACACTTGAGTGAACTGTTGGAATCATGGAAAAATAATGATTATTCTAATTCTATAGTTAGAAGATAATAGTGGGCACTTTGAATACAGTGTTTGACATGGCAACAAATGAAAATGCCAGGGGGGCCTTATTGTGACAGGGTAGGAACCAAAGTGTTGGTCAGTGTTTCCCAGGGGACCCTATAATCTTTGGCTACATTAAATGTTTTCTCTTAGCTACTTCATGTAGCTAACATTCATGCTTCTCCTATTCCTCTCTGGTTTAGAATATACTGTTGCACAAACAACATGCTGATCTAGGCCTACACCATCACTGGTATCAGACTGTATAGCCAATTACGTTTACTCTGAGCCAGCTAACTAGTAATTAGCAGACTGAACGGAAGTGTCTCGTGGTCGAGCAACAACAAATGGCACCAATCAAGCGCTGTCCACAGGGTATGGCATGGCGTTGCAAGATGGAGTGATAGCCTTCCTTCATCAAGATCCCTTTTACCCTGTACAAATCTCCCACTTTACCACCACCAAAGCACCCCCAGACCATCACATTGCCTCCACCATGCTTGACAGATGGTATCAAGCACTCCTCCAGCATCTTTTCATTTGGTCTGCGTCTCACAAACTTTCTTCTTTGTGATCCGAACACCTCAAACATCGATTCGTCTGTCTGTCGTCCAATCTTCCTCTGTCCAGTGTCTGTGTTCTTTTGCCCATTTTAATCTTTTATTTTTATTGGCCAGTCTGAGATATGGCTTTTTCTTTGCAACTCTGCCTAGAAGGTCAGCATCCCGGAGTCGCCTCTTCACTGTTGACGTTGAGACTGGTGTTTTGCGGGTACTATTTAATGAAGCTGCCAGTTGAGGACCTGTGAGGCGTCTGTTTCTCAAACTAGACACTAATGTATTTGTCCTCTTGCTCAGTTGTGCACCGGGGCCTCCCACTCCTCTTTCTATTCTGGTTAGCGCCAGTTTGCGCTGATATGTGAAGGGAGTAGTACACAGCGTTGTACGAGATCTTCAGTTTCTTGGCAATTTCTCGCATGGAATAGCCTTCATTTCTCAGAACAAGAATAGACTGACGAGTTTCAGAAGAAAGTTATTTGTTTCTTTAGAAGGCCAGAAGGCCAGAAGGCCAGTTTTATTGTTTCTTTAATCTGCACAACAGTTTTCAGCTGTGCTAACATAATTAGCCTTTTAAAATGATAAACTTGGATTAGCAAACACAACGTGCCATTGGAACACAGGACTGATGGTTGCTGATAATGGGCCTCTGTACGCCTATTTAGATATTCCATAACAAATCAGCCGTTTCCAGGTACAATAGCCATTTACAACATTAACAATGTCTACACTGTATTTCTGATCAATTTTATGTTATTTTAATCGATAAAAAATTTCCTTTCCTTTCGAAAACAAGGACATTTCTAAGTGACCCCAAACTTTTGAACGGTAGTGTATATCTCGGTAAATAGTATGGTCTACAGCTTATCATGAGGTAGTCTAACTCAGGCGAGCAGAACCTCCAGACTTCCTTAACACTAGAGACACACCTCCCCCTTGAGCTTATCCAATGCTGGCGTTCTGTCCTGCCGATGCATTAAAACAATCGATTTTGTATATTATCCACGTCTCGAACTGCGCTCGTGCAGTTTGTTCTCCAGTGATTGTACCAATAGAAGGGATGGTATAGGCGGTTCATGCGCTCGCCGACGTGGTTTCCTCAGGGCCTCTTACGCCCCCTTTTTTTCTTTTTTGGGTCTCGGGAATTAGGGCCTAGTCCGGGGTGAGCAGTGTGTCCTGCGCCTCCGACTCGATGAAGTAGAAATCTTCATCCAAATTGAGGTTAGCGATCGCTGTTCAGATGTCCAGAAGCTCTTTCTTCGGTCATAGGAAACGATGGTGGAAACATTATGTACAAAAACGTTCAGTGCAACAAAAAAAAAAACACAAAATAGCAGTTGGTCAGGAGCCCGTAAAACGTCTGTTTTCCATTGCAGCGCCACTGTGTGTGTGTGTGTGTGTGTGTGTGTGTGTGCCTCCCAGATTACAGAGACTATTTTACTCAGGGCCTGAACGGGTTAATTAATATTTGAACAGACAGGATTGAAAGTGTGTGTGTTTGTGCTAAGTACATTTGTGTATGTGTGGCCCAAGCTGTGACCTGCTATAGTTTTCTGTCTGACCTTCGACCCGGTAAATGTGTGTGTCATTATTCAGCTTCTATTTCAACCATAACTAAACCAATGGCCTCTCTCCCTCCCCCATCTCTCTGCTGTCGTTCTCTGCCTTGTCACCCAATCACTCAGCCGCTTTCGATCCCTCTCAAGTGCTTAAACGGCCTATCGACGGCCATTCTCCCTGAGCCCCTGCTTTGATCTTCACTGGTGGCGTCTTGGCAACAACCCCAACGCAACACCATTAGGCCTGGAAAACACACACACACACACACACACACACACACACACACACACACACACACACACACACACACACACACACACACACACACACACACACACACACACACACACACACACATCCTGAAAGCTGCTGGGAGGTTTATAGATTCAAGATGTTACATCCCATCTAAGCTGCTGTTTGTCATTAAAAACACAGAGAGGAGAAGTTCGAATAATGTCCCTCTGCATCCCTCCCTCACAACGCTACGTTACTTTCTAATGAAAATCTCAGAGCCCAGTTTAGCACTAGTCCCTTTGATGATGAGAGGGCAGTTGTTTTAATGAAGGGAGAGAGCCACTGGCTGGAGCCGCTCTATACCTCTCTAAACCAGCTGGCTGTGGGTAGGAGCAGCTCTATACCTCTCTAAACCAGCTGGCTGTGGGTAGGAGACGCTCTATACCTCTCTAAACCAGCTGGCTGTGGGTAGGAGACACTCTATACCTCTCTATAGCAGCTGGCTGTGGGTAGGAGCAGCTCTATACCTCTCTAAACCAGCTGGCTGTGGGTAGGAGCAGCTCTATACCTCTCTAAACCAGCTGGCTGTGGGTAGGAGCAGCTCTATACCTCTCTAAACCAGCTGGCTGTGGGTAGGAGCAGCTCTATACCTCTCTAAACCAGCTGGCTGTGGGTAGGAGCAGCTCTATACCTCTCTATAGCAGCTGGATGTGGGTAGTAGCAGCTCTATACCTCTCTAAACCAGCTGGCTGTGGGTAGGAGCAGCTCTATACCTCTCTAAACCAGCTGGCTGTGGGTAGGAGCAGCTATATACCTCTCTAAACCAGCTGGCTGGTGGTAGGAGCAGCTATATACCTCTCTATACCAGCTGGCTGTGGGTAGGAGCAGCTATATACCTCTCTAAACCAGCTGGCTGTGGGTAGGAGCAGCTCTATACCTCTCTAAACCAGCTGGCTGTGGGTAGGAGACGCTCTATACCTCTCTATAGCAGCTGGCTGTGGGTAGGAGCAGCTCTATACCTCTCTAAACCAGCTGGCTGTGGGTAGGAGCAGCTCTATACCTCTCTATAGCAGCTGGCTGTGGGTAGGAGCAGCTCTATACCTCTCTAAACCAGCTGGCTGGTGGTAGGAGCAGCAGTGGAAGCCTCTATACCAGCTGGCTGTGGGTAGGAGCAGCAGTGTGTCGTCAGGGAAATCAGGAGTGGTTGAAGAGGAGTTGTAATGAATCAGTTTGACCCCCTCCCTCTATACTGCTACTGTATTCCAATAACTAACAGTGAAGTGCTGTGGAGAAAGCAGCAGTCAATCATATCTCATATCTGTGTCTTAAATGGCACCCTATTTCCTATATAGTGCACTACTGTAGGCCTGGTCAAAAGTAGTGTACTTTTATAGTTGATAGGAGTGGAGCCCGGTGTGGTCGTCTGCTGCAATAGCCCATCCTTGACAAGGACCGACGAGGTGTTCGTTCCAAGATGCCGTTCTGCACAGCACTATTGTACTGCGCCGTTATTTGCCTGTTTGTTTCCCTCTTACATTTACGTCATTTAGCAGACGCTCTTATCCAGAGCGACTTACAGTTAGTGAATACATTTTTTTTTTTTATACTGGCCCCCTGTTGGAATCGAACCCACAACCCTGGCGTTGCAAACGCCATGCTCTATCAACTGAGCTACATCCCTGCCGGCCATTCCCTCCCCTACCCTGGACGACACTGTGCCAATTGTGTGCCGCCCATGAGTCTCCCGGTCGCGGCCGGCTGCGACAGAGCCTGGATTCGAACCAGGATCTCTAGTGGCACAGTTAGCACTGCGATGCAGTGCCTTAGACCACTGCGCCACTCAAGATCTGTAGCTTGCATGATTCTTGCCATTCTCCTTCGACTTCTCTCATCAACAAGCTGTTTTCGCCCACAGGACTGCCGCTGACTGGATGTGTTTTGTTTGACGCACCATTCTGGGTAAACCCTAGACACTGTCATGCGTGAAAAGCCCAGGAGGCCGGATGTTTCTGAGATACTGGAACCGGCGCGCCTGTCACCTACAATCATACCACTCTCAAAGTCGCTTAGGTCACTCGTTTGGACCATTTTAATATGTTCAATCGAACAGTAGCTGAATGTCTCGATGCCTGTCTGCCTGCTTTATATAGCAAGCCACATGACTGACTGTCTGTAGGAGCGAACCATTTTCGTGAACGGGTTGGTGTACCTAATAAACTGGTCACTGTGTGTGTGTGTGTGTGACCGAGAGAGTGGAAACCATTGAGGAAAATGTGTCTTTAGGGCAGGGGTTCCCAAACTTTTTCCGTCCACGACCCCAACCATGTGAAAAATGTTATTGCGACCCCAACCATGTGGGAAAAAATGATGTAATTAACAGCCACTGTTTAGTTTTTTTATTTGGGGCTATGGCAGAAAAACATTCTAACAGTATTTCTGATTGTCTTCTCAACTCACGATAACATACGTTTAATGTGGGGCTATGACAGTCAATTGCAAATTAGTCCGACATAATGTCTCTTATCTCAACAGCACTGAGGAGATGGTCAAAGTCAGGGGGTGTGGTCAACAGTCCGCACCTCATCTCTGCTGTCACATCCAACCTGGATCGATATTTGGTTTTAATGCAGACGAGAGCACTGCTGAATCCAGCTTCACACAGACCAGGCACTCTGGTCAAATTGTATCTGTTAGATTTCAATAATTTTCATTAGATTTTTAAGGTTAACCACATTACAATGATTTAGAGATACAAGGACGATATACACTGCTCAAAAAAATAAAGGGAACACTAAAATAACACATCCTAGATCTGAATGAATGAAATAATCTTATTAAATACTTTTTTCTTTACATAGTTGAATGTGCTGACAACAAAATCACACAAAAATTATCAATGGAAATCAAATGTATCAACCCATGGAGGTCTGGATTTGGAGTCACCCTCAAAATTAAAAGTGGAAAACCACACTACAGGCTGATCCAACTTTGATGTAATGTCCTTAAAACAAGTCAAAATGAGGCTCAGTAGTGTGTGTGGCCTCCACGTGCCTGTATTACCTCCCTACAACGCCTGGGCATGCTCCTGATGAGGTGGCGGATGGTCTCCTGAGGGATCTCCTTCCAGACCTGGACTAAAGCATCCATCAACTCCTGGACAGTCTGTGGTGCAACGTGGCGTTGGTGGATGGAGCGAGACATGATGTCCTAGATGTGCTCAATTGGATTCAGGTCTGGGGAACGGGCGGTCCATAGCATCAATGCCTTCCTCTTGCAGGAACTGCTGACACACTCCAGCCACATGAGGTCTAGCATTGTCTTGCATTAGGAGGAACCCAGGGCCAACCGCACCAGCATATGGTCTCACAAGGGGTCTGAGGATCTCATCTCGGTACCTAATGGCAGTCAGGCTACCTCTGGCGAGCACATGGAGGGCTGTGCGGCCCCCCAAAGAAATGCCACCCCACACCATGACTGACCCACCGCCAAACCGGTCATGCTGGAGGATGTTGCAGGCAGCAGAACGTTCTCCACAGCGTCTCCAGACTCTGTCACGTCTGTCACATGTGCTCAGTGTGCTTTCATCTGTGAAGAGCACAGGGCGCCAGTGGCGAATTTGCCAATCTTGGTGTTCTCTGGCAAACGCCAAACGTCCTGCACGGTGTTGGGCTGTAAGCACAACCCCCACCTGTGGACGTCGGGCCCTCATACCACCCTCATGGAGTCTGTTTCTGACCGTTTGAGCAGACACATGCACATTTGTGGCCTGCTGGAGGTCATTTTGCAGGGCTCTGGCAGTGCTCCTCCTGCTCCTCCTTGCACAAAGGCGGAGGTAGCAGTCCTGCTGCTGGGTTGTTGCCCTCCTACAGCCTCCTCCACGTCTCCTGATGTACTGGCCGGTCTCCTGGTAGCGCCTCCATGCTCTTGACACTACGCTGACAGACACAGCAAACCTTCTTGCCACAGCTCGCATTGATGTGCCATCCTGGATGAGCTGCACTACCTGAGCCACTTGTGTGGGTTGTAGACTCCGTCTTATGCTACCACTAGAGTGAAAGCACCGCCAGCATTCAAAAGTGACCAAAACATCAGCCAGGAAGCATAGGAACTGAGAAGTGGTCTGTGGTCACCACCTGCAAAACCAGTCCTTTATTGGGGGGTGTCTTGCTAATTGCCTATAATTTCCACCTGTTGTCTATTCCATTTGCACAACAGCATGTGCAATTTATTGTCATTCAGTGTTGCTTCCTAAGTGGACAATTTGAATTCACAGAAGTGTGATTGACTTGGAGTTACATTGTGTTGTTTAAGTGTTCCCTTTATTTTTTTGAGCAGTGTATATATTCGAATAGTACAACAATTGTTGTGGTATTTTTGTTTATTCTTACAAATATTTTCCCCTCGCCTCCGCTCCTGAGTGCATGTGCTGCCGTAGAAATAGAATGAATAGAACAGCTTCCCCATTCAAGTCAGTGATAGCATGATGGGTGGACTGGCTGTTATTGCGAGTGTACCCATAGAGCCCCACAGTGGAGGTGTCATAATACCCATAAAACCTAGCGGTCAAACAGGGAAATGGTTCCAATCGTTTTTTCCACCACACATTTTTCCCATAGGGGATTTTAGAAACACTTCAAAGGGCTGTGTTTTGTATAGGCTTACCCTGGCGTTACGTTTTGATAACCATGTAAATCTCTCTCGGACGTAGTGACTTTTGACAATGTATTCGCCTGTATTTACCCCTCAAAAATGAAATGCTAATTAACTGCTAATGTGGCTATCATAAAGAACTACAAATGCCATGATGATCTGGATGAGACTGCCGAATCGAGGCAAGGGTAAGAATCTCTGGATTAACTGTCTGTTAGCTAAATGTAGTAATGAATAAATTGGCTAAAAATGAATGGTGAAAAAAATGATTGGAACCATTTCCCTGCTTGACCGCTAGGGTTTATGGGTATTATGAGCATACTGTGGTACTCTATTGGAGCAAAGCAGGAAGTAAAAGCAGGGAGTGTACCCATCAAAATGAACATTCTACATTACCATGGAAATGATTTAATCACAATACCAGGCAGCCATTGCGAGTGTACCCATGAGACTGCCAGGGTTAGAGGTTCCAAGACCATTGTATTCATTCTATTTCTATCTGGGCTGCATTGTGGGGGGCATTGCCTAGGCAACCGAAGACTTGTTTGCTGCAACACGTTGCTTGTTTCAGCAAGGAGCAACACAGTTTCATCACGTTGTTAAGAGTCCATTTTACCACAGAAACGGACTCAACCGCACAAATGCCCGTCTTCAGCGAGCTGCCCGGCCGTCCCGTCTTCAGTCAGCTGTCCGGCCATCCCGTCTTCAGTCAGCTGTCCGGCTGTCCCGTCTTCAGTCAGCTGTCTGGCCGTCCCGTCTTCAGTCAGCTGTCCGGCCATCCCGTCTTCAGTCAGCTGTCCGGCCGTCCCGTCTTCAGTCAGCTGTCCGGCCGTCCCGTCTTCAGTCAGCTGTCCGGCCGTCCCGTCTTCAGTCAGCTGTCCGGCCGTCCCGTCTTCAGTCAGCAGTCCGGCCGTCCCGTCTTCAGTCAGCAGTCCGGCCGTCCCGTCTTCAGTCAGCAGTCCGGCCGTCCCGTCTTCAGTCAGCAGTCCGGCCGTCCCGTCTTCAGTCAGCAGTCCGGCCGTCCCGTCTTCAGTCAGCAGTCCGGCCGTCCCGTCTTCAGTCAGCTCAGCTGTCCGGCCGTCCCGTCTTCAGCGAGCTGCGCCGGCCGTCCCGTCTTCAGTCAGCTGCCCGGCCGTCCCGTCTTCAGCGAGCTGCCCGGCGCGTCCCGTCTTCAGTCAGCTGTCCGGCCGTCCCGTCTTCAGTCAGCTGTCCCGCCGTCCCGGTCTTCAGTCAGCTGTCCGGCCGTCCCGTCTTCAGTCAGCTGTCCGGCCGTCCCGTCTTCAGTCAGCTGTCCCGGCCGTCCCGTCTTCAGTCAGCTGTCCGGCCGTCCCGTCTTCAGTCAGCTGCCCGGCCGTCCCGTCTTCAGCGAGCTGCCCGGCCGTCCCGTCTTCAGTCAGCTGTCCGGCCGTCCCGTCTTCAGTCAGCTGTCCGGCCGTCCCGTCTTCAGTCAGCTGTCCGGCCGTCCCGTCTTCAGTCAGCTGTCCGGCCGTCCCGTCTTCAGTAACCACGTTTTTACAACTGCTATAACGGTCTTCATTCATAACTGTGCGCCTATGTAGGTTGACTGCCTCTGTGTGCGAGATACTTTCATCTTGTGGAGCATGGCGCTACAACACTGGTGTTTAGCTCAATACCTTTGTCTGCGATTAGAGAATAGACGGAAGGAAAGGAGGCTGTGTGTGTGTGTGAGAGAGAAAGAGCTTGCAGGTGTGGTAGGTGGTGCATTACGTAACAGTAGACATCAGCCCAACTGTGTTGGTATACATGTGCCATGCTCTCAGCTCCAACAGCTCTTTACATGCACTACATGGCCAAAGGTGTGTGTGTGTGTGTGTGTGTGTGTGTGTGTGTGTGTGTGTGTGTACAGTGGCTTGCGAAAGTATTCACCCCCCTTGGCATTTTTCCTATTTTGTTGCCTTACAATCTGGAATTAAAATAGATTTTTTGGGGGGGTTTGTATAATTTCATTTACACAACATGCCTACCACTTTGAAGATGCAACATATTTTTTTATTGTGAAACAAACAACAAATAAGACAAAAACTGAAAACTTGAGCGTGCATAACTATTCACCCCCCCCAAAGTCAATACATTGTAGAGACTCCTTTTGCAGCAATTACAGCTGCAAGTCTCTTGGGGTATGTCTCTATAAGCTTGGCACATCTAGCCACTGGGATTTTTCCCATTCTTCAAGGCAAAACTGCTCCAGCTCATTCAAGTTGGATGGGTTCCGCTGGTGTACAGCAATCTTTAAGTCATAACACAGATTCTCAATTGGATTGAGGTCTGGGCTTTGACTAGGCCATTCCAAGACATTTAAATGTTTCCCCTTAAACCACTCAAGTGTTGCTTTAGCAGTATGCTTAGCGTCGTTGTCCTGCTGGAAAGTGAACCTCCGTGAATTTAGCGCCATCCATCATTCCTTCAATTCTGACCAGTTTCCCAGTCCCTGCCGATGAAAAACATCCTCACAGCATGATGCTGCCACCACCATGATTCACTGTGGGAATGGTGTTCTTGGGGTGATGAGAGGTGTTGGGTTTGCGCCAGACATAGCGTTTTCCTTGATGGCCAAAAAGCTCAATTTTAGTCTCATCTGACCAGAGTACCTTCTTCCATATGTTTGGGGAGTCTCCCACATGCCTTTTGGCGAACACCAAACATGTTTGCTTATTTTTTTCTTTAAGCAATGGCTTTTTTCTGGCCAGTCTTCCGTAAAGCCCAGCTGTGTGGACTGTACGGCTTAAAGTGGTCCTATGGACAGATACTCCAATCTCCGCTGTGGAGCTTTGCAGCTCCTTCAGGGTTACCTTTGGTCTCTTTGTTGCCTCTCTGATTAATGCCCTCCTTGCCTGGTCTGTGAGTTTTGGTGGGCGGCCCTCTCTTGGCAGGTTTGTTTTTTTAATAATGGATTTAATGGTGCTCTGTGGGATGTTCAAAGTTTCTGATATTTTTTTATAACCCAACCCTGATATGTACTTCTCCACAACTTTGTCCCTGACCTGTTTGGAGACCTCCTTGGTCTTCATGGTGCCGCTTGCTTGGTGGTGCCCGTTGCTTAGTGGTGTTGCAGACTCTGGGGCCTTTCTGAACAGGTGTGTATATATACTGAGATCATGTGACGCTTAGATTGCACACAGGTGGACTTTATTTAACTAATTATGTGACTTCTGAAGGTAATTGGTTGCACCATATCTTATTTAGGGGCTTCATAGCGAAGGGGGTGAATACATATGCACGCACCACTTTTCCGTTATTAATTTTATTGAATTTTTGGAAACAAGTTATTTTTTTCACTTCACCAATTTGGACTATTTTGTGTATGTCCATTACATGGATTCCAAATAAAACTCAATTTAAATTACATGTTGTACTGCAACAAAATAGGAAAAACGCCAAGGGGGATGAATACTTTTGCAAGGCACTGTGTGTGTGTGTGTGTGTGTGTGTGTATGTATGTGTGTATATGTATACAGTGGGGAAAAAAAGTATTTAGTCAGCCACCAATTGTGCAAGTTCTCCCACTTAAAAAGATGACGTGTACCTATGATGAAAATTACAGGCCTCTCTCAACTATGACAGACAAATTAAGAAAAAATAATCCAGAAAATCACATTGTAGGATTTCTAATGAATTTATTTGCAAATTATGGTGGAAAATAAGTATTTGGTCACCTACAAACAAGCAAGATTTCTGGCTCTCCCAGACCTGTAACTTCTTCTTTAAGAGGCTCCTCTGTCCTCCACTTGTTACCTGTATTAATGGCACCTGTTTGAACTTGTTATCAGTATAAAAGACACCTGTCCACAACCTCAGTCACACTCCAAACTCCACTATGGCCAAGACCAAAGAGCTGTCAAAGGACACCAGAAACAAAATTGTAGACCTGCACCAGGCTGGGAAGACTGAATCTGCAATAGGTAAGCAGCTTGGTTTGAAGAAATCAACTGTGGGAGCAATTATTAGGAAATGGAAGACATACAAGACCACTGATAATCTCCCTCGATCTGGGGCTCCACCCAAGATCTCACCCCGTGGGGTCAAAATGATCACAAGAATGGTGAGCAAAAATCCCAGAACCACACGGGGGGACCTAGTGAATGACCTGCAGAGAGCTGGGACCAAAGTAACAAAGCCTACCATCAGTAACACACTACGCCGCCAGGGACTCAAATCCTGCAGTGCCAGACGTGTCCAGGCCCGTCTGAAGTTTGCTAGAGGGCATTTGGATGATCCAGAAGAGGATTGGGAGAATGTCATATGGTCAGATGAAACCAAAATAGAACTTTTTGGTAAAAACTCAACTCGTCGTGTTTGGAGGACAAAGAATGCTGAGTTGCATCCAAAGAACACCATACCTACTGTGAAGCATGGGGGTGGAAACATCATGCTTTGGGGCTGTTTTTCTGCAAGGGACCCGGACGACTGATCCGTGTAAAGGAAAGAATGAATGGGGCCATGTATCGTGAGATTTTGAGTGAAAACCTCCTTCCATCAGCAAGGGCATTGAAGATGAAACGTGGCTGGGTCTTTCAGCATGACAATGATCCCAAACACACCGCCAGGGCAACGAAGGAGTGGCTACGTAAGAAGCAGTTCAAGGTCCTGGAGTGGCCTAGCCAGTCTCCAGATCTCAACCCCATAGAACATCTTTGGAGGGAGTTGAAAGTCTGTGTTGCCCAGCGACAGCCCCAAAACATCACTGCTCTAGAGGAGATCTGCATGGAGGAATGGGCCAAAATACCAGTAACAGGGTGTGAAAAGCTTGTGAAGACTAACAGAAAACGTTTGACCTGTGTCATTGCCAACAAAGGGTATATAACAAAGTATTGAGAAACTTTTGTTATTGACCAAATACTTATTTTCCACCATAATTTGCAAATAAATTCATAAAAAATCCTACAATGTGATTTTCTGGATATTTTTTTACCCTCATTTTGTCTGTCATAGTTGACGTGTACCTATGATGAAAATTACAGGCCTCTCATCTTTTTAAGTGGGAGAACTTGCACAATTGGTGGCTGACTAAATACTTTTTTTCCCCACTGTGTGTGTGTGTGTATATGTATATATCAAATCAAATCAAATCAAATTGTATTGGTCACATGCGCCGAATACAACAGGTGCAGACATTACAGTGAAATGCTTACTTACAGCCCTTAACCAACAGTGCATTTATTTTAAACAAAAAAAGTAAGAATAAAACAACAACAATAAAAGTGTTGAGAAAAAAAGAGCAGAAGTAAAATAAAGTGACAGTAGGGAGGCTATATATACAGGGGGGTACCGTTGCAGAGTCAATGTGCGGTGGCACCGGCTAGTTGAGGTAGTTGAGGTAATATGTACATGTGGGTAGAGTTAAAGTGACTATGCATAAATACTTAACAGAGAAGCAGCAGCGTAAAAATGATGGGGTGGGGGGGCAGTGCAAATAGTCCGGGTAGCCATGATTAGCTGTTCAGGAGTCTTATGGCTTGGGGGTAGAAGCTGTTGAGAAGTCTTTTGGACCTAGACTTGGCACTCCGGTACCGCTTGCCGTGCGGTAGCAGAGAGAACAGTCTATGACTAGGGTGGCTGGAGTCTTTGACAATTTTGAGGGCCTTCCTCTGACACCGCCTGGAATAGAGGTCCTGGATGGCAGGAAGCTTTGCCCCAGTGATGTACTGGGCCGTACGCACTACCCTCTGTAGTGCCTTGCGGTCAGAGGCCAAGCAGTTGCCATACCAGGCGGTGATGCAACCAGTCAGGATGCTCTCGATGGTGCAGCTTTAGAATTTTTTGAGGATCTGAGGACCCATGCCAAATCTTTTTAGTCTCCTGAGGGGGAATAGGCTTTGTCGTGCCCTCTTCACGACTGTCTTGGTGTGTTTGGACCATGATAGTTCGTTGGTGATGTGGACACCAAGGAACTTGAAGCTCTCAACCTGTTCCACTACAGCCCCGTCGATGAGAATGGGGGCGATGAGAATGGGGTGTATATATATATATATATATACACACACACACACAGTGAGGGGAAAAAAGGTATTTGATCCCCTGCTAATTTTGTACGTTTGCCCACTGACAAAGAAATAATCAGTCTATAATTTTAATGGTAGGTTTATTTGAACAGTGAGAGACAGAATAAATAACAATAAAAAAATCCAGAAAAACGCATGTCAAAAATGTTATAAATTGATTTGCATTTTAATGAGGGAAATAAGTATTTGACCCCCTCTCAATCAGAAAGATTTCTGCCTCCCAGGTGTCTTTTACCAAACTCTCCACCATGGCCAAGACCAAAGAGCTCTCCAAGGATGTCAGGGACAAGATTGTAGACCTACACAAGGCTGGAATGGGCTACAAGACCATCGCCAAGCAGCTTGGTGAGAAGGTGACAACAGTTGGTGCGATTATTCGCAAATGGAAGAAACACAAAATAAATGTCAATCTCCCTCGGCCTGGGGCTCCAGGCAAGATCTCACCTTGTGGAGTTGCAATGATCATGAGAACGGTGAGGAATCAGCCCAGAACTACACGGGAGGATCTTGTCAATGATCTCAAGGCAGCTGTGACTATAGTCACCAAGAAAACAATTGGTAACACACTACGCCGTGAAGGACTGAAATCCTGCAGCGCCCGCAATGTCCCCCTGCTCAAGAAAGCACATATACAGGCCCGTCTGAAGTTTGCCAATGAACATCTGAATGATTCAGAGGAGAATTGGGTGAAAGTGTTGTGGTCATATGAGACCAAAATTGAGCTCTTTGGCATCAACTCAACTCGCCGTGTTTGGAGGAGGAGGAATGCTGCCTATGACCCCAAGAACACCATCCCCACCGTCAAACATGGAGGTGGAAACATTATGCTTTGGGGGTGTTTTTCTGCTAAGGGGACAGGACAACTTCACCGCATCAAAGGGACGATGGACGGGGCCATGTACCGTCAAATCTTGGGTGAGAACCTCCTTCCCTCAGCCAGGGCATTGAAAATAGGTCGTGGATGGGTATTCCAGCATGACAATGACCCAAAACACACGGCCAAGGCAACAAAGGAGTGGCTCAATAAGAAGCACATTAAGGTCCTGGAGTGGCCTAGCCAATCTCCAGACCTTAATCCCATAGAAAATCTGTGGAGGGAGCTGAAGGTTCGAGTTGCCAAACGTCAGCATCGAAACCTTAATGACTTGGAGAAGATCTGCAAAGAGGAGTGGGACAAAATCCCTCCTGAGATGTGTGCAAACCTGGTGGCCAACTACAAGAAACGTCTGACCTCTGTGATTACCAACAAGGGTTTTGCCACCAAGTACTAAGTCATGTTTTGCAGAGGGGTCAAATACTTATTTCCCTCATTTAAAATGCAAATCAATTCATAACATTTTTGACATGTGTTTTTCTGGATTTTTGTTGTTGTTATTCTGTCTCTCACTGTTCAAATAAACCTACCATTAAAATTATAGACTGATCATTTCTTTGTCAGTGGGCAAACGTACAAAATCAGCAGGGGATCAAAAACTTTTTTCCCCTCATATATATATATATATATATATATATATATATATATATATATATATATATATATATATATATATATATATATATATATATATATATATATATATATATATATATATATATATATATGAGAGAGAGAGAGATTTAAAACCCCTAATACGTATTCCTGCGCCTGTCTTCAAATCATTATACAATGTGAGGGGGCTGCTAGGTCAACCAAGGTTATGAAACCAACATATGTTTCAACAAATGAACATATACTTCATTTGTTTCATCAACATCATGTTTACTTGCTCTGTGTCAAATAGTGAAGATTTTTCAGCATAGTCCTTGTTGGGTCAGAGGTAGAAGTCTTCTCAGGTCCAAAAAGTCTAACCCGGACACAAACAGAATTGAGGACAATCAGAACTGGACCCGATAATAACATTTAAAAAAAAGGCGGACCCAAACAGACCCAAGAACAACCAGACCTCGATCCGACCCGTACCTTAACGGGTCAAGACCAGACCCGAGAGACAAAAATCTTCTGCTTAACGAATTGGTCTTTATAGGTTGGCTAGGTCTTCTATAAGTCAATAAATTCACCTTATTAGCTTAAAATAAATATGCTATAGGCCTCCCAAACGTTTTCACTCAGGCCCCCCTTCCAGCATTGGGGAACATCCTGCGCAACCCACCCACCCCCCTGTGCTTACACGCCATATGTCTATTTCTTTGGACAGAAGCACTGTTCATGACAAACACTTTTTACATCCCTCTGTGTATTCATGTGATATTTGAGTGACTCGAACATTACAACTAAATCTATGGGCTTAAAAACCTAGCTAAAAAAACATTAGCGGACATGGGCTAGTTGATCTGGACATTTTTGACAAGTTCCAAATAGAGTTTGGGAACCACTGCAATGGGCGGTGGTTTGGTCCATTCTGGTCCACTAGGGTCTGTCAGCTGTAGTTACATGGACCCGAGACCCGATGACAATCAAACAGGACCAAGAGGAAAAAGTTTGCATTTTTGGTCTCATGTATTCAGGTTCAGGTGGACCTGTGAAGACCTTTACTCAGATGTAATACACAATAACTTTTCAGTTGAGAATTGACTCAGTGATTTAATTCTCCTGAATTTAGTATTTTTATAACTTGCTATGGAATCAGTTTGACCTCTCGTCCTCCTAGCCCTCTGATTGGTTAACTCTTATTTTTAAGGAGATTTGCCAACCCCCTGTAGCAGGTGCAATAAGAAAGTTGGCTGTTCTATCTGGTTGTCATTGACTACCGATGACGTTGCCATGGTAGCATGGTTGTTGAGGTTTCAGAGTCCTGGCTGTGTAATGATAGTGTTCTAAAGACCGCAATTAACAACCATCTCCCTCCTCTGCTCCTGCTGTGTGTGGTGTGTGTGTGTGTGTGTGTGTGTGTGTGTGTGTGTGTGTGTGTGTGTGTGCGTGCGTATGTAAGCTACATCCCTCCACATTTCAATAGCAATATGCCAAGAAGGGAGGAAGGTAAAATAATAAGGATTTGTGCTCTAGAAGCAACTCTCTTTTTTTAAATTTTTATATAAAAATAACTGACAGAACGAACTCCTCTGTACAAAGACATTTTCTCCTCCACCTTTCATGAGGTTGTGTGAAGCGACAGACGTGATGAGGTAATAGGGCTGGTGGTAAACCACATTTAGCTATATACCGGTATTGATGCACAGACCAGTTTGGATTTCTACTTTACCTTTTATATAACGGTATGTCAATGTTTTGTTTGTTAAGTGTAATATACAATGCCTTCAGAAAGTGTCCGTACTCCATGACTTATTCCTCATTTTGTTGTGTTACAGCCTGAATTCAAAATGGATTCAAAAGATTTTCTTTCTACACACAGTAACATAATGACAAAGTGAAAACAACATGTTTTTAGAATGTTTTTTAGAAAACATAAAGTCAAAAATACAACAGATTGCACACAGGTGGACTTTATTTAAGTGTCACATGATCTCAGTGTGTGTATATATATATATATATATATATATATATATATACACACACACACACACACACACACACACACACACACACACACACACACACACAGTGGGGAGAACAAGTATTTGATACACTGCCGATTTTGCAGGTTTTCCTACTTACAAAGCATGCAGAGGTATGTAATTTTTATCATAGGTACACTTCAACTGTGAGAGACGGAATCTAAAACAAAAATCCTAGAAAATCACATTGTATGATTTTTAAGTAATTAATTTGCATTTTATTTTAAGGTGTGGTTTCCATCCAGTTGGCGACAGATTTTCATGCAAATATTCTAAAATCCGTATTTTCCCACCAGAGATATGTTTCCATCATATTCACTTGTTGCGGATAAAAGGCTGTGCGTTTTGACGTAGTTCACATGAAAATAACTTTTGAGGTTAAATTGCCATGTATCGAATAAACAATACAAGTTAAATGGGTTTCCATTGCATTTTCAACTCTACTGATGGTTCTGTCACAAACATTGTTGTTTTATATAATGAATGTGCCCTCTCTGGTCTTGGCATGTGCCCTCTCTGGTCTTGGCATGTGCCCTCTCTGGTCTTGGCATGTGCGCTCTACCCAACAGCTCTCAGATATACAGTGTGGGTAGGCTAGCTTACATGATGAGATTATTATGGACAAAAGAGTGAGAATTTTTTTTTTTGTCAAACGGCAGCCAAGCATCGATGATCATGTCACCAGAATAAGACCCTCAATATTTATTGGAAAGGAGCATCCAGCTCATCACCGTGCACTTTCACCACCCTGTGAAGTTCATCATAACTTATTTCATCTGTAGCCTAAAACGGCATGCTTTCCTGAGTCGTAGTGGGACTCAATATATCAATATTTGCGCTTAAAGGTGTTTCCACTTCCATTTCTTACATAATACATTTTACAGACACAAAAGATCCTACCTTGTGTAGTGTATTTCGTTTTGTCGACATTTGGAAAGTTTGCCGCCACGTTTGCCGTTTCCATTTTTTTTTATCCAACGTACTTTAAAAAGGTTGGAGGGGAACCTGGTTTAGAGAGGATAATAATTATTCCGATAAAGGAAAAGTAAATTTTTTCACAAAATAGAGGCACACGAATACCAAACAAATGTTTTAGTGTGGAAATTATAACAAATGAGTGAAGGAAACTATTTTGGGTCGGAGACTATTTTTACCACGTCTGCTGTGATGGTATTTCTCAGCCTGCATCTGGAGAGAGGGGAGGACAAGTATTGGGTGAGAATGAAGTTGAACTTGTGTTTTGGACAACACACACACACACACACACACACACACACACACACATCCCTTCAGTTGTACGCACATCTAGTCGTCCGCTATTTGTCTTGAGTGGAAGCAGGCAGCTCACGTGAAAGAGGCTGCAGACCGTTGTGTGTGTGTGTGTGAGTGTGTGTGCGCTGCTCAGAGAGGATGAAACCATTAGTACAGTGTAGGGGGGTCCAGGGTCTGGGTAATGGGTAACAATCTGGAGCGCTGTCGGTCTGAAAACACTCAACAGGAATTCCCTTTTCACCACTCTTCCTTCAGTTTCTAACTTATCTCACTCTCTGTCAGACAGATATACTGGGACTATGATGGAGTCACTCAGGTATCCAGCTCCATTGTTCCCTCTCTCCTCTCCTCCATTGTCTTTGGTCCTGGACTGTCTGCCTAGAGCAGAGACACTGGGAGGGGGAAGGAAAGGGAGAGGTAGAGAAAGGAATGTTGACCCAGAGAGAGAGAGAGGGTAGAAAGGAAGGTTGACCCAGAGAGAGAGAGGGTAGAAAGGAATGTTGACCCAGAGAGAGAGACAGTAGAAAGGATGGTTGACCCAGAGAGATAGAGGGTAGAAGCAGACAGAGGGGGAGATGGAGGAAGACAGGAGAGAGAGACTGAAAGAGAGAGTGAGAGAGAATAAATAAGTTAGTGTGATTTGAGAGTGAGAGCAAGAGAGAGCAGGACAGAGCAGAGCGGCCCCAGATGTTTGTAGTCAGGCAACGGATTTACGCTTTCTTTAGACTGGGTTAGGCTAGGTTAGCTTTCTTTAGACTGGGTTAGGCTAGGTTAGACTGGGTTGGACTGGGTTGGACTGGGTTAGGCTAGGTTAGACTGGGTTAGTTTAGACTGGGTTAGGCTAGGTTAGACTGGGTTAGCTGCATGACTGGAGGGTCAGGGCTGAGGGCATACCAGAGATAGACCAGCACGCCTTCATTCAGAAGAACCCCGCTCTCCTCTCTCTTTCTCTCTCTCATTCATTCACTCACTCACTCACTCACTCACTCACTCACTCACTCACTCACTCACTCACTCACTCACTCACTCACTCACTCACTCACTCACTCACTCACTCACTCACTAGCATTCTCATTCCTTTTCTCACTGTGCCAGTTACGGAGGCATAAGTGTCAGTGTCACAAGGCTTGCGCCCTCTGCCCCCCTCTCACCCCCCTCTCCTCTTAGAATCCAGGATTAGCCAGAGAGCTCTGCGCTGGGGTTCTCACGGCCATCTTAGCCAGAGTGCTCTGCGCTGGGGTTCTCACGGCCATCTTAGCCAGAGTGCTCTGCGCTGGGGTTCTCACGGCCATCTTAGCCAGAGGGCTCTGCGCTGGGGTTCTCACGGCCATCTTAGCCAGAGTGCTCTGCGCTGGGGTTCTCACGGCCATCTTAGCCAGATTGCTCTGCGCTGGGGTTCTCACGGCCATCTTAGCCAGAGTGCTCTGCGCTGGGGTTCTCACGGCCATCTTAACATGCAGTTGTCAGTCTCTCTCCTGTTGCCATGACAAATGGGTTATTGTCATGACAAATGTCTCCAGTTGCTATGATGGATGGGTGGACACTTTCCCTTTTAAAGATTAAGCCTATTATGTAATTGCTAGAATAGAATGCCCTGTGAATCAGTCAGTCAATCAATCAATCAATCAATCAATGGAATCTCCATGAATTTGAATGTGGCTCTATCACCCATATTAAGGGGTTCAAACTTGACAGTAGTGTAAACTCCCCCAGTGTTTCCTTGAGGTTTGCTGAGAATAGTTTGATGTGAACAGAACTGTTAGGTGGTCAAATGTTTAGTTGTGTGTGTATATAACAAAGGTCTTAAAGGTGTTTTGAGTGAAAGTAGTAGATAATTGAGAACATCATCTCTTCAAGGTAGAAGGCTAACATTTCTTCACCCACAGAACTTTTTGTCAACCGTTGTTTCTTAACATCAACTGTCTATAGTAGAAGGAGCCTAGCGATCAAGACTGTGATGCATGTTGGGTTGAAAAAGAAGAACAAAGTAGTATTACTGTACTCCTGAGTGGCGCAGTGGTCTAAGGCAATGCATCGCAGTGCTAACTGTGTCACTAGAGATCCTGGTTCGAATCCAGGCTCTGTCGCAGCCGGCCGCGACCAGGAGACTCATGGGCGGCGCACAATTGGCCCAGCGTCGTCCAGGGTAGGGGAGGGAATGGCCGGCAGGGATGTAGCTCAGTTGATAGAGCATTGCGGGTTCGATTCCCACGGGGGGCCAGTATAAAAAAACATGTATTCACTAACTGTAAGTCGCTCTGGATAAGAGCGTCTGCTAAATGACTAAAATGTAAATGTAAAATGTAGTATATAATTACCATCAGAACAGGGCTCTGTCTAGAAAGGTGTTTGTGTACCAACCCTTTCTCCCGCTCTCCCTCCCTCCATCCATCTCTCTCTTCTCTTCTGTGTTTATGCTCTGGAGGTGACCCATGTGATAAATACTTCTCATGGTAAACTTCGGTGTGTTGGGGACAGCATCCTGCCCTTGTCTTGTCTGATGAAACCACTGGGGGGGGGGGGGGGTTGTGTTTGTGTGAGAGTCTTTGTGATGACTGGGACGTTCTATAGCCAACCCTGCAGCTTCTGTTGTTTATAGTGTTGGAGGGAGGGAGGGAGGCTGGCTAGGAGGCCGCAGGGCTGGCTAGGAGGCCGCAGGGCTGGCTAGGAGGCCGCAGGGCTGGCTAGGAGGCCGCAGGGCTGGCTAGGAGGCCGCAGGGCTGGCTAGGAGGCCGCAGGTTTTACGAGCTGTCGGCCAGGAGGTAGGTGTGTGTGTGTTTTTGTGTGTGTGTCCGGGTCTCTGTTAGCTGGCAATTGCCGGCTTTTGCTAAATAATGCTTTTTATTTATTGATGGAAATGCCAGTCGATGTAAATACATTTGACTGTCATGCTTATCGTTCTATATGTTAATTTGCATAATTTAGTGAAATTAAATTATCAGCACGTCACCCACCACTATACAATGTGAGCTGGAGGCAGAATGCATTTTGAAAACATACTTAATTGTTTGAAACCTGAATGTTTTACTACATATTATTGATGCATGTCTTACCTTGCTTCAAAGTAGCTTATAGGTAAAATCCCACCATGGAAACATGGAGGCAATTATTTTATTAAGATTTCGTAGGCGGCGCATGAGTTTCAAGTTTGCGGAAGCTTACAATTTATCCTACCATTTCTACCGTTCTGCGTGTCAGTTATGATTTTCGTATGCGCATTTTTGTGGAACAGTTTCATTTCAATAATAACGTTTTCGTTTCTCAAAATCATTGTCACGTGGTTAATTATAAAAATCTGAATTAAAATGATACAAATGTAAAAGTCAACTGATGCGAGATCACCACCCTCTGCCATATGGACACGTTGATCCACTGTGATCCATTGGCGGCTAAAGAAATGAGCGCATGGAACTCGGAGCCTATAGGCCAATGCAGCAGTAGCCATTGCTCATTCACATCAAGAATTTGGTGATTATCGAGGGGGAGATTTACATTTTACATTTTAGTCATTTAGCAGACGCTCTTATCCAGAGCGACTTACAGTTAGTGAATACATATATATATATATTTTTTTATACTGGCCCCCCGTGGGACTCGAACCCACAACCCTGGCGTTGCAAATGCCATGCTCTATCAACTGAGCTACATCCCTGCCGGCCATTCCCTCCCCTACCCTGGACGACGCTGGGCCAATTGTGCGCCGCCCATGAGTCTCCCGGTCACGGCCGGCTGCGACAGAGCCTGGATTCGAACCAGGATCTCTAGTGGCACAGTTAGCACTGCGATGCAGTGCCTTAGACCACTGCACCACTCAGGAGTACTACATGCATTGTTGGAAAGATTTTTCAAATAGCTTACTGTGAGGAACTATAGATTTCATATATTATCATTCACAATGGATGTTAACCACCTAGTGCGTCAATCGAAGTCACATAACAAAAAACATCCCCATCAAAATGCGTCAGCAGAGCTAGAGTGAACGTCTGTAGCGTCCGAACGGTTTTGACCTACAAATGATGACCACTCTATGGACAGGGAACAAGATGGTGTTCTTCATTTTGCTCTACGTCCTCCACAAGTGTCAGGAAACTCGTCTGAAGTCGGTACCGTCGATGTGCCAACTTCTGTTCGAACCATTTGGGCTACAAACTAATGGGACCTCACAAGTGTCACAGGTTAAAAAAAGATTGAACTTTTTGGCCTGAATGCCAAGCGTCACGTCTGGAGGAAACCTGGCACCATCCTTACGGTGAAGCGTGGTGGTGGCAGCATCATGCTGTGGGGATGTTTTTCAGCGGCAGGGACTGGGAGACTAGTCAGGATCGAGGGAAAGATGAACGGAGCAAAGTACAGAGAGATCCTTGATGAAAACCTACTCCAGAGCGCTCAGGACCTCAGACTGGGGCGAAGGTTCACCTTCCAACAGGACAACGACCATAAGCACACAGCCAAGACAACGCAGGAGTGGCTTCGGGACAAGTCTCAGAATGTCATTGAGTGGCCCAGCCAGAGCCCGGACTTGAACCCGATCGAACATCGCTGGAGAGTCCTGAAAATATCTGTGCAGCAACGCTCCCCATCCAACCTGACAGAGCATGAGAGGATCTGCAGAGAAGAATGGGAGAAACTCCCCAAATACAGGCGTGCCAAGCTTGTAGTGTCATACCCAAGAAGACTCGAGGCTGAAATCGCTGCCAAAGGTGCTTCAACAATGTACTGAGTAAAGGGTCTGAATACTTATGTAAATGTGATATTTCAGTTTTTCAGCAAACATTTCTAAATGTTTTCTCTCATAGGATTATAAGAAATAAGGTCTTCTTCGTCACGCTTGAGTCCTTAAGATAAAAACAAAACAAACTAGCCAAGTCGCTGTCTCTCCCTCTCTCTGTCTCTCTCTCTGTAGTGTGTTCCAGGCCTGAGGAGTTCCGTAGTGTCGGGCCAGTGGACTGATTTATCCTCTGTTGGCCCCGTCACACACAAACACTCACACTCACACACTCTCTGTGTGATACTGTTCCCAGGCTCATAACGAAGCCAGCCCAGGCAGCAGGCCTGCTCATTTCCTCAGCCCAGAGTGTGTGTACCTGGCTGAAGACATGACCTCACTCTCTCTGTGTGATACTGTTCCCAGGCTCATAACGAAGCCAGCCCAGGCAGCAGGCCTGCTCATTTCCTCAGCCCAGAGTGTGTGTACCTGGCTGAAGACATGACCTCACTCTCTCTGTGTGATACTGTTCCCAGGCTCATAACGAAGCCAGCCCAGGCAGCAGGCCTGCTCATTTCCTCAGCCCAGAGTGTGTGTACCTGGCTGAAGACATGACCTCACTCTCCCTGTCTGATTTATGGAACAGTGGTTAAAGCTGTGGTTGTCTCTCTTAGTGCATCTCAAATGGCACCCTATACCCTATTTAGTGCACTACTTTTGACCAGGACCCATAAGGGCTACTCAGAAGTAGTGCACAATATAAGGAATAGGTTGCTATTTTGGGACGCAACCAATGTCATGACCAACAGAGCAGACAGACAGATGTGTGGAAACTCTACTACTAGTCTAATAGTCAGTGAATGCATCCCAAATGGGGGTTACAGAGAATGGAGCGAGAGAGAATGGAAGGGGAGGAGAGGGAGGAGGGAGGGAGGGAGGGAGGGAGGGAGGGAGAGAGAGAGAGAGAGTAAAAGTGACAACACTGGCTCCACTGCTTGGCCTTTGGGTGAACCTCTCCTTCTCTAGTCCAACTTTCTGTTGCTGCTAAGGTCATGCTGCCATCACACACACACCTCACCCTGACCCCGCATAGGGTCACTACTTCAACAGTCTAATAATGATGAACTCGTAACAGGGCTCGACATGCAGGGCTGCCTGCTGGCCAGGGGAGGTTTTGGAAACCTTCCGGGCCAGTCAATCATCCACGTCATTAACCGTGAAATGCTTGCTTATGAGCCCTTCCCAACGATGCAGAGTTAAACAATTATAGGAAAAATAAAAATTGTAACACGAGAAAAAAATACAGAAGAATGAAGCTATATACAGGGAGTACCAGTACCAGATCAATGTGGAGCTATATACAGGGAGTACCAGTACCAGATCAATGTGGAGCTATATACAGGGAGTACCAGTACCAGATCAATGTGGAGCTATATACAGGGAGTACCAGATCAATGTGGAGCTATATACAGGGAATATCAGTACCAGATCAATGTGGAGCTATATACAGGGAGTACCAGTACCAGATCAATGTGGAGCTATATACAGGGAGTACCAGTACCAGATCAATGTGGAGCTATATACAGGGAATATCAGTACCAGATCAATGTGGAGCTATATACAGGGAATATCAGTACCAGATCAATGTGGAGCTATATACAGGGAGTACCAGTACCAGATCAATGTGGAGCTATATACAGGGAGTACCAGTACCAGATCAATGTGGAGCTATATACAGGGAGTACCAGTACCAGATCAATGTGGAGCTATATACAGGGAGTACCAGTACCAGATCAATGTGCAGGGGTACAATATATTTGAGGTAACATTAGATATGTACATGAAGGCAGGGAAAAGTGACACTCCCGAGTGGCACAGTGGTCTAGTGGCTGAGCCACTAGAGATCCTGGTTCGAATCCAGGCTCTGTCGTAGCCGGCCGCGACTGGGAGACCCATGGGGCGGCGCACAATTGGCCCAGCGTCGTCCAGGGTAGGGGAGGGAATGGCCGGCAGGGATGTAGCTCAGTTGGTAGAGCATGGCATTTGCAACGCCAGGGTTGTGGGTTCGGTTCCCACGGGGGGCCAGTATGAAAAAAATAAAAAATAAATATATAAATATATATATATATATATATATATATATAAAATAAGTAATGTATGCACTAACTGTAAGTCGCTCTGGATAAGAGCGTCTGGTAAATGACTAAAATGTAAATAATAATAAGAAATAATAGTCAAATACCAGAGTAGCGGCAGCGTATGATGAGTGTAAAACTGTGTTTTTGTTGTCGGTGTGTGTGTGTGTGTTATGTGTGTATGTAGTGTATGTGTGTGTGTGTGTGTGTGTGTGTGTGTATGTAGTGAATGTGTCTGGGTTTTGTGTGCGGGTGTAGTGTGAGTTAGTGTGTGTGTATATAGTCTTGTGAGTGTGCATAGAGTCAGTGCAGATAGTCCAGGTAACCATTGAATTAACTATTTTGCAGTCTTATGGCTTGGGGGTAGAAGCTGTCTCCAATTTTGTCATTTTTCTATTAATAAAAAGTTAGATTTTGAGAGTAGAAACCAAAAGAAAAACTCGCAAACCTATAAAAACAGAACCGTGAAAACGAAATTTGGCCAAAAATAAAACAGATTTTATAGGGCCCTACAGGCTGCTGACTGTTCAAAAAATTAAAAAAAAACATTTTGGAGATTGCGCATTTTTTAAAATGTTGTATTCTTTTTTATTAATTTTTTACAATCAATGTAAACATGTCAAGTTAAAATGTAATTATTTATCTATGGAGGAGAGTTTAGGCTATTGGCTCCTTGCTCAGCTTGTGAATGAAAGATATAAAATCATCCGCTATTGAAATAACGAACGCATAATCAGCTTTTCTGTGAGATCTTGGACGGGGACAGTATTTTTTTTCCATTCGGGCCAGTAAATGTTAGTTAGCGCTGGCCCGGTGTAGTCCTGGAAAATGTACCTGAATGTCAAGCCCTGCATAACGTAGCAGTATGAGAGGGAGGGTGACCCAACATAACAACCTATCCCTATATTGTGCAGGGCTTTTGACTAGAGCCTCACTAGTCTCACATGCGTAAATAAGCCGTCTAGAGCAAACCCAGAAGTTCTGACTGAACGGACACACATTTCAGCACCCCAGGACGGTCCATTTACAGTGCCTTCAGAAAGTATTCATACCCCTTGACTTATTCCACATTTTGTTGTGTTACAGCTTGAATTCAAAGTGGATTAAATATATGTTTTTCTTACCCATCTACACACAATATCCCATAATGAAAAAAAAAAACATGTTTTTATTAAAAATGAAATACAGAAATATCACATTTACATAAGTATTCACACCCCTGAGTCAATACATGTTAGAATCACCTTTGGCAGCGATTACAGCTGTGAGTTCTGGTTAAGTCACTAAGAGCTTTACACACCAGGATTGTAAAATAGTTGCACATTATTATTTTTACAAGTTGGTTGTTGATCATTGCTAGACAGCCATTTTCATGTCTTGCCAAAGATTTGCAAGCAGATTTAATTCAAAACTTTAACTTGGCCACTCAGGAATATTCAATGTCTTCATGGTAAGCAACTGTAGATTTCGCCTTGTGTTTTAAGTTATTGTCCTGCTGAAAGGTGAATTTGTCTCCCAGTGTCTGGTGGAAAGCAGACTGAACCAGGTTTTCCTCTAGGATTTTGCCTGTGCTTAGCTCTATTGAGTTTATCTTTATCCAAAAAAGTTCCCTAGTCCTTGCTGATGACAAGCATACCCATAACATGATGCAGCCACCAACATGCTTGAAAATATGAAGAGGAATACTCAGTTATGTGTTGTGTTGGATTTGCCCCAAACATAACACGCTTTGTATTCAGGACAGAAAGTTCATTTATTTTCCTTTTTGTTTTTGCAGTTTTATTTTAGTGCCTTATTACAAACAGGATGCATGCTTTGGAATATTTGTATTCTGTACAGGCTTCCTTCTTTTCACTTGGTCATTTAGGTTAGTATTGTGGAGTAACTACATTGTTGTTGATCCATCCTCAGTTTTCTCCTATAACGGTCATTAAACTTTGTAACTGTTTTAAAGTCACCATTGGCCTCATGGTGAAATACCTGAGTGGTTTCCTTCCTCTCCGGCAACTGAGTTAGGAAGGACGCCTGTATCTTTGTAGTGACTGGGTGTATTGATACACCATCCATAGTGTAATTAATAACTTCACCATGCTCAAAGGGATATTCAATGTCTGCTTTATTTATTTTTTTACCTACCAATAGGTGCCCTGCTTTGCGAGGCATTGGAAAATCTCCCTGGTCTTTGATGTTGAATCTGTGTTGAAATTCACTGCTCGACTGAGGGACCTTACAGATAATTGTATGTGTGGGGTACAGAGATGAGGTAGCCATTCAAAAATCATGTTAAACACTATTATTGCACACGGAGTGAGTCCATGCAAATTATTATGTGACTTGTTAAGCAAATATTTACTCAACTTATTTAGGCTTGCCATAACAAAGGGGTTCAATACTTATTGACTCAAGACATTTCAGCTTTTCAATTTTTAATGAATTTGTAAACATAATTCCACTTTGACATTATGGGGGATTGTGTGTAAGCCAGTGACACACAATCTACATTTCATCCCTTTTTAAATTCAGGCTTTAACTCTACAAAATATGGGAAAAGTCAACGGGGTAGGCACTGTATTTTCTGCTGTTATAATTTATGCTATGAAATCCTGTGATTTTCATTGGAGCAGTTCCCTCTCATAGAAAATAGCTGGCAAAACAATCCAAGCAATTTTGGCACTGCAGAGCAGTGAGGCAGAGCTGCTGCTGGCCTCACTGAGGGCAGTGTAGTAATTAACTGAACAGCTTGTTTTGAACAATATATTTTTGAAACAAGAAAATGTACACAAATTGCCACACTTTTCTGAGCATTTAAAACATAATCCATTAATTGTATAACACACCTCTCTCTCCCAATCTCTTCTGTTGTCATCAGCGGCGGCCAATCACAAGTGGAGCGCTGCCCCTAACACCCTAATGGGCTACCACAGAAGAGATGGAGAGAGATGGAAGACTTTGAGACAATAACAGAGGAGATGGGGAGAGAGAGGGAAGACATTGATGAGACAACAGAATAGATGGGGAGAGAGAGGGAAGACATTGATGAGACAACAAGAGAGTTTGAAAAGCAGGGGATTGAGGAAAGGGAGAGAGACACGCAGAGAGTTTAGTTAGTGAGAGCAACAGAAAGACGGTGACAGTACTGAAGTTGGTTATGCAGGCTTGGGCTAAGTTGGAGAAGGAGAATCCACTAGGCATTTTTCACGAACTCAATGAGTCACCATAAGCTCTCCAGCTCTCGTTAGTCTCTCTCTCTTTAGTGTCTCTCTAGTCTCTCTCTAGTCTCTAGTCTCTCTCTCTAGTCTCTCTCATCTCTCTAGACTCTCTCTAGTCTCTCTCTCTAGTCTCTCTCCAGTCCCTCTCTCTCCAGCCTCTCTCTAGTCTCTCTCCAGCCTCTCTCTAGTCTCTCTCCAGTCTCTCTCCAGCCTCTCTCTAGTCTCTCTCCAGCCTCTCTCTAGTCTCTCTCCAGCCTCTCTAGTCTCTCTCCAGACTCTCTCTAGTCTCTCTCCAGCCTCTCTCCAGTCTCTCTCCAGCCTCTCTCTAGTCTCTCTCCAGACTCTCTCTAGTCTCTCTCCAGCCTCTCTCTAGTCTCTCTCCAGCCTCTCTAGTCTCTCTCCAGCCTCTCTCTCTCTCCAGCCTCTCTAGTCTCTCTCCAGCCTCTCTCTCTCTCCAGCCTCTCTCTAGGCTCTCTCCAGTCTCTCTCCAGCCTCTCTCTAGTCTCTCTCCAGCCTCTCTCTAGTCTCTCTCCAGCCTCTCTCTAGTCTCTCTCCAGCCTCTCTCTAGTCTCTCTCCAGCCTCTCTCTAGTCTCTCTCTAGTCTCTCTCCAGCCTCTCTCTAGTCTCTCTCCAGCCTCTCTAGTCTCTCTCCAGCCTCTCTCTCTCTCCAGCCTCTCTCCAGTCTCTCTCCAGCCTCTCTCTAGTCTCTCTCCAGCCTCTCTCTCTCTCCAGCCTCTCTCTAGTCTCTCTCCAGCCTCTCTCTCTCTCCAGCCTCTCTCCAGTCTCTCTCCAGCCTCTCTCTAGTCTCTCTCCAGCCTCTCTAGGCTCTCTCCAGTCTCTCTCTAGGCTTTCTCCAGTCTCTCTCCAGCCTCTCTCTAGGCTCTCTCCAGTCTCTCTCTAGCCTTTCTAGGCTCTCTCCAGCCTCTCTCCAGCCTCTCTCTAGTCTCTCTCCAGCCTCTCTCTAGTCTCTCTCTAGTCTCTCCAGCCTCTCTAGTCTCTCTCCAGCCTCTCTAGTCTCTCTCCAGCCTCTCTAGTCTCTCTCCAGCCTCTCTCTAGTCTCTCTCCAGCCTCTCTCTAGTCTCTCTCCAGCCTCTCTAGTCTCTCTCCAGCCTCTCTCTAGTCTCTCTCCAGCCTCTCTAGTCTCTCTCCAGCCTCTCTAGTCTCTCTCCAGCCTCTCTAGGCTCTCTCCAGCCTCTCTAGTCTCTCTCCAGCCTCTCTAGGCTCTCTCCAGTCTCTCTCTAGGCTTTCTCCAGTCTCTCTCCAGCCTCTCTCTAGGCTCTCTCCAGTCTCTCTCCAGCCTCTCTAGCCTTTCTAGGCTCTCTCCAGCCTCTCTCCAGCCTCTCTCTAGTCTCTCTCCAGCCTCTCTCTAGTCTCTCTCTAGTCTCTCCAGCCTCTCTAGTCTCTCTCCAGCCTCTCTAGTCTCTCTCCAGCCTCTCTAGTCTCTCTCCAGCCTCTCTCTAGTCTCTCTCCAGCCTCTCTCAGCCTCTCTAGTCTCTCCCAGCCTCTCTAGTCTCTCTCCAGCCTCTCTCTAGTCTCTCTCCAGCCTCTCTAGTCTCTCTCCAGCCTCTCTAGTCTCTCTCCAGCCTCTCTAGTCTCTCTCTAGTCTCTCCCAGCCTCTCTAGTCTCTCTCCAGCCTCTCTAGTCTCTCTCCAGCCTCTCTAGTCTCTCTCCAGCCTCTCTAGTCTCTCTCCAGCCTCTCTCTAGTCTCTCTCCAGCCTCTCTCAGCCTCTCTAGTCTCTCCCAGCCTCTCTAGTCTCTCTCCAGCCTCTCTCTAGTCTCTCTCCAGCCTCTCTAGTCTCTCTCCAGCCTCTCTAGTCTCTCTCCAGCCTCTCTCTAGTCTCTCTCCAGCCTCTCTAGTCTCTCTCCAGCCTCTCTAGTCTCTCTCCAGCCTCTCTAGTCTCTCTCCAGCCTCTCTCTAGTCTCTCTCCAGCCTCTCTCTAGTCTCTCTCCAGCCTCTCTAGTCTCTCTCCAGCCTCTCTCTAGTCTCTCTCCAGCCTCTCTAGTCTCTCTCCAGCCTCTCTAGTCTCTCTCCAGCCTCTCTAGGCTCTCTCCAGCCTCTCTAGTCTCTCTCCAGCCTCTCTAGGCTCTCTCCAGTCTCTCTCTAGGCTTTCTCCAGTCTCTCTCCAGCCTCTCTCTAGGCTCTCTCCAGTCTCTCTCCAGCCTCTCTAGCCTTTCTAGGCTCTCTCCAGCCTCTCTCCAGCCTCTCTCTAGTCTCTCTCCAGCCTCTCTCTAGTCTCTCTCTAGTCTCTCCAGCCTCTCTAGTCTCTCTCCAGCCTCTCTAGTCTCTCTCCAGCCTCTCTAGTCTCTCTCCAGCCTCTCTCTAGTCTCTCTCCAGCCTCTCTCTAGTCTCTCTCTAGTCTCTCCAGCCTCTCTAGTCTCTCTCCAGCCTCTCTAGTCTCTCTCCAGCCTCTCTAGTCTCTCTCCAGCCTCTCTAGTCTCTCTCCAGCCTCTCTAGTCTCTCTCCAGCCTCTCTAGTCTCTCTCTAGTCTCTCCCAGCCTCTCTAGTCTCTCTCCAGCCTCTCTAGTCTCTCTCCAGCCTCTCTAGTCTCTCTCCAGCCTCTCTAGTCTCTCTCCAGCCTCTCTCTAGTCTCTCTCCAGCCTCTCTCAGCCTCTCTAGTCTCTCCCAGCCTCTCTAGTCTCTCTCCAGCCTCTCTCTAGTCTCTCTCCAGCCTCTCTAGTCTCTCTCCAGCGTCTCTAGTCTCTCTCCAGCCTCTCTCTAGTCTCTCTCCAGCCTCTCTAGTCTCTCTCCAGCCTCTCTAGTCTCTCTCCAGCCTCTCTAGTCTCTCTCCAGCCTCTCTAGTCTCTCTCCAGCCTCTCTAGTCTCTCTCCAGCCTCTCTAGTCTCTCTCCAGCCTCTCTAGTCTCTCTCCAGCCTCTCTAGGCTCTCTCCAGCCTCTCTCTAGTCTCTCTCCAGCCTCTCTAGTCTCTCTCCAGCCTCTCTAGTCTCTCTCCAGCCTCTCTAGTCTCTCTCCAGCCTCTCTAGTCTCTCTCCAGCCTCTCTAGTCTCTCTCCAGCCTCTCTCTAGTCTCTCTCTAGTCTCTCCAGCCTCTAGTCTCTCTCTCCAGTCTCTCTCTAGTCTCTCTCCAGCCTCTCTCAGCCTCTCTAGTCTCTCCCAGCCTCTCTAGTCTCTCTCCAGCCTCTCTCTAGTCTCTCTCCAGCCTCTCTAGTCTCTCTCTAGTCTCTCTCCAGCCTCTCTCTAGTCTCTCTCCAGCCTCTCTAGTCTCTCTCCAGCCTCTCCAGCCTCTCTAGTCTCTCTCTCTCTAGTCTCTCTCTCTCTAGTCTCTCTCCAGCCTCTCCAGACTCTCTAGTCTCTCTCTCTCAAGTCTCTCTCTCTCTAGTCTCTCGCCAACTCTATTTTCTACTCCTGGTTATGGTTGAATCCTTCTGTATCTTTATATAATAATAATAATAATATGCCATTTAGCAGATGCTTTTTTCCAAAGCGACTTACAGTCATGCGTGCATACATTTTTTTTTTTTGTGTGTGGGTGGTCCCGGGGATCGAACCCACTACCTTAGCGTTACAAGCGCCGTGCTCTACCAGCTGAGCTACAGAGGACCACATGGTTCTGTACCTTTCTGCTTCTTTCCTCTACTGGCCTCTGAGTTGTGGAGTTCTGGCATAAACTGAATTCAGTCCTTCTTAACAGTTTTGGCAAGAGTCTGATAAAAGGAGATGGAGAGGAGGTTGTTGACTGTGAAAGTGAGGGGTGGGGGGGGGGGGGGGGGGGGTGGGGGGTGTATGACGTAATATAAGTATTTAGAAGGTATTAATGACTCTCAGGTTCAGGAGAGAAATGTAGGATGTGGTGCTGTCGTTCTTATTTTTGAGCGTGTGTGTTCGTCTTTTTGTGTGTGCCTCTGCGCTGAGATGAGTCTTCTAACAGCCTGGTAATAGCTTGAGCACAATGATTCAGTCAGATAGATTTTGGGGATGATTATAGTCTTTGAGTGTCTTTTTCTGTATACCAGCCCATGAACACAATCCTGTCAGTAATAATGAACTGTTGTCTGAGTGGGTATAGACAGAGGCTTTAATCAAAGTAGCTATACTTAGACCAGAAGAGGAAAAAGTGTATCATTCTGGAGGGGTATTTCCATTCTCTCATGTTATCTCACACACACACACACACACACACACACACACACACACACACACACACACACACACACACACCATCCATGTTTTGTTCTGCAGAGTGACTGAATGTGGCCTTTTGGGCAAATGGTACAATGGCTGTGTCGGTGTCACAGGAGATGGCAGGGTCAACCCCCAGAGAGGAGAGGATAGGGCCAACCCAGCAGTCAACCCCCAGAGAGGAGAGGATAGGGCCAACCCAGCAGTCAACCCCCAGAGAGAGAGAGGATAGGGCCAACCCAGCAGTCAACCCCCAGAGAGAGAGAGAGGATAGGGCCAACCCAGCAGTCAACCCCCAGAGAGAGAGAGAGGATAGGGCCAACCCAGCAGTCAACACCCAGAGAGAGAGAGGAGAGGGCCAACCCAGCAGTCAACCCCCAGAGAGAGAGAGAGGATAGGGCCAACCCAGCAGTCAACCCCCAGAGAGAGAGAGGATAGGGCCAACCCAGCAGTCAACCCCCAGAGAGGAGAGGATAGGGCCAACCCAGCAGTCAACCCCCAGAGAGAGAGAGGATAGGGCCAACCCAGCAGTCAACACCCAGAGAGGAGAGGATAGGGCCAACCCAGCAGTCAACCCCCAGAGAGAGAGAGAGGATAGGGCCAACCCAGCAGTCAACACCCAGAGAGAGAGAGGAGAGGGCCAACCCAGCAGTCAACCCCCAGAGAGAGAGAGAGGATAGGGCCAACCCAGCAGTCAACCCCCAGAGAGAGAGGAGAGGATAGGGCCAACCCAGCAGTCAACCCCCAGAGAGGAGAGGATAGGGCCAACCCAGCAGTCAACCCCCAGAGAGAGAGAGGATAGGGCCAACCCAGCAGTCAACACCCAGAGAGGAGAGGATAGGGCAACCCAGCAGTCAACCCCCAGAGAGAGAGAGAGGATAGGGCCAACCCAGCAGTCAACACCCAGAGAGAGAGAGGAGAGGGCCAACCCAGCAGTCAACCCCCAGAGAGAGAGAGAGAGGATAGGGCCAACCCAGCAGTCAACCCCCAGAGAGAGAGGAGAGGATAGGGCCAACCCAGCAGTCAACCCCCAGAGGGAGAGGAGAGGGCCAACCCAGCAGTCAACCCCCAGAGAGAGAGAGGAGAGGAGAGGATAGGGCCAACCCAGCAGTCAACCCCCAGAGAGAGAGAGGAGAGGGCCAACCCAGCAGTCAACCCCCAGAGAGAGAGAGGATAGGGCTAACCTAGCAGTCAACCCCCAGAGAGAGAGAGGATAGGGCCAACCCAGCAGTCAACCCCCAGAGAGAGAGAGGAGAGGGCCAACCCAGAAGTCAACCCCCAGAGAGAGAGAGGATAGGGCCAACCCAGCAGTCAACCCCCAGAGTTAGAGAGAGGAGAGGAGAGGGCAGGGCCAACCCAGCAGGAGGGGTGGTAGGGGGGATACTTAGTCAGTTGTACAACTGAATGCATTCAACTGAAATGTGTCTTCAGCATTTAACCCAACCCCGGTGGTTGGAGGAATGTGTTATTGTCAATGTCAATGGGACAGTTCTAGATAGTTCTTCCCACTGGCACACTCATATTTAATTTAACTTCCGTATTCAGTACAGTGCTGCTGCTCACAAGCAAATGAGAGAGAGCGAGCGAGATAGAGAGAGAGCTCAGAATATGAGCCAGCTAAGGCTTCTGCTTTCCAGTAGTGAAGGTTTATATTCTGAACACAAACTCCACCAATGCACTTGGGTTAGTGAATTGGGGGTTTTCAAGCAGTAGACAGAAGTTTAGGTGGGACTGTATAGGCCATTGATTGTCACACACTTTGAAACATCTGCTTACCACTCATGAGAAATTGAAAACCTGGCAGTATTGTAGCAGGTCAGTTGTGTTAAGACAATGAATAGGCCTAGGCTGCAGCCCAAGGAGAAAGACTTGGTTAACACACAGAAAGAGAAACGTCTTATTTATTTTTTTTGCATCCTTTCCGTGTCCTTTTTATATAGTTTTGATTCATTTTCATTAGTGTTAGGCCGATGTAAGCCTAGAGGTGTATAAGAATCAGCATTTAACCTAATCATCGCTCTTTACGAGCGTTGTAAATGATTAAATCACCATGGTTACTGAACTACTATCACGCTAATATCCTCGTCAGTGTTGTTATGTTAACCCCCTGGCTTAGAGCAATATAATTACATTAACTCAGTGTGCAGGTACTAATTATCAATCAGTTTGGCATACTTACCAATCTAACGTTCTTTTGGACCACCAGCTGGGCTGAACTGCTATTGAAGTCTCAAACTATTTGTCCTGAGTCATCAAGTTCTTGCATGTTTTTTTAAGTACAGTAATTAGTATTCTAGTGACGTTGAAATGGGAATTCAAATCCTCAAGGAGGTTAGAAAGATTTTTAATTTTTTTTTCTAAGTCATATCACAGCTCTGAATCTCCTACCTGAATGTCCACAGTCAAACCAAGCATACTGTGAAACGAGGCTAGAAACATGAAGGATGATTTGGTGTATTTAGAACATGCAGTCCACTGTGTTTCTACTGGTCACACTCTCACAGACCACCGATAAGGTGTTTCTACTGGTCACGCTCTCACAGACCACCGATAAGGTGTTTCTACCGGTCACGCTCTCACAGACCACCGATAAGGTGTTTCTACCGGTCACGCTCTCACAGACCACCGATAAGGTGTTTCTACTGGTCACGCTCTCACAGACCACCGATAAGGTGTTTCTACCGGTCACGCTCTCACAGACCACCGATAAGGTGTTTCTACTGGTCACGCTCTCACAGACCACCGATAAGGTGTTTCCACTGGTCACGCTCTCACAGACCACCGATAAGGTGTTTCTACTGGTCACACTCTCACAGACCACCGATAAGGTGTTTCTACTGGTCACGCTCTCACAGACCACCGATAAGGTGTTTCTACTGGTCACGCTCTCACAGACCACCGATAAGGTGTTTCTACTGGTCACGCTCTCACAGACCACCGATAAGGTGTTTCTACTGGTCACGCTCTCACAGACCACCGATAAGGTGTTTCTACTGGTCACGCTCTCACAGACCACCGATAAGGTGTTTCTACTGGTCACGCTCTCACAGACCACCGATAAGGTGTTTCTACTGGTCACGCTCTCACAGACCACCGATAAGGTGTTTCCACTGGTCACGCTCTCACAGACCACCGATAAGGTGTTTCTAAGGAGTAAGAGTGGACACATACACTTGTGCAGTCCGTTGCGGCCTATCTTATTTTAAAACAATCACCATCCCAACATCCCCTGCTGTCTGGATCTCTAGCTGTTAGAGGCTCCCGAGGTGTGTGTGTGTGTGTGTGTGTGTGTAGGAGGGAGAGATACTCTTCTCCATCTCACACAGAACCATATCTGTTTCCAGAGCCAAATGGATGCTCTTGAAAACTATCTGGGGAGGGAGGGCGAGATAGGGTAGGAGGGGAGGGGAGTCCGTGGGAGTTGAAAGACTCATCACATAGGCCTGGTGCACAGGGGAGACACCAGTGGTGTTTTAATACTATCCACATGGCTGTGGCTGCACGACTTCTTGCCAAGATTAGATCGGCCATATTTGTTTAATTTGGCAACTTTCTCCTCGCTCCCCGCAGACAGCGTATTTAAATAAGTAAATTATTAAGTACACTTCACCAAGCAAGCAGCCCTGTCCTCATCACTTGGTTAACGTTAGCTGGCTAGCCAACCAGTAAAGTAGTTAGCCTAGCTAGCAAGCTGTCCTACTTATGTGCGAACACTGGACTGGTGCCAAAGTCAACGCATCCCTGTCCTCATCACTTGCTTAACGTTAGCTGGCTATAATAAACTCGAAACGGGGGAATGTTTACTGGTTGCTCAGGTGGTAAAGGGGTAGTCAAATACTGGATCAAGAAAAAGAAGGAGCGCTGCGTGCATACTATGTGTGCCAAACAGGTGCTGTTAGATTTCAATATAATTTTTCTGACCGTTTGGAACAATGTAAACAAGACGAAATAAAGTATAAGCGTACCAGAGAGTCTGTTGTAACGTTTTTTTTGTAAAGCCTTTATTAAAGCAATTACTAAAAACAGTCGCATTAATTACAGAATGAGAGCTTTCCTTGTCCATTGACGACGCATAGGAAACACACACAATGGGCGTTAATACAATCGAAATGCAGTTTCCCAGCTCCTCAAAAGTATCTCTGAACAAGCTCTCCTTGTGAGGTTGTAAAGCACTGTAGTGAATCTACTCAAAAAGATGTCTCCCGAGTGGCGCAGTGGTCTAAGGCACTGCATCGCAGTGCTAGCTGTGCCACTAGAGATCCTGGTTCGAATCCAGGCTCTGTCGTAGCCGGCCGCGACCGGGAGACCCGTGGGGCGGCGCACAATTGGCCCAGCGTCGTCCAGGGTAGGGGAGGGATTTGGCCGGCAGGGGATGTAGCTCAGTTGGTAGAGCATGGCGTTTACAACGCCAGGGTTGTGGGTTCGGTAAAATAATGTATGCACTAACTGTAAGTCGCTCTGGATAAGAGCGTCTGCTAAATGACTAAAATGCAAATGTAAATGTAAAGAAGTGGTGCCGTTTTTTAACTGCATGTTACAGGATTTCACTGCATAGTTTGTGATCTTTGTGAAAAGTGCAGTTTCAGATTTTACTTTGGAACAAAGTTGAATGAATTCAGCCCTTCTTGTTTATTACAAACACTTCTTTATTCTTATCCATAGATAGACACATCTTTAAGTTGTACCTAAGAAGGTAAACTGAACAAGTGTTTTGTATTTACTTTTCGTGTTTTATAGAGGATATAGTTGCTTTTTGTTGGTTATCATGTAAACCAGAAATAAAATGTATTTTAAATCATGTTAATTTGAATATGTAGTTAAGGATTCATAATTTAGAGGACAGTATCTGTTAGTGCTTTAGAGCACAGTTTGTTTTACATTCCACCTATTAAATACCATATATCGGCAGATATATCAATAATCGGTGACTCTGCCTCCCTAAAATCGGTGTCGGACCCAAAAATCCCATATCAATCAGGCTCTATTATTTTGGGATGTGTTATTTTGCTACATTAATCTCTTTTAGTACAACCCTGTCAGCCAAGTTGACTCTCACATGGTGTCTCCATACAGTGAGGGAAAAAAAGTATTTGATCCCCTGCTGATTTTGAACAGTGAGAGACCGAATGACAACAAAAAATCCAGAAAAACGCATGTCAAAAATGTTATAAATTGATTTTATAACATTTTTGACATGGGTTTTTCTGGATTTTGTTGTTGTTATTCTGTCTCTCACTGTTCAAAAAAACCTACCATTAAAATTATAGACTGATCATGTCTTTGTCAGTGGGCAAACGTACAAAATCAGCAGGGGATACAAATACTTTTTTCCCTCACTGTATGTCAGCAATAGGCCGTGTCGAGCCGTGTCTGTTGGGTGGAACTTCAGACCCACTAGGTGATGTGATGCTAGCCTGGGCTCAGTCCCAAATGACACCCTATTTCCTATATAGTGCACTACTTTTCACCAGGGCCATAGGTCTCTGGTCAGAAGTAACACCCTATATAGGGAATAGGGTGGCATTTGGGATGCTCCCTGGTCCCACATTTGTTTAATGCTGTATAGCCAAAACATGACAATGACTGTAGGAGTTGGCAAGAGAGCACAAACAGATCTGGAACCAGGCTAGATGACCGTAGGAGTTGGCAAGAGAGCACAAACAGATCTGGAACCAGGCTAGATGACCGTAGGAGTTGGCAAGAGAGCACAAACAGATCTGGAACCAGGCTAGATGACCGTAGGAGTTGGCAAGAGAGCACAAACAGATCTGGAACCAGGCTAGATGTGATTCATGGATGTTTGGGGTTGGTTGGACAGATGTCCAAAATTGTCTGAAAGGGTGAAAGAAAGGGGTGTTGTGAAGTTCCCATGATATAGTCTTCTAGTTCCTGTTTTGGTCCTAAAATGTTCCTTCCTTCCTTTTCTTTCAGGTCATCCTGAGAGACTGACACACAGGACAGGACAGGAGCCTGTACCAGACACTGACACTTCTGTAAGTACTAGACAAACATTGCCTAAATGTTGCTTTAGCAGTTTAGAAAACGTTCCTTTAAAGGTTATAGCCAAATGTTGCCTTAACATTGGGTAACGTGTTTCAAATTCACTGTTGACTTCTAGCACTGGGTTGGTTGTCAAGGATACTGCTGTTCTTTTCTAGCAGTGTAGTTGATGTTTGAAAACAGCTCCTATTCTTCTCTTAGACCAGTGGGATGTTATGTGAAGTAAATATTTTGAGTCAAAAATTGATCTTGTTGCAACCTTGGACAACATTTTCCCGGGAAGCCCATTTCTCCATACGAACCACTGGCGAAATCCCCTCACAATGATCTCAAACGTTGTTTCTAATACACAATGAAATTAAACACAGACTACCCCTTGCTAATCAGGAAACTATTGGGTATTTTGTGGTGGACTGTCATTACAATCGCTTCACGGGAACCTGGCAACATTATGTTTGTAGTGTTAGTTTGTAATGTCTCTGAATTCACTGTCAGCATGCAGTCAAAGCTATAACCACATTTGGAGCGAACTAGTGCTCTCAAGTCGTGTCCTGATGTCGACAGCAGATGGGAGTTTTATTCATAACGTTGCTAACTTAGCTAGCTAACATACATTTTGAAAAAATTAGAAAACAAGTTATATTAAGTGGCTAGCTAGCTATCGTTAGCAGCGTTTGGTGGTCAATGAGACTGAGAGCAAGCTAACCAGCTGAGCTAGCAAACAATGTAACAAAATTATAATTTGGGATTTTTAAAACCCTCCAATTGCATTTCAGGAACCAAAGTAACAAGTACCCCTGGTGACCTGTTAAATTATTTATCCATTGAAACATTTATGTTTTAACCCATAAGAGTCTAATCTGGGGGGGAGGTACTACTAAGCTATATGGAATTGTTTTAAGAAGGTCATACCAAGGATCATTTTGCTATTTGATTTAGAATTTTAAGACCCCTTGAAGTATCAAAAAAATATATAAAACAATTATTTGATGAACATTTATTTTTGGCCTTACTGCTATTAGCCCTTACAAACGCATTGAATAACAGATTCACTACATGGAACAACAGATAGTCCCCCCCAAAAAATCTAAAGGAAGTTTGTTCTGAAGTATCTATCTATCTATCTATCTATCTATCTATCTATCTATCTATCTATCTATCTATCTATCTATCTATCTTATCTATCTTATCTATCTTATCTATCTTATCTATCTTATCTATCTTATCTATCTATCTAATCTATCTATTTTTTATTTACATGTATTTAACCCCTTATTTTTGTCACTCAACAGTCTCCATATATACTTCCATAAATGTTTTTGACTGATACTGGGGACCTTCAGACGAGTCTTGGAAGGCCTGTGGGCATCCGTTCGTGAGAGTCTCACCTTTGGAGAGAGGGGTCATAATAGCGTGTAGCCCAAACTGTTCGGACGCTACAGACAGAAGTTGGCAGATCGGCGGTACCGACTTCAGACGAGTCCCAAGACGCTTGTGGGGGTCGAGCAAAAGGGAGAACAACATCGTGTTCGTGAGTCTCATCTTTCCATAAAGGGTTCATAATCGTTTGTAGGTCAAACCGTTCGGACGCTACAGACGATTTTGTGAGATGACCGATTTTCACCTTTCACCACAGATGCGGAAGTGTTACATAGGCGGATGCGGTAGATTGAGAAGCATCCAGTGCTTTAAACTGACAGAATTTTATGGGGATTTTAATTATTATACTAATTAGATTTCCGCGGGAACTTTCAGTTTTTGCCATAGGCCTCACTGGCTTTCATGTGATTTTAAACGTGCCTTGTCCGAGGTGTCGTACTCGACGACAGTTGCTATCCATTGGAGCGCTGCGATTGGTTGGCCAAAATTCTGGGGCTTAGCAAAGGGTCAATTGTGTCTCTGGATTCAAACAAATCCACTAATAATTGTACAAAATATATTACAGCTATTGAGATCATGTAGTGAGTAGGCGGCTCTCATTTGGTCTCATGTTAGAATACCACGTAGTGTTCTAGCAAACGCTTTCCCTCTCCCCCACCTCTCAGCGTTGCTGGCACTGCTGTCTGCGCTCCGTACTCACCCTAGAGAGAGAGAGAGAGAGAGAGGAAGAGGGAGGGAGGGAGGGAGGGAGGGAGGGAGGAAGGGAGAGAAGTGCTGAAAACATGTTGGTCTACACCATCAGTAGTACTGTATAGACATACACCATCAGTAGTACTGTATAGACCTACACCATCAGTAGTACTGTATAGGCCTACACCATCAGTAGTACTGTATATACCTACACCATCAGTAGTACTGTATATACCTACACCATCAGTAGTACTGTATAGGCCTACACCATCAGTAGTACTGTATAGACCTACACCATCAGTAGTACTGTATAGACCTACACCATCAGTAGTACTGTATAGGCCTACACCATCAGTAGTACTGTATATACCTACACCATCAGTAGTACTGTATAGACCTACACCATCAGTAGTACTGTATAGGCCTACACCATCAGTAGTACTGTATAGACCTACACCATCAGTAGTACTGTATAGACCTACACCATCAGTATTACTGTATAGGCCTACACCATCAGTAGTACTGTATAAACCTACACCATCAGTAGTACTGTATAGACCTACACCATCAGTAGTACTGTATAGGCCTACACCATCAGTAGTACCGTATAAACCTACACCATCAGTAGTACTGTATAGACCTACACCATCAGTAGTACTGTATAGACCTACACCATCAGTAGTACCGTATAGACATACACCATCAGTATTACTGTATAGACATACACCATCAGTAGTACTGTATAGGCCTACACCATCAGTAGTACTGTATAGACCTACACCATCAGTAGTACTGTATAGGCCTACACCATCAGTAGTACTGTATATACCTACACCATCAGTAGTACTGTATATACCTACACCATCAGTAGTACTGTATAGGCCTACACCATCAGTAGTACTGTATAGACCTACACCATCAGTAGTACTGTATAGACCTACACCATCAGTAGTACTGTATAGGCCTACACCATCAGTAGTACTGTATATACCTACACCATCAGTAGTACTGTATAGACCTACACCATCAGTAGTACTGTATAGGCCTACACCATCAGTAGTACTGTATAGACCTACACCATCAGTAGTACTGTATAGACCTACACCATCAGTATTACTGTATAGGCCTACACCATCAGTAGTAATGTATAAACCTACACCATCAGTAGTACTGTATAGACCTACACCATCAGTAGTACTGTATAGGCCTACACCATCAGTAGTACCGTATAAACCTACACCATCAGTAGTACTGTATAGACCTACACCATCAGTAGTACTGTATAGACCTACACCATCAGTAGTACCGTATAGACATACACCATCAGTATTACTGTATAGACATACACCATCAGTAGTACTGTATAGGCCTACACCATCAGTAGTACTGTATAGGCCTACACCATCAGTAGTACTGTATAGACCTACACCATCAGTAGTACTGTATAGGCCTACACCATCAGTAGTACTGTATAGGCCTACACCATCAGTAGTACTGTATAGACCTACACCATCAGTAGTACCGTATAGACATACACCATCAGTATTACTGTATAGACATACACCATCAGTAGTACTGTATAGGCCTACACCATCAGTAGTACTGTATAGGCCTACACCATCAGTAGTACTGTATAGACCTACACCATCAGTAGTACTGTATAGGCCTACACCATCAGTAGTACTGTATAGGCCTACACCATCAGTATTACTGTATAGACATACACCATCAGTAGTACTGTATAGGCCTACACCATCAGTAGTACTGTATAGGCCTACACCATCAGTAGTACTGTATAGGCCTACACCATCAGTAGTACTGTATAGGCCTACACCATCAGTAGTACTGTATAGGCCTACACCATCAGTAGTACTGTATAGGCCTACACCATCAGTAGTACTGTATAGACCTACACCATCAGTAGTACCGTATAAACCTACACCATCAGTAGTACCGTATAGACCTACACCATCAGTAGTACCGTATAGACCTACACCATCAGTATTACTGTATAGACATACACCATCAGTAGTACTGTATAGGCCTACACCATCAGTAGTACTGTATAGGCCTACACCATCAGTAGTACTGTATAGACCTACACCATCAGTAGTACTGTATAGGCCTACACCATCAGTAGTACTGTATAGACCTACACCATCAGTAGTACTGTATAGGCCTACACCATCAGTAGTACTGTAAAGGCTCCAATGGGATGTCAGTCACTGATCCTACTAGCCAGCCTGTAGTGTCACACTATCTGTCAAGTGCTGTATTATGTGGAGGAATGCTAAAGAGCCCTACTTTCTGTCTATTCTGTCCCTTACACAGTAACCTATTGCTCTCTCTGACGCGCCACACAACAGACCCTTTTGTTTGGGACAACCATTTTTTGAAACCAAGTCTGTAGCTGTTACAGAGGAATCCCTTTGGCCAACATCGCGTGCCTGAGCCAAAATCTCTTCCCATCTAGTGTAGCGTTTCCTCGATCTTCTTCGACACCTTTAAGCTCATCAGATAAACACTCTCATGGCTCAGTGTAGACCAGGTCTTTAACCTCTTCAGATAAACACTCTCATGGCTCAGTGCAGACCAGGTCTTTAAGCTCTTCAGATAAACACTCTCATGGCTCAGTGCAGACCAGGTCTTTAAGCTCTTCAGATAAACACTCTCATGGCTCAGTGTAGACCAGGTCTTTAACCTCATCAGATAATCACTCTCATGGCTCAGTGTAGACCATGTCTTTAACCTCTTCAGATAAACACTCTCATGGCTCAGTGTAGACCAGGTCTTTAACCTCATCAGATAAACACTCTCACGGCTCAGTGTAGACCAGGTCTTTGCCCACATGGCTGACACAGGGTTATAGCAGTGTAATGGACCCTAGTTCAGCCTTGATACGCTGGTAGCAGTGTATTTTAGTGATAGGAAAGTTAGTAGTTTTCCAGTTGTAAGCTCTGCAGTCCAGAGCTGCCCTTTATTCTGGCCTTGATACAATGTTACAGGAGTGTAACGTAGACAAAGGAGTGTAATATGGTTTGATGGAGCCTTGATACAGTTCTGAGAGTGGATTCTGCTTCTCCATTATGCTGTGGCCTTGGTCCAGTGTTATGAGTGGATTCTAGTTGTTGTATAGTGAGAATGTGCCTGAGGGCTCTAGAGCTCTGTCCTGTTTCTCATTCCTCCCAGATGAGAGGAGAGTTCACTGTTGACTGACCCCGATTCACCCTCTACTATGGGGCCTGACTGACTCACTCCCTCTGTCC
>CM062508.1:4613193-4748895 GCA_031479575.1 Coregonus ussuriensis | reverse complement strand
GAGAGGAGCGGGGTTGGAGAGGAGAGGAGCAGGGTTAGGAGAGGAGAGGAGCAGGGTTGGAGAGGAGCGGGGTAGGAGAGGAGCAGGGTTGGACAGGAGAGGAGCGGGGTTGGAGAGGAGTGGGGTTGGAGAGGAGAGGAGCTGGGTTGGAGAGGAGAGGAGCTGGGTTGGAGAGGAGCTGGGTTGGAGAGGAGAGGAGAGGAGCTGGGTTGGAGAGGAGAGGAGAGGAGCTGGGTTAGGAGAGGAGAGGAGAGGAGCTGGGTTAGGAGAGGAGAGGAGAGGAGCTGGGTTGGAGAGGAGCTGGGTTGGAGAGGAGAGGAGCTGGGTTGGAGAGGAGCTGGGTTGGAGAGGAGCTGGGTTGGAGAGGAGAGGAGCTGGGTTGGAGAGGAGAGGAGCGGGGTTGGAGAGGAGCGGGGTTGGAGAGGAGCGGGGTTGGAGAGGAGCTGAGTTGGAGAGGAGCGGGGTTGGAGAGGAGAGGAGCGGGGTTGGAGAGGAGAGGAGCGGGGGAGGAGAGGAGAGGAGAGGAGAAGAGAGGAGTGGGGTTGGGGTTGGAGAAGAGAGGAGAAGAGAGGAGCGGGGTTGGAGAGGAGAAGAGAGGAGCGGGGTTGGAGAGGAGAAGAGAGGAGCGGGGTTGGAGAGGAGAAGAGAGGAGCGGGGTTGGAGAGGAGCGGGGTTGGAGAAGAGAGGAGCGGGGTTGGAGAGGAGAAGAGAGGAGCGGGGATAGAGGTGGAAACAGCAGGAAGGACATTATGACAGGGATGAGAACAGACTGGACTCCTCCCTCACCTCCTATCAAATGTTATTTGTCACATGCTTTGTAAACGACAGGTGTAGACAGTGAAATGGTCACTGGTCTGTTCTGGTGAAGCTGAGATATAAGACCATGGTGGTGTGGCACGGTTGGAGAGGTGGTGAGTCTTTGAAGCTCAGGACATTATTATGACAGAGAGAGAGAGAGGTGTCTGAGTGACATAGTTATTATAACAGAGAGAGAGAGAGGTGTCTGAGTGACATAGTTATTATAACAGAGAGAGGTGTCTGAGTGACATAGTTATTATAACAGAGAGAGGTGTCTGAGTGACATAGTTATTATAACAGAGAGAGAGAGAGGTGTCTGAGTGACATAGTTATTATAACAGAGAGAGAGAGAGAGGTGTCTGAGTGACATAGTTATTATAACAGAGAGAGAGAGAGGTGTCTGAGTGACATAGTTATTATAACAGAGAGAGAGGTGTCTGAGTGACATAGTTATTATAACAGAGAGAGAGGTGTCTGAGTGACATAGTTATTATAACAGAGAGAGAGGTGTCTGAGTGACATAGTTATTATAACAGAGAGAGAGAGAGGTGTCTGAGTGACATAGTTATTATAACAGAGAAAGAGGTGTCTGAGTGACATAGTTATTATAACAGAGAGAGAGGTGTCTGAGTGACATAGTTATTATAACAGAGAGAGAGAGAGGTGTCTGAGTGACATAGTTATTATAACAGAGAGAGGTGTCTGAGTGACATAGTTATTATAACAGAGAGAGAGAGAGGTGTCTGAGTGACATAGTTATTATAACAGAGAAAGAGGTGTCTGAGTGACATAGTTATTATAACAGAGAGAGAGAGAGGTGTCTGAGTGACATAGTTATTATAACAGAGAAAGAGGTGTCTGAGTGACATAGTTATTATAACAGAGAGAGAGAGAGGTGTCTGAGTGACATGGTTATTATAACAGAGAGAGAGAGAGGTGTCTGAGTGACATAGTTATTATAACAGAGAGAGAGGTGTCTGAGTGACATAGTTATTATAACAGAGAGAGAGAGAGGTGTCTGAGTGACATGGTTATTATAACAGAGAGAGAGAGAGGTGTCTGAGTGACATAGTTATTATAACAGAGAGAGAGAGAGGTGTCTGAGTGACATGGTTATTATAACAGAGAGAGAGAGAGGTGTCTGAGTGACATAGTTATTATAACAGAGAGAGAGAGGTGTCTGAGTGACATGGTTATTATAACAGAGAGAGAGAGAGGTGTCTGAGTGACATAGGTTATTATAACAGAGAGAGAGAGAGGTGTCTGAGTGACATGGTTATTATAACAGAGAGAGAGAGAGGTGTCTAAGTGACATAGTTATTATAACAGAGAGAGAGGTGTCTGAGTGACATGGTTATTATAACAGAGAGAGAGAGAGGTGTCTGAGTGACATGGTTATTATAACAGAGAGAGAGAGAGGTGTCTGAGTGACATGGTTATTATAACAGAGAGAGAGAGAGGTGTCTGAGTGACATGGTTATTATAACAGAGAGAGAGAGAGGTGTCTAAGTGACATAGTTATTATAACAGAGAGAGAGGTGTCTGAGTGACATAGTTATTATAACAGAGAGAGAGAGAGAGGTGTCTGAGTGACATGGTTATTATAACAGAGAGAGAGAGAGGTGTCTGAGTGACATAGTTATTATAACAGAGAGAGAGAGAGGTGTCTGAGTGACATGGTTATTATAACAGAGAGAGAGAGAGGTGTCTAAGTGACATAGTTATTATAACAGAGAGAGAGGTGTCTGAGTGACATGGTTATTATAACAGAGAGAGAGAGGTGTCTAAGTGACATAGTTATTATAACAGAGAGAGAGGTGTCTGAGTGACATAGTTATTATAACAGAGAGAGAGAGAGAGGTGTCTGAGTGACATGGTTATTATAACAGAGAGAGAGAGAGGTGTCTGAGTGACATGGTTATTATAACAGAGAGAGAGAGAGAGGTGTCTGAGTGACATAGTTATTATAACAGAGAGAGAGAGAGGTGTCTGAGTGACATGGTTATTATAACAGAGAGAGAGAGAGGTGTCTGAGTGACATGGTTATTATAACAGAGAGAGAGAGAGGTGTCTGAGTGACTGGACTGAATGATCTATGATCCTAACATTCTCCGGTCAGGTCTGTTGACTGGAGGGAAGTTGAATGTGAGTCACAGTCTGGATAATCAGACAGGCCTGAGGCCCTTTGTATTTACCTACCTACTATCATTAAAGCCCTACACAGCTCTACAGCTTTAAAGCTCACACACACACACACACACACCTTTTCTAGCATTGATTGACAGATTAACACAGCTCTCTCGTCAGACCTAGCAGGTGTGTGAGAACAGAACACACTGAGGTCAGAGACTCAACGTGTCACCACAGTCTACATCCAGGTGCCGGTGACTGACGTGTGTGTGTGTGTGTGTACACACGTATGTGTGAGGGAATGGACTTCTAGATGAGCTGTCGCCACATGCTTTAAAGATGTCTTAACAGAAAAGGGAAACCTGCACACTGCTCTCTTGCTCCTATCACTTTTCTATTCCGTTTGACCTGTCTCTTGGTCTTCGTCACAGTGTAGTCTCTTGGTCTTCCTCACAGTGTAGTCTCTTGGTCTTCCTCACAGTGTATCATCCTCTTAACATTATGACCAGTTACTGACATTGTCTGTTGTCAGCTCCAGATACTGCTATAGACTTCCTAGCCTTTAGTAATATTGGCTCTCTCTCTCTCTCTCTCTCTCTCTCTCTCTCTCTCTCTCTCTCTCTCTCTCTCTCTCTCTCTCTCTCTCTCTCTCTCTCTCTCTCTCTCTCTCTCTCTCTCTCTCTCTCTCTCTCTCTCTCTCTCTCTCTCTCTCTCTCTCTCTCTCTCTCTCTCTCTCTCTCTCTCTCTCTCTCTCTCTCGCTCTCTCGCTCTCTCGCTCTCTCGCTCTCTCTCGCTCTCGCTCGCTCTCTCGCTCTCGTCGCTCTCTCGTCGCTCTCTCTCTCTCTGTGTGTGTGTTAGACTTGTTTTAATAAGGGCTCCTGTATGATAGATATGCACCGAGGGGTCCTGTATTATGTTTTATTGAGGGGTCCTGTATGATAGATATGCACCGAGCATTCTTTTAAGGACAATAGAGGTTGATTAATGCGTAGGAAACCAGTTACCATACAATTATCCTAGAATGTTATGAGACCTATGCACACACACACATGCACACACACACCTCCTCCACTTATTCAGAGCAGGGGTAATTCAACTGTGTCCTTGACGATAACTACTCAGTCTGTAGACTTTGTTTCAAGTCTCCTTTAGACCCTGACATCGAGGTACATGCTATTACTTCATCACTATGGTAATGACATTCCAAACAATGAAACCATTCCAACCCGTAGTAAAGTCAGCTTCCTCAGTATTCATCTCTAGGAGTGGAAATAACCATTACCTCATCATCTCCTCTGACCATGGAGGGAGGTTACACTGTCACACACACACACACACACTCAGTGTTCAACGCCATAGTGCCCTCCAAGCTCATCACTAAGCTCAGGACCCTGGGACACCTCCCTCTGCAACTGGATCCTGGACTTCCTGACGAGCTTCCCCCAGATGGTGAGCCTCAACACTGGGGCCCCTCAGGGGTGCGTGCTTAATCCCCTCCTGTACTCCCTGTTCATCCATGACTGCTTGACCGCGCATGACTCCCAACACCATCATTAAGTTAGCTGACAACACGATTACGTTTGCTGATGACGATGAGGCAGCCTTTATGGAGGAGGTCAGTTACCTGACAGTGTGGTGCCAGGACAACAACCTTTCCCTCAACGTCAGTAAGACAAAGGAGCTGATCGTGGACTACAGGAATCGGAGGGCCCGAGCACGCCACCATCCACATTGACAGGGCTGTAGTGGAGCGAGTAGAGAGCTTCAAGTGCCTCTGTGTCCACATCACTAAGGAATGAACATGGTCCACACACACCAACACAGTCATGAAGAAGAAGGCTGAGAAGATGTGGCATGGGCCCTCAGATCCTCCAAAAGTTATAAAGCTGCACCATCGAGAGCATCTTGACTGGCTGCATCACCGCTTGGTACGGCAACTGCTTGGCATCCGACCGCAAGGCGCTAAAGAGGACAGTGCGTACGGCCCAGTACATCACTGGGCCCTAGCTCCCTGCCCTCCAGGACCTCTATACCAGGCGGTGTCAGAGGAAGGCCCTAAAGATTGTCAAAGACTCCAGCCACCCAAGTAACAGACTGTTCTCTCTTCTACTGCATTGCAAGCGGTACCGATGCACCAAGTCTGGACCCATCAGGACCCTGAACAGCTTCTACCCCCAAGCCATAAGACTGCAAAATAGTTTACCAAATATCTAGCCGGACTAACTGCATTGACCCTTTTTTGCACTAACTTTTATTATCTATCCTGTTGCCTAGTCACTTTGTCCTTACCTGTATGTACATATCTACCTCCATTACCTCGTACCACTGCACATCAACTCAGTACTGGTACAGTACTCAGTACTGTATATAGCCAAGTTATTATCTTTCTATTACTTCTCTCTGTGTTGTTGGGGGGGAAGGACCCGTCAGTAAGCGTTTCACTGTTAGTCTACACCTGTTGTTTACGACTCACACACACACTACAACCCTGAGTTCTGGAGGGGCGGAGCAGGAGAGGGTACAGGGGTTCAGCCACAGGAAGATGACCTCATTTTAAGATGTCACTAACTGAGGTTGTGTTCTAGAGGAGTAGATTAGAGATGAGTCCTAGACTCTGCTGTAAGGATATGACCTGTGAAACGTAATTGTACACACGCGTACTTATGCATGCCAACATGCTCACATACACACCCTTCTTCTCTGAAATTGATTTGGTTTTTTCCTACTCATTAGGCTATGAGGAACCTCATTATGATTGTAATTGTAACTAGGCTATGAAGAACCTCATCATTATGATTGTAACTAGGCTATAAGGAACCTCATTATAATTGTAACTAGGCTATGAAGAACCTCATTATCATTATAAATGTAACTAGGCTATAAAGAGCCTCATTATCACTTCTCATGTACACTTATCATTTATATAATGAATATGAATTCGGAGGGCAGAAATGATTAAATATTAAAGGTTTAGACCTCTCACTAAAGGCTTCAGTCATACAAAAGTTATACTTAAATTTGAACTGGTTCTCTAGCAGATTAGTAAAATTGTCTCACCCCATGTTCAAGAATGGACTTTTTCCCTTTATTCAGATTACAACCTCTCACTTTCAGTTATTTGAAAAGGAAATCTCAAAAATATCGCTATTTTTAAAACAAGCCATAGAAAGTTGGTTGCAATTTCAGTTTAATCCACCAGAAAATACAAATATTATGGTTAAACTCAAATATACTAATTGATAAAAAAAATATATATTTTGGGATTGTTTAAAAAAAAAAAGTATAATCTTTGTAAATTATATCATAAATAGTACTGGTGGAGTTATGTCACCCATGCAGCTAACAAAATTATATGGAAATGTATGCTCTACTCAAAATTATAACCAACTAATTGCATCATTACCGCAAAAATGGAAGAGGCAAGTGGAAGGGGGAAAAAGTAAGGAGGTAGGCCCTGCATTAAAGACCAAAATTGGTTAAAGAAAATTGTGATAAATAAAAAAAGTATAGCAGTTTCATTGAAGGACCAAATTATTTACAGGTGTGCTTTATAGATTGCAAAATAGTTGGGAAGAGATTTTCCATTTTCCGATTCTATGGCACATGGTTTATGAACTGATACACAAAACGACGCCAGATTCAAAACATATAATTGTTCAATCGAAATGATTATATACAATTCTTGCAACCCATAGAATGTTATATACAGTGCATTCGGAAAGTATTCAGACCCCTTGACTTTTTCCATATTTTGCTACAGCCTTATTCTAAAATTGATGAGGGAAAAAAGTAGTTGAATCAATCTACACACAATACCCCATAATGACAATCTACACACAATACCCCATATTTACATAAGTATTCAGACCCTTTGCTATGAGACTTGAAATTGAGCTCAGGTGCATCCTTGAGATGTTTCTACAACTTAATTGGAGTCCACCTGTGGTAAAATCAATTGATTGAACTGGATTTGGAAAGGCACACACCTGTCTATATAAGGTCCCACAGTTGACAGTGCATGTCAGAGCAAAAACCAAGCCATGAGGTCGAAGGAATTGTCCCTAGAGCTCCGAGACAGGATTGTGTCGAGGCACAGATCTGGGGAAGGGTACCAAAAAATATCTGCAGCATTGAAAGTCCCCAAGAACACAGTAACCTCCATCATTCTTAAATGGAAGAATTTTGGAACCACCAAGACTCTTCTTAGAGCTGGCCACCCGGCCAAACTGAGCAATCGGCGGAGAAGGGCCTTGGTCAGGGAGGTGACCAAGAACCCGATGGTCACTCTGATAGAGTTCCTCTGTGGAGATGGGAGAACCTTCCAGAAGGACAACCATCTCTGCGGCACTCCACCAATCAGGCTCTTATGGTATAGTTGCCAGACGGAAGCCACTCCTCGGTAAAATGCACATGACAGCCCGCTTGGAGTTTGCCAAAAGGTACCTAAAATCTCTGACCATGAGTAACAAGATTATTTGATCTGATGTAACCAAGATTGAACTCTTTGTCCTGAATGCCAAGCTTCACGTCAGTAGGAAACATGGCACCATCCCTACGGTGAAGCATGGTGGTGGCAGCATCATGCTGTGGGGATGTTTTTCAGCGGCAGGAACTGGGAGACTAGTCAGGATCAAGGTAAAGATGTACAGAGATGTCCTTGAAGAAAAAACCTCCTCCAGAGCACTCAGGATCTCAGACTAGGGAAAAGGTTCACCTTCCAACAGGACAACGACCCTAAGCACACAGCCAAGACAATGTAGGAATGGGTTCGGGACAAGTCTCTGAATGTCCATGAATATCCCAGCCAGAGCCCAGCCAGAGCTCGGACTTGAAACAGATGGAACATCTCTGGAGAGACCTGAAAATAGCTGTGCAGCGACACTCCCCATCCAACCTGACAGAGCTTGAGTGGATCTGCAGAGAAGATTGGGAGAAACTCCATAAAAGCATGGGTACCTAGCGTCATACCAAAGAAGACTCGAGGCTGTAATCGCTGCCAAAGGTGCTTCAACAAAGTACTGAGGAAAGGGTCTGAATACTTATGTAAATGTGACATTTCATGTTTTTATGTGCCCCCCCCCCCCCAAAAAAAAAATTATGGGTTATTGTGTCTAGATTGATGAGGGGGAAAAAACAAAATGTGGGAAAAGTCAAGGGGTCTGAATACTTTCCGAATGCACTGTCTATGGGGGATACAACCATCCCAGCTCTGCAGATTTTGCTGCAAAGAGACAATCATTAGATCATTTGTTTTGGTAATATCCATATGTGGCTCGTTTTTGGTCGCCGGTTCAGGAATTGCTGAAGAATTGCAACATTCACCTTGAGCTAACTCTGCAAATAGCACTGCTGGATGATTTAAAAAGTCTTAGTCAGTCGATCAATAATATAATCATACTAATGTTTATCTTTAATTTACAATCTGTAGAAACTATGAGAATAGAAAGGTTCAGAACTTTTGTGAAACATCATAGCACAGTTGAAAAAATATGGCAAATAGAAATCAAAACTGGATGGTCTTCAGAGATAAAAGGGTAGCTGAATGATGGGACTAAAAAACAAACAGAAGATTACTATTGTAAAATATACTGTGTCCGCATAATATATATAGTATGTATAATCTGGAAGTAGAAGCCTAAGTGTCGTTGTCCATTTGTTTACTCCAATTAAGGGATGTGTGGTTGGTTTAGGGGAAAACTATAAGGAAAATATATTTTTTTATAAATATTTACAAAACAAATGATATGGGGGATTGGAAATGATGCAGACAATTACATGGATGGAAGCCACAATCTATCTGCAATATTAAAGCTGATCTACCCCCTAAAAAAAAGATATGTATCACTTCTCATGGACAGTACTGCAGTCTATCACTGGTGATTACTGGGTTATGCTGAATCTACATGATAGGATGAATGGAGTAGTGTATGGTAGTGGAAACATGGAGGTGTGTGTGTGTGAGAGGAAACATGGAGGTTTGTGTGAGGAAACATGGAGGTTTGTGTGAGGAAACATGGAGGTGTGTGTGTGGGAGGAAACATGGAGGTGTGTGAGGAAACATGGAGGTGTGTGGTAGTGGAAACATGGAGGTGTGTGAGAGGAAACATGGAGGTGTGTGTGTGTGAGGAAACATGGAGGTGTGTGAGAGGAAACATGGAGGTGTGTGAGAGGAAACATGGAGGTGTGTGAGAGAGGAAACATGGAGGTGTGTGAGAGGAAACATGGAGGTGTGTGAGAGAGGAAACATGGAGGTCTTAGGGGCCAAACGGAATTTCTTCAGCCTTCTGAGATTGAAGAGGTGCTGTTGAACCTTCTTCACCACACTGTCTGTGTGAAGGGACCATTTCAGGTTGTCAGTGATGTGCACGATGAGGAACTTGAAGCTTTTAACCCTCTCCACTCCGGCCCCGTCGATGTGGATGGGGGCGTGCTCTCTCTGCTGTCTCCTGTAGTCCACGATCCGCTTCTTCGTTTTGTTGATGTTGAGGGAGAGGTTATTTTGCTGGCACCACTCCGCCAGAGCTCTCACCTCCTCCCTGTAGGCTGTCTCATCGTTGTTGGTAATCAGGGCTACAACTGTTGTATTGTCAGCAAACTTGATGATTAAGTTGAAGACTTGCATGGCCTCAGGGAGTACAGGAGGGGGCTGAGCAGGGATCCCTGTGGGCCCCCGTGTTGAGGGTCAGCGTGGTGGAGGTGTTGTTGCCTACCTTCACCACTTGGGGGCGGCCCGTCAGGAAGTCCAGGACCCAGTTGCACAGGGAGGGGTCCTTGAGCTTAGTGATGAGCTTGGAGGGCACTATGGTGTTGAATGCTGAGCTGTAGTCGATGAACAGCATTCAGGTATTTATCTTGTCCAGGTAGGATAGTGCAGTGCAATGGCGATTGCATCGTCCGTGGATCTGTTGGGGCGAATTGTAGTGGGTCTAGGGTGTCTGGTAAGGTGGAGGTGATATGGTCCTTAACTAGCCTCTCAAAGCACTTTATGATGACAGAAGTGAGTGCTATGAGGTGATAGTCAGTTCAGTAATCTTCGATTTCTTGGGTACAGGAACAATGGTCGAACATCTTGAAGCAAGTGGGGACAACAGACTGGGATATGGAGAGATTGAATATGTCCATAAACACCTCAGCCAGCTGGTGTGCACATGCATGCTCTTAGGACGCGGTTTGGTATGCCATCTGGACCGGCAGTCTTGCAAGAGTTAACATGCCTAAATTACTTACTCCCGCTGGCCACGGAGAACGAGAGCACACAATCCTCGTGAGGGCCCGCGTCGGCGGATCTATGTTTTCCTCGAAGCGGGCGAAGAAGGTGTGTAGCTCGTCCAGGAGCGAGGCGGCGGTGTCCGGGAGCGAGGCAGCGGTGTCCGGGACGTGGCTGGCGGTGTCCGGGACGTGGCTGGCGGTGTCCGGGACGTGGCTGGCGGTGTCCGGCGACGTGGCTGGCGGTGTCCGGCGACGTGGCTGGCGGTGTCCGCGACGTGGCTGGCGGTGTCCGGGACGTGGCTGGCGGTGTCCGGGACGTGGCTGGCGGTGTCCGGGACGTGGCTGGCGGTGTCCGCGACGTGGCTGGCGGTGTCCGGGACGTGGCTGGCGGTGTCCGCGACGTGGCTGGCGGTGTCCGCGACGTGGCTGGCGGTGTCCGCGACGTGGCTGGCGGTGTCCGGCGACGTGGCTGGCGGTGTCCGGCGACGTGGCTGGCTTTCCCTCTATAACCAGTGATTGTCTGGAGTTCCTGCCACATGCGTCTGGTGTCTGAGCCGTTGAATTGCGACACTTTGGCCCTGTACTGTTGTTTTCTTCTTTGATTGCGTAATGGAGGTTGTAGCTGGTCTGTTTGTCCACGTCCATATTCCCAGTCACCTTGGCATGGTTAAATGAAGGTCGTTTGTGCCTTTCAGTTTTGCGCGAATACTGCCATCTATCCACAGTTTTTGGTTTGAATAAGTTCTAATCGTCACAGTGGGAGAAAAAAAATCCTCTGCACTCCCTGATGAACCCAGTCACCCGAGTCAATGTATACGTCGATACTATTGTCAGAGGCGACTCAGAACATTTCCTAGTCCGCGTGACCAAAGCAATCTTGAAGCATAGATTCCGATTGGTCAGACGTACCACGGGAGCTTCCTGTTTAAGTGTCTGCCTATAGGTGGTGTTAAAAAGACAAATGCTACTGCAACCTCTTTGCAATAAGGAATTGAGACCAAAAACTCAAGAGAAGTTTCAAGTGTTTATTACCAAGGATGCCGTCAGCTGAGCGCATACATTTAGAAAGTTCACTACACATCTTATACTCTTCCCTCCTTTTGGTCACCACCCTCTTGTAGGTGTCACCTCCCCAGCTATACATCTTATGACCCCAATGAGTTTCCCTTATCGCCCCTGTGGAATGTCCATGGGCCTCTTTTTTGGTTAGCTAGATGTCAGAATCACACCCCGTCCATCTTCATTGACCTGGGCCTGACCCTGCTCCCTGATCCGAGGCAATTTCCTCTTATCTGATTAGGTCAACCTTTCCAAATTAGCATACACACAGTTTCATGGCCTAAACTCCATTTAATACTAACAGTAATCATTCACTAAACAGGATACAAACAAACTACAGTTTAACTTGAAACGTGTTATATTTTAACAGAATCCATCAGTCCCCCCTCACCCTATTAAACCATAAACACTTCTTATTGTTTAATATCACTAAACAATCATTTCAACTGCCTGCTGTAGACTTTCTTCTTCTTTGGTTTTTCTCCAGACTTGAGAGTGTAATAGAAACAGACTTGTTAGAGAAAATAGAAAATACTAGGGGAAAAAAACAACAAAAAAAACACTCATGAGTTAAAACAATCCTAAGTTCTACTGATTATCATAAGCTTCCATGTAGATACATTTATAAACTAAATCTCTGAACACATCTTGAGGAAACCGACTGACACAATCTCCTGCTACCCCTGGACGCTATGCCCGGTGATATGCTTTTCTGCTAAGGTCGATAAAAAAGTAGGGCCCTAAATAAATATCCCCATTATGCTTTTCCTCAGTCTTCCATCAAGGGCTACAGGATCACAAGAGATGTTTTTCAGCCAATGCCCTCCTCGCTGCGTTCACCTCCTAACGCTACCCTAAAGACGCGGGCCGTAGCCTGAATCAATTTCCCCTCCTCTTGTGGCAGATCCGCACTACAGATGCGTTTCAACAACAACAGCTTTTACTATATGGAATCCTAACAATGCGACCAGAGCTACCCACGTAACGCTTTCCGTGCTGCATACTCCAAAATCCACCTTTTTTATTTGATCAATAGTCCAATACCGTGCTGTTCCTACAGCGCCTCCCGCAACCTGAAAAGTCTCTCTTGTTATTACTCCCAATGTAACAGCAGTAATTATTGCTCCCGCTTTCCCAGTCCTCTCCTAACGTTTTCCTGACCAGCTTATCTATTGCCTCTGTATGTTCTGCAACATGTAGGGACTGGCGGGTAACAATGTGTGACATAGGTTTTCTGCAATCCCCTCGTACAAATTCCTGTTACCGTGGCTTGGTCCCAGTTCTCTGGGGGGGTATGTCAATTGATTATCTGCCCTTTGATATATGGAGGAGAGAGCAGTGGGGTTGAGAGAGTGTCCAGTTCTACATATCTCTGGGTCACATGCTTCCTGATCGGCCCCTGCAACAGATGGGCTGCCACCAGCTACTGGAAGCCTTTTCTCTGGGAATACAGCTCATTTATATACATGGGTCTGTGGCAAACCTCTCAATTGTTGTTCCCTCATCAGTAAAACCTTTTCCATATGTGGCTATTAAAGTCTGAAATGATAAGACTATTTCAGCGACGGTTATAATCACCCTCCTAGAGTTCTCCATGTTGAGCTTATCTTCATAGTAGTCCTTCCACTCTGCACAGACCACTGTCTTTCCCACACTGCACACTATTCCCGGTATATAACTCTACCCAGTGGAGTGGTATCATTCTCTAATGAGTCTATCACCCAATTTCTTAATTTATAGGCGAGGCATCCCTCCACCTCTGTCACATGTATTCCTCTATTTCCTGTCCCAGTAAAGACTATGGCCTTGGTTTTCGGGATAACCTGGAGAGGGCTTACATGCGTCACCCCCAATTCTGACACCAGTACTCCATAGGAATGTCCTGTACTTCCCCCCCCCACTCAGACATTGGTGTATATTTGTCTCATGAACTAAAGCAGGGCATGTCAATAAGCCTTCGTCTGCTCAGATCCCTGTCTTTCCTCATGTCCTTATACTCTCTCTGTCTGGTCCTTATACTCTCTCTGTCTGGTCCTTATACTCTCTCTGTCTGGTCCTTATACTCTCTCTGTCTGGTCCTTATACTCTCTCTGTCTGGTCCTTATACTCTCTCTGTCTGGTCCTTATACTCTCTCTGTCTGGTCCTTATACTCTCTCTGTCTGGTCATTATACTCTCTCTGTCTGGTCCTTATACTCTCTTGGCGTAACTGCTGTTGTTTTAACTGGAGTCTATCTCACACAATGCCAAGCTGAGGGAGGGACGAGAATCTGGTTTCATTCCTCAAACGATCTGTTCCATTGCGTTCTTTCCAAATTCCTGTTTGTAAAAGAACCATCCCCTTATCAGAACGTCCTACGTCTAGGACCCTAGACCTATTCTCTAATGGAGCCTCACATATCACCATGCCCTTATCAGAATGTCCTACGTCTAGGACCCTAGACCTATTCTCTAATGGAGCCTCACATATCACCATCCCCTTATCAGAATGTCCTACGTCTAGGACCCTAGACCTATTCTCTAATGGAGCCTCACATATCACCATGCCCTTATTAGAGCGTCCTACGTCTAGGACACTAGACCTATTCTCTAATGGAGCCACCCATATCACCATGCCCTTATCAGAGCGTCCGACGTCTAGGACACTAGACCTATTCTCTAATGGAGCCACCCATATCACCATGCCCTTATCAGAGCGTCCGACGTCTAGGACACTAGACCTATTCTCTAATGGAGCCACCCATATCACCATCCCCTTATTAGAGCGTCCTACGTCTAGGACACTAGACCTATTCTCTAATGGAGCCACCCATATCACCATCCCCTTATTAGAGCGTCCTACGTCTAGGACCCTAGACCTATTCTCTAATGGAGCCTCACATATCACCATCCCCTTATCAGAGCGTCCTACGTCTAGGACCCTAGACCTATTCTCTAATGGAGCCACCCATATCACCATCCCCTTATCAGAACGTCCTACGTCTAGGACCCTAGACCTATTCTCTAATGGAGCCTCACATATCACCATGCCCTTATCAGAACGTCCTACGTCTAGGACACTAGACCTATTCTCTAATGGAGCCACCCATATCACCATGCCCTTATTAGAGCGTCCTACGTCTAGGACCCTAGACCTATTCTCTAATGGAGCCTCACATATCACCATGCCCTTATGATTAGTTACGCTCACGGCTTCAGCAACTTTTGATGTTCCCCTCTCCCAATGAACCCGAGTATCTTCGTATCGAGCCATCCACTGTATATGAAGTGTTATTTGATTTTCTCCCCTTGGAGTGGTAGTGATTATAGCAGCCGCCCCAAACACTACCCCAACTAAAAACATCCCTATGCCCCACATTATTGCCCTTTTACAGTGTGATCTACACTCCTCCTTCTTCTCCATCATCACCTCCTCTATCAAAACCTGCTCTGGCCTCTCCATCTTGCTCTGGCCTCTCCATCTTGCTCTGGCCTCTCCATCTTGCTCTGGCCTCTCCATCTTGCTCTGGCCGACCCATGGCTATCTCCAATGGAGACAAGTGAGTCCTAGCATTTGCCGCCGCCCTGGTGGCCATCAGAACTGCGGGTAGATGATCTACCCATGAGCCTTGCTCCGACAACAATGCCTTGGTGAGTTTCTCCTTCAACGTTTTGTTGCTGCGTTCAACAATTGCCACTCTCCAACCCCTGGGAATGATATCCCTCAATAGGGCCTTTGCCACATTCCCTGCAGTGGCCGCAGCCATCGGAAATGCCTCTACCCACTTTGTGAATGTGTCAACACACACCAGTGCGTATTTATTTCCCTGGCTTGCCGGTAGTGGCCCTATGAAATCTATTTGCCAGTTGCAAAATGGCCCTTCAGGAAGAGGAATATGTTTGTGTGGTCTGAGTACTTCGGGTGCTGCATTACATTGACTACATACAACACACCTCCTTGTGAAATCCTCAAACACTGCTCGAGCTTTGGGCGCCCACCAGGTCTGTTTGAATTTATGCATCATGTTGGAAGGGCCATCATGGGGTGATCCCATGATATAGCTCTGCTGGTGTCTCTAAGATAGCTATTGGGGCATATGGCCTCAGCCTTTGATCTTCCCCCCACAGGGCTGTCTTATCCAGTGTGTCGTACTCCCACACTTAAAACAGCCTGTTTCTTCACCCCTGGCAGGTTTTCCAGATTGATAGCTTCTCTCCTTCTCCCTACTAGGCTTCCAATTGTCCTTATCTTGAGATTCGCCCCACCTAGCTGGATTTATCCGCCATTACTCTGACTCGGCCCCCCCCCATTTGTTCTAGCCCTGACTCTGCCCGCACCGCTGCTGCAGGTATGTCTGTCCATGCACCAAGGGCATATACCCCTCCCAATACAGCAGATGTGTTATTTGGCAGGAGACCCGTCAGGAGTTGCGATCTCCCTGCTACAGTATCTGGATCATCAATTTGGAGATATGTGCTCAACGTCTCCCCTCAGTCTTTCTGGATATTCGCGCACCCGTTCCTCCCTCCGCTGTGACCTTCTTCAGATCAGGCCTACACAACAGATTTTTTTACTGCAACTTCTAGCGCTGTGGCTTTATCAGCCCACTGGTCTTGGTTGATATAACCATTGTCACCCAAGTTAGTTAGCAAACCGTACAGGAATCTGAAGCACCATCTCTCTAGGAAGGCAGGCTCTGTGAATGATATATCCATCATAATAATAATAATAATAATGTAATGCGGCTGCAGTACTGATTTTTTCCGCACATACTCCAAATATTCGAATGGGGATTTTACTGGGGAAAGTGCCTCTTTACAGATACCTTTTACATCACTAGGGTTAAAAGGTTGGTACAATGCCCCCTGATGAGGATGGTACCGTATAGGTTGACCCTCAGCAATGACTGCATTTTCCCCAGGAAAAACTTGCCCTGGCCCATAGCTCAATACTTGTGTTGTGTATCGTATCGGGCGTACTGCTGCTCCCTCCCTCTCATTTCCCCTTAATGCACTGATTTTCAGCTCTGACAATACAGGGATTGGTCTTTACTTTAGGTCTATGATTCTCCTCAAAATGATCCTCTCCCCTCAATGTGAGGACGTGGACTTGCTCTCTGTAAGGCCTGGGTCTCTGCCTCGGCCATATCTGCTTGGGCTAGCCCATATTTAGGCTGAGCATAATTAGGCCTTGCTCTCTGTAAGGCCTGGGTCTCTGCCTCGGCCATATCTGCTTGGGCTAGCCCATATTTAGGCTGAGCATAACTAGGCCTTGCTCTCTGTAAGGCCTGGGTCTCTGCCTCGGCCATATCTGCTTGGGCTAGCCCATATCTAGGCTGAGCATAATTAGGCCTTGCTCTCTGTAAGGCCTGGGTCTCTGCCTCGGCCATATCTGCTTGGGCTAGCCCATATTTAGGCTGAGCATAATTAGGCCTTGCTCTCTCAGCAGCCTGTAGGGCATTCCTTTACTCTTCAATTGCCCCCCACATATCTCTTCGCATGTCCTCCATTTCACTAGTCAATATTTTAGCCTCCTTAACCACCTTTCCTAGCTCTTTTTGAGTCCATTGGCCTCTGTTAATTCTTTAGTAACATAGTTATGGTTCTGTACCAGAGTGTTGTGTAACCATTTGCTCCACAGCATCAGAGCCTACTTTTGACTACGTGTTTTCACCCCTGGTGCAAAACATCCCATAATTACCTCCCTCAATATATCCTCAGGGACGTCCTTCCCTGGACAACTCCTATAGATGCTTTTGCACTCCTCATCAGCATTCTCACCCAACGTTTTTGCTGCTTGTGCCCACCGATCTGTGGAGTTTTCAGCTGAAGTAGCCATGTTACCACAAACTTGTTTACCCTGTCTCCACCGGTTTTTATAAAAAATTACCTCTTGAGTGCTGAAAATACAAGTTCTGTACACTGAATATATATTTCTCACTTCTACACAGTGTTTATTTTTCACCCTCCCACTCATAAATTGGAATCCTGGATTTTTTCCAATAGGGAGTAGCACCTTCGTCTTCTAAAATTACTTGAATCCCCAAAGTAGGGTTATATTGTACCATTTTTAGAGAAAAACCTTCCACAATACTTGGGTCATCACTCAATAACTCTATTACCTTAGCAATTGGAACTTCTGAATTCATTTATCTTTTATTTGATTTATTTGTTACTATTTTCTTCTCACAAATGTTCCAATTATTTATCTACTTATTTCTACAAATTCGAATATATATATATATATATATATATATATATATATATATATATATATATATATATATATATATATATACCTACCAGTCAAAAGTTTGGACACACCTACCCATGAAAACCAGCACACAAAGTCATTGTTTTCACCTATATTAAATACAAGTCTCCACTCCAGTATCCTCTTCCCCTGCACCCTGTCTTTACGGCGAACACGGCCCAACCGTTCATCTATTCTCTGATAGGGAACGCACCCCTACCCGACTCGATCACCGACCCGTCTCTCTCCAAACAACAGCACGTTATGGTGAGTTCCCACCCCACCATACAATGATTCAACCCGACCGTAATGACCTCGCCGGAGCACCTAGGCCCCCACCCGGAGACCTTCTCTAGACAGTCCGGATATGTCCTAGTCACAGTCCTTCCCCTTATTTCAAAACTACTACCAATAGTCTGCACCCTGATGATTACCAGACTCTATTTCGGGGTACCCCACCCGCCAACAATGGTTTCATATAAACAAATTGAAACTTCACTCTCCTACAGATACTTTTTTTCAGCAACCTCAAAAAAACATGACTGAGAGATAAAACAGAAAGGGTAGATGGCCCTAACGGGGCACAGGAAGTATTGGTAAGAAACTAGCTTACCTTTTTTATTTAAGTCCGGCCACCTCCACTACCGATTCTCCTTCCCACCAAGTCTGTTTCTCAAGGGTGAATCCTGTTTGTCCGACGCCAATTGTTAAAAAGAAAAATGCTGTTGCAACCTCTTTGCAATAAGGAATTGAGACCAAAAGCTCAAGAGAAGATTCAAGTGTTTATTACCAAGGATGCCGTCAGCTGAGTGCATACATTTAGAAAGTTCACTACACATCTTATACTCTTCCCTCCTTTTGGTCACCACCCTCTTGTAGGTGTCTCCTCCCCAAGTATACATCTTATGACCCCAATGAGTTTACCTTATCGCCCCTGTGGAATGTCCATGGGCCTCTTTTTGGTTAGCTAGATGTCAGAATCACACCCTGTCCATCTTCATTGTCCTGGGCCTGACCCTGCTCCCTGATCCGAAGCAATTTCCAAATTAGCATACACACAGTTTCATGGCCTAAACTCCATTAATACTCACAGTAATCATTCACTAAACAGGATACAAACAAATTACAGTTTAACTTGAAACTTGTTATATTTTAACAGAATCCATCAGTGGGGAGGAGCAGAATGGAGGCGTGATCTGATTTGCCGAAGGGAAAGCAGGGGGAGGGACTTGTATTCGTCCCGGAAGGGAGAGTAGCAATGATCCAGGGTCAGTGTTGCACAGGAGATGTGTTGATAGAATTTCGGTAGTTTTCCTTAGATTTACAGCTACAATAAATGCGGCCTCAGGATACACAGTTTTTAGTTGCACATAGTCCAGTGTAGTTCCTTGAGAGGTGTCTGCTTGGGGGGAATATACACAGCAGTGACAATGACCAAAGAAAATTATCTCTGGAGGTAATGCGGTCGGCATTTGATGGTGAGGTATTCCAGATTCCGTAAAACAAAGTATGTTACAGTCTCTGATGCCTCTCTGGAAGGAGAATCTCGCCCTGAGCTCGTCTACTTTATTGTCCAGGGACTGAACGTTTAGCGAGTAATATACTCGGAAGCAGTGGATGGTATGCACGCCACCTGAGTCTGACTAGGGCCCCACTCCTACCTCTTCTCCGGCGTCTGCGTTTTGGCAGTGGGCAGCACGCAACATCTGTGTCATCAACATTGATCAGTTGTCTGTAACTCTGCCTTTGGCACTGCAGACTAGACTGAGTTTGTACTTCGTGTTTGCACTTTGCTTTGGCAGTTTAAACGGCAGGCTGTCTATCTATTCTGCAGTGGCAGGCTGGCAGGCCCAACACAGATGATGATGTGCACTTAGACGTTAGGTGGAAGTAGTTTCCATCCCTCAATGCTGCGTCTCAAATGGCACCCTATACCCTAAATTAGTGCACTATGTAGGGGATAGGGTGCCATTTGGGACGAAGCCTATATCAGCTCAGAGGAAAAGTCTGTTTTTGAAAAAAGGAATTGAGAGGTAGGTAGATCCTGCTGCACAATTACTGTAAATCCCAGTGGTGGTTGTCATCTGTAACTGTATGTTAAATACTGCTGGGAATAGACAACTCATAATATAGTTAATGATACTGTAGGGAATAGACAACTCATAATATAGTTAATGATACTGTAGGGAATAGACAACTCATAATATAGTTAATGATACTGTAGGGAATAGACAACTCATAATATAGTTAATGATACTGTAGGGAATAGACAACTCATAATATAGTTAATGATACTGTAGGGAATATACAACTCATAATATAGTTAATGATACTGTAGGGAATAGACAACTCATAATATAGTTAATGATACTGCTGGGAATAGACAACTCATAATATAGTTAATGATACTGTAGGGAATAGACAACTCATAATATAGTTAATGATACTGTAGGGAATAGACAACTCATAATATAGTTAATGATACTGTAGGTAATAGACAACTCATAATATAGTTAATGATACTGTAGGGAATAGACAACTCATAATATAGTTAATGATACTGTAGGGAATAGACAACTCATAATATAGTTAATGATACTGTAGGGAATAGACAACTCATAATATAGTTAATGATACTGTAGGGAATAGACAACTCATAATATAGTTAATGATACTGTAGGGAATAGACAACTCATAATATAGTTAATGATACTGTAGGGAATAGACAACTCATAATATAGTTAATGATACTGTGGGGAATAGACAACTCATAATATAGTTAATGATACTGTAGGGAATAGACAACTCATAATATAGTCATAGTTAATGATACTGTAGGGAATAGACAACTCATAATATAGTTAATGATACTGTAGGGAATAGACAACTCATAATATAGTTAATGATACTGTAGGGAATAGACAACTCATAATATAGTTAATGATACTGTAGGGAATAGACAACTCATAATATAGTTAATGATACTGTAGGGAATAGACAACTCATAATATAGTTAATGATACTGTAGGGAATAGACAACTCAATATAGTTAATGATACTGTAGGGAATAGACAACTCATAATATAGTTAATGATACTGTAGGGAATAGACAACTCATAATATAGTTAATGATACTGTAGGGAATAGACAACTCATAATATAGTTAATGATACTGTAGGGAATAGACAACTCATAATATAGTTAATGATACTGCTGGGAATAGACAACTCATAATATAGTTAATGATACTGTAGGGAATAGACAACTCATAATATAGTTAATGATACTGCTGGGAATAGACAACTCATAATATAGTTAATGATACTGTAGGGAATAGACAACTCATAATATAGTTAATGATACTGTAGGGAATAGATAACTCATAATATAGTTAATGATACTGTAGGGAATAGACAACTCATAATATAGTTAATGATACTGTAGGGAATAGACAACTCATAATATAGTTAATGATACTGCTGGGAATAGACAACTCATAATATAGTTAATGATACTGTAGGGAATAGACAACTCATAATATAGTTAATGATACTGCTGTGAATAGACAACTCATAATATAGTTAATGATACTGTAGGGAATAGACAACTCATAATATAGTTAATGATACTGCTGTGAATAGACAACTCATAATATAGTTAATGATACTGCTGGGAATAGACAACTCATAATATAGTTAATGATACTGTAGGGAATAGACGACTCATAATATAGTCATAGTTAATGATACTGTAGGAATAGACAACTCATAATATAGTCATAGTTAATGATACTGTAGGAATAGACAACTCATAATATAGTTAATGATACTGTAGGGAATAGACAACTCATAATATAGTTAATGATACTGTAGGGAATAGACAACTCATAATATAGTCATAGTTAATGATACTGTAGGGAATAGACAACTCATAATATAGTTAATGATACTGTAGGGAATAGACAACTCATAATATAGTTAATGATACTGTAGGGAATAGACAACTCATAATATAGTCATAGTTAATGATACTGTAGGGAATAGACAACTCATAATATAGTTAATGATACTGCTGGGAATAGACAACTCATAATATAGTTAATGATACTGTAGGGAATAGACAACTCATAATATAGTTAATGATACTGTAGGGAATAGACAACTCATAATATAGTTAATGATACTGTAGGGAATAGACAACTCATAATATAGTTAATGATACTGTAGGGATTAGACAACTCATAATATAGTTAATGATACTGTAGGGAATAGACAACTCATAATATAGTTAATGATACTGTATGGAATAGACAACTCATAATATAGTTAATGATACTGTAGGGAATAGACAACTCATAATATAGTTAATGATACTGTAGGGAATAGACAACTCATAGTTAATGATACTGTAGGGAATAGACAACTCATAATATAGTTAATGATACTGTAGGGAATAGACAACTCATAATATAGTTAATGATACTGTAGGGAATAGACAACTCATAATATAGTTAATGATACTGCTGGGAATAGACAACTCATAATATAGTTAATGATACTGTATGGAATAGATAACTCATAATATAGTTAATGATACTGTAGGGAATAGACAACTCATAATATAGTTAATGATACTGTAGGGAATAGACAACTCATAATATAGTTAATGATACTGTAGGGAATAGACAACTCATAATATAGTTAATGATACTGTAGGGAATAGACAACTCATAATATAGTTAATGATACTGTAGGGAATAGACAACTCATAATATAGTTAATGATACTGTAGGGAATAGACAACTCATAATATAGTTAATGATACTGTAGGGAATAGACAACTCATAATATAGTTAATGATACTGTAGGGAATAGACAACTCATAATATAGTTAATGATACTGTAGGGAATAGACAACTCATAATATAGTCATAGTTAATGATACTGCTGGGAATGGAGATTGAATTGAAGGGGGCAGTCCATGAGCGCAGACGAAGGATATCAAGGATCTGGAAAGATTCCTCCCAATGTCTTCTCCAATCTCATAAAACATTTTAGAAAAAGGCTCAGTGCCATTATCCTCACAAGGTGAGGTATTGAAAACAGGGGTGCCATTAATGTTGACCCCTATCTTTTTTGTTGTTGAAAACAAAGTATTACTTGTTAAACAAAATCTCATTATTTGAGCAATTGTATTAGTATAAAATTATATAATTTCCCAATTTTTGGGGTGCAAACAATATAATATGTGTATTATTTATTTTATACAGGCTTTTTTGCTCATCTTTATCAAGGGTGCCAACATTTTTGGACCTGTGGATACTGCTCAGATTCATTTCAGATTCACACTACTGCAGGGAATTCATGATACGGTCGTCATCATACAACTGTCATTAGTTAAGGTGTACCTTGAGGCCCAGTATTGGGTCCCATTCTTATACACAGATGATACTGTGCTCGAAACATCAGGTTCAAATATTTAGCAGATACAAGCAGACTCTCTAAGATTATTTTAACACTTAACAAAAATGGATTCTAGCAAATAATTTGGTTTTGAAATAAAACAAAAGTCCTATACAATGCTGTTTGGGACACAGCATAGAATATACTCCACAGTTTGCAATTTCAAAATGCATGCAAGTGATGGAACAATGCTTGAATATGTTGATTGATTTAAATATCTGGGTTTAAGGATAGATTCTGAATTATCTTTTGGAAAGCATATTGATTATATTAGAAAAAAACAATTAAGTATAAGCTTGGGTTACTGTACAGATCTAAGAATTGTTTTTACTTTATCCATTAGAAAGACCTTGGTAACCCAACTGCTGCTTCCTATCCCAGACTATGGTGACATCATCTATCAAAACACAACCAGACCTTACTTTTAGGCTTGGGCTGTCTCCAGACTTTCATATCGTCATATCGTCCTTCTCTCATTCCGGTATTTACGGTTTTACCGGCATAGCACGCAATGGGGCACTAAAAACGTGAGAAAAGCCCACTACGCCTCTATTACCAGAATGCTAACAAATTTTGCACAAACTAATCACATAGACGCTGTTAGCTAAATGCTAACGAGCAAAAACGAACATAAACTAATTGTAAAGACAGGTAAATCCATCTCAAGTTATACAAGCATAGCTAGTAGATACCGAATGTCATTTTCGGTGAGTGGAGAAATTTTAGAAGTGAAAGTGAATGAGAGAAATTGTGTAAATGAACAAATTTGTGATGCATGCTTTTCTGAAGGAAGAACAAAACACTAGTAGGAAGCACAGGGAGAAAATAGCAGCTGTACAGAACTCATCCAGAGCTCTTTGACTTCTGGCTGAAAGATGTTATAAGATATCTAATGGCAAACATTTAGTAGTGAATTGCATACAAGTGTGACTTCATCCCCTCATGTGCGGGGCACGACAGAGACTCACTGATAGATATAGAACACCATGGACTCACCAACAGAGACTCACTGATAGATATAGAACACTATGGACTCACCAGCAGAGACTCACTGATAGATATAGAACACTATGGACTCACCAACAGAGACTCACTGATAGATATAGAACACTATGGACTCACCAGCAGAGACTCACTGATAGATATAGAACACTATGGACTCACCAACAGAGACTCACTGATAGATATAGAACACTATGGACTCACCAGCAGAGACTCGCTGATAGATATAGAACACTATGGACTCACCAACAGAGACTCACTGATAGATATAGAACACTATGTACTCACTGATAGATATAGAACGCTATGGACTCACTGATAGATATAGAACACTATGGACTCACTGATAGATATAGAACGCTATGGACTCACTGATAGATATAGAACGCTATGGACTCACTGATAGATATAGAACACTATGGACTCACCAGCAGAGACTCACTGATAGATATAGAACACTATGGACTCACCAGCAGAGACTCGCTGATAGATATAGAACACTATGGACTCACCAGCAGAGACTCACTGATAGATATAGAACACTATGGACTCACCAGCAGAGACTCACTGATAGATATAGAACACTATAGACTCACCAACAGAGACTCACTGATAGATATAGAACACTATGGACTCACTGATAGATATAGAACACTATGGACTCACTGATAGATATAGAACACTATGGACTCACTGATAGATATAGAACACTATGGACTCACCAGCAGAGACTCACTGATAGATATAGAACACTATGGACTCACCAACAGAGACTCACTGATAGATATAGAACACTATGGACTCACTGATAGATATAGAACGCTATGGACTCACTGATAGATATAGAACACTATGGACTCACTGATAGATATAGAACGCTATGGACTCACTGATAGATATAGAACACTATGGACTCACTGATAGATATAGAACACTATCGACTCACTGATAGATATAGAACACTATGGACTCTCTGATAGATATAGAACACTATGGACTCTCTGATAGATATAGAACACTATGGACTCACTGATAGATATAGAACACTATGGACTCACTGATAGATATAGAACACTATGGACTCACTGATAGATATAGAACACTATGGACTCACTGATAGATATAGAACACTATGGACTCTCTGATAGATATAGAACACTATGGACTCACTGATAGATATAGAACACTATGGACTCACTGATAGATATAGAACACTATGGACTCACTGATAGATATAGAACACTATGGACTCACTGATAGATATAGAACACTATGGACTCACTGATAGATATAGAACACTATGGACTCACTGATAGATATAGAACACTATGGACTCACTGATAGATAGAACACTATGGACTCACCAGCTCCCGCTTTCTCCCGTTGTACTGTTTACAAACACACACCTGACTGGTTCAACTGTTCTGGGGAACTACAGTAAGCTTCATAATAAGGAAGCCCTTTTTCAAATGTTAAGAATAAACTAGTGTTGTCACGATACCAGATTTAGTATCATGATAGACGATACCATCACAATACTCGATGCCAAAACGATACCACAACAACAACAAAAAGTATGCGTATTAGAGGCATTAACGCAGAATTCTGTGTTTTTCACACAGAAATTGTCAAATGCATAAGAAACCGCAGATTTAAAATGCTTCTTATTGTGATTTTTCTGCTCGGCATCAGACTAATGTTGTGCTTCAGTTGCACTTCTCCATTCTGATGAGAATTCATCAACGGGCGTTCTATCTGCAGACAGCACTGACTGATGTGGAGCTACTTTTCTCTGGTACTTTTCTCCGGTAAAATGCAATATTAACTTCAAGCAAAACATTAGGAAATGTAGCTGACTACCTTCTTTCTATGATTGTCACGATCGTTGATTAAGTAGTCAGACCAAGGTGCAGCGTGGTATGCGTACATGTTTTATATTACGAATAAACACTTGACAAAATAACAAACAACGAACCGTGAAGTTCTACGGGCGATAACGAAACTAGCCAAACAGAAACAAGATCCCACAACCCAGGCAGGAAAACTGGCTGCCTAAGTATGATCCCCAATCAGAGACAACGAGCGACAGCTGCCTCTGATTGGGAACCACACCCGGCCAAACATAGATACACAATCACATAGACTTTCACACCCTGATCAAACTACCTAGAGAATATCAGTCTCTACAGGTCAGGGCGTGACAATGAACATTAGAAATACAGTATGATGGCCATGCATCGTTTTAGCAAAAAAAATACCAGCTTTTTCATTGTAAACTCATTTACTTGTGTGGCTGCCAGCCAAATAGCATTGCACTTCTGTTGTCATCTGATGAAAAAGAAGCTATTTTCTACCGAATGCATTTACTAATGTATTTACTGTGAAGGAAAACTATAGTTGATCACTCTATTAAAGCAAAGAAACACTGTTGACGTTCAATATAAAACGCATGTGTAATGGTTTAAATGCATATTTCTTGATGGTCTGTGTTTTGAAAAGGCAGATTTCTGAACTCTAAAGCGACCCCCTGGTATCAGCAAAAGTCACAGAATGGCACCTTGATCCAGACAGATAACTCAGCTACTGCTCTGATCAATCGGGCATCTTTTGAGTTCAATATCATTACATTTGAAATATTTGATGTCTATTTTTTTTTTTTTTTTGGAGGCAGCAATGTATGCATTTACGAATTAATGATACAATCCATTTGACTTTGTTTTTAACAATGTAACTACGTAACATAATGGTAATCAATTATTTGAATGGTAAATCTCTATTGATAAACTGGGTAAATTAAGATGTAGCGTAGGTCTATTCCCAATACAGGTGAATGCATATTATTCAATAGGAGTGTGAATGCATTGTTATTTAGATTCTATTTTTTATTTATTTCATGGGGCTGCAAATGATAAACAATCCCTTCCATTTAGGACTTATTTTGTTGGCAACTGCTAGAGAACATACAGTGCTTTCAGAAAGTATTCACACCACTTGACTTTTTCCACATTTTGTTGTGTTACAGCCTGAATTTTAAATGGATAACATTAAGATTTTGTGTCACTGGTTTACACACAATACCCCATAAAATCAGAGTGGTTTTACGAATGAATTACAAATGAAAAGCTGAAATGTCTTGAGTCAATAAGTATTCAACCCCTTTGTTATAGAAAGCCTAAATAAGTTCAAGAGTAAACATTTGCTTAACAAGACACATAATAACTTGCATGGACTCACTCTGTGTGCAATAATAGTGTTTAATATGATTTTTAAATGACTACCTCATCTCTGTACCCCACACATACAATTATATGTAAGGTCCCTCAGTCGAGCAGTGAATTTCAAACACAGATTCAACCACAGACACCAGGGAGGTTTTCCAATGTCTCGCAAAGCAGGGCACCTATTGGTAGATGGGTAAAAAATAAAAAAGCAGACATTGAATATCCCTTTGAGCATGGTGAAGATACTAATTACACTTTGGATGGTGTATCAATACACCCAGTCACAAAAAAATATACAGGCATTATATCAGTTGCCTGATAGGAAGGAAACCGCTCAGCGATTTCACCATGTGGCCAATGATGACTTTAAAACAGTTACAGAGTTTAATGGCTGTGATAGGAGAAAACTGAGGATGGATCAACAACATTGTAGTTACTCCGCAATACTAACCTAAATGACCGAGTGAAAAGAAGGAAGCCTGTACAGAATAAAAATATTCCGTTATGTTTTGGGCAAATCCAACGAAACGCAACACTGATAACCTCTCTTCCTATTTTCAAGCATGGTGGTGGCTGCATCATGTTATGGGTATGCTTGTCATAGGTGTTTTTTTAGGATAAAAATAAATGGAATAGATTCAAGCACAGGCGAAAACCTGGTTCAGTCTGCTTTCCAACAGACACTGGGAGACAAATTCACCTTTCAGAAGGACAATAACCTAAAACACAAGGCCAAATATACACTGGAGTTGCTTACCAAGACGACATTGAATGTTCCTGAGTGGCCTAGGTACAGTTGTGACTTAAATCAGCTTGCAAATCAATGGCAAGACTTGAAAATGGCTGTCTAGCGATGATCAACAACCAACTTGACAGAGCTTGAAGAACTTTTAAAAGAATAATGTGCCAATATTGTATACTGAACAAACATATAAATGCAACATGCAACAATTTAAAAGATTTTACTGAGTTACAGTTCACATAAGGAAATCAGTCAATTAAAATACATTTTCAGCTTCCAGGAATTGTGTACAGATCCTTGCGACATGAGGCCATGCATTATCATGCTGAAACATGAGGTGATGACGGCGGATGAATGGCACGAAAATGGGCCTCAGGATCTCATCACTGTGCCTTCAAATTGCCATCGATAAAATGCAATTGTGTTTGTTGTCCGTAGTTTATGCCTGCCCATACCATAACCCCACCGCCGCCATGGGGCGCTCTGTACACAACGTTGACATTAGCAAACCGCTCGCCCACACAACGCCATAAACATGGTCTGCGGTTGTGAGGCCCGGTTGGACGTACTGCCAAATTCTCCAAAACAACGTTGGAGGTGGCTGTAAGCTAGCAAGGAAAGTTAGCCTGCAATTAAAGCTGGAAGCTACCAGTATCGTCTTGCATTGTGTTCTAGCCTGTATGGATATTGTTTGGCGTGCACTAATGAACAGTTTCAACATTTCTACATGCCGTGATGCATTATTCAAGTGTGTTAACGTCTGTGCAGCAGGAGTGGGGAGTTAACAATGAAGCCCAGACAGCTCTTGTAATGAATTATTAAGTGCAGCAGGCTCTTTGCTCTTCGCTTTTTATAAAGGGGCTGCACTGATAGACAGACGTGATCCTCTGAATTAAAATACTTAACAAAAAGTCTAGTACAAAATTGTACTTTATTTTGTATCAAAAGTACCGAAGTTTCAGTATACCGTGCAACACTAGAACAAACTGTTTGTTTTTAACTAATAGAAACATCACCATATGAAGATATTTGTTAATATGTATTTACATTATAAGTACTTAGATTTATTAGTTGTATTAGTAGTTGTAGATGTAGGACTCTCAGACTATGAGAAACAAGATTCTCTGGGTTGATGAAACCAAGATTGAACTCTTTGGCCTGAATGCCAAGCGTCACGTCTGGAGGAAACCTGACATATTTAATGTAGTCATTATATCCTGTTATATTCCTATCGGCAGAGAGACATATTTCATGTAGTCATTATATCCTGTTATATTCCTATCAGCAGAGAGACATATTTAATGTAGTCATTATATCCTGTTATATTCCGACAAAAAGGAAGGAAGAAAAAGGAACGTTTTTTAAAAGCCACTAACGACTGCCAGTAAAAAATTAATCTTACTCATCACACCGCCCATGATGGGATACCTAAGTTGAACTTCCAGTCGACCCCGACACAGCCATGGCATGATAACAAAGAAGACTGACAATCCAGAGCGAGTAGACCTGTAAAACCAACCCTCTCTCCAGGGTCGTTTTTCCATCACCTCGGCTGTATAAAGGGAGCGTAAAACGGCTCGTGTAAAAATATAATATTTATATATTGTCTATGTTATTGTGTTGGCTCTACCATGAACTTTAATCAGTTTAACCCAGTGTTATCCAGCCAGCTGCACACTAATATAGACATCAACCCCTATTGACAATAACTTATCCATTCTGCCGGTGTGTATCGGAACAACAATCTTTAAAAAATATATATATATTGAGATAAAAAAAAAAAAAAAATTATGTAAAAAGATGATGACACCAATTATTATAGAATTGGATCGGCCTACTCCAGTAGAGATCCTAGACATGTTTTTAATTCTGTAATCTTTTATCCTAGCCCTACATCAGATCTATTCATATTTATTTAGTTTTATCTTAAATTCTGTTCGTTCCGATTCACATCCGCCAAAAAGGGCCGCACTATATAACAGCTTCTAAGTCATAATATACCCTCTACAGTTGGGCCATATCATATCAAACTAAAAAACACTACCTTGGTTTTTTATTTTATTGCCCGTGCAGTCTTCAAATTAAATAAATAAACAAACAAAAAGAGAAAAGATCAGCCTTACCCATCTTCTGCTTCCCCTAGATCCAAACCTGATTTTAAGTCCATATAGTCCACGGTTCCATCATGCATAAAAATGGTAGAAAATAAATAATAATGTAAAAATGTATCCATAATTGTAATGTGATATAATGTGTATCAGGGACTACTTCAGCAGGAGATAGCTATCACTCACAACCACGTTGTAATCTGCCAGTCCTCTATCACTCACAGCCACGTTGTAATCTGCCAGTCCTCTATCACTCACAACCACGTTGTAATCTGCCAGTCCTCTATCACTCACAGCCACGTTGTAATCTGCCAGTCCTCTATCACTCACAACCACGTTGTTATCTGCCAGTCCCTATCACTCACAACCACGTTGTAATCTGCCAGTCCTCTATCACTCACAACCACGTTGTAATCTGCCAGTCCTCTATCACTCACAGCCACGTTGTAATCTGCCAGTCCTCTATCACTCACAACCACGTTGTAATCTGCCAGTCCTCTATCACTCACAGCCACGTTGTAATCTGCCAGTCCTCTATCACTCACAGCCATGTTGTAATCTGCCAGTCCTCTATCACTCACAGCCACGTAATCTGCCAGTCCTTTATCACCCACAGCCACGTTGTAATCTGCCAGTCCTCTATCACTCACAGCCACGTTGTAATCTGCCAGTCCTCTATCACTCACAGCCATGTTGTAATCTGCCAGTCCTCTATCACTCACAGCCACGTTGTAATCTGCCAGTCCTCTATCACCCACAGCCACGTTGTAATCTGCCAGTCCTCTATCACTCACAGCCACGTTATATAATCTTCCAGTCCTCTACCACTCACGGCCACATTGTAATCTTCCAGTCCTTGAACACTTGGTTGTTTACGTACAATTTATCGAACACTAGACAAACATTCTGCTTCTCTGCTCGGAGCCTTCTGAAAGTGGGGTACAGGGCATTCCTTCTCTCCACAAACTTGGCGTTCTTCAGGTCCCTACCCTGTTGTAGCAAGGCATTCTTCATTTCTGTACTGAGTTAGCCTAGCTACTATCAGACAGGCCTTCCCTTCCCTCCCCTCCACCACTGAAACGGTGAGCCCTTTGAAAATCAATTACATTTACATTTACATTTACGTCATTTAGCAGACGCTCTTATCCAGAGCGACTTACAAATTGGTGCATTCACCTAATAGCCAGTGGGATAACCACTTTACAATGTTTTTTTTTGGTGGGGTAAGGGGGGGGTTAGAAGGATTACTTTATCCTATCCCAGGTATTCCTTAAAGAGGTGGGGTTTCAAATGTCTCCGGAAGGTGGTGAATGACTCCGCTGTCCTGGCGTCGTGAGGGAGCTTGTTCCACCATTGGGGTGCCAGAGCAGCGAACAGTTTTGACTGGGCTGAGCGGGAACTGTGCTTCCGCAGAGGTAGGGGAGCCAGCAGGCCAGAGGTGGATGAACGCAGTGCCCTCGTTTGGGTGTAGGGACTGATCAGAGCCTGAAGGTATGGAGGTGCCGTTCCCCTCACAGCTCCGTAGGCAAGCATCATGGTCTTGTAGCAGATGCGAGCTTCAACTGGAAGCCAGTGGAGTGTGCGGAGGAGTGGGGTGACGTGAGAGAACTTGGGAAGGTTGAACACCAGACGGGCTGCGGCATTCTGGATGAGTTGTAGGGGTTTAATGGCACAGGCAGGGCGAGTTGCAGTAATCCAGACGGGAGATGACAAGTGCCTGGATTAGGACCTGTGTAAGGCAGGGTCGTACTCTCCGAATGTTGTAGAGCATGAACCTACAGGATCCGGTCACCGCCTTGATGTTAGCGGAGAACGACAGGGTGTTGTCCAGGGTCACGCCAAGGCTCTTTGCACTCTGGGAGGAGGACACAACGGAGTTGTCAACCGTGATGGCGAGATCATGGAACGGGCAGTCCTTCCCCGGGAGGAAGAGCAGCTCCGTCTTGCCAAGGTTCAGCTAGAGGTGGTGATCCGTCATCCATACTGATATGTCTGCCAGACATGCAGAGATGCGATTCGCCACCTGGTTATCAGAAGGGGGAAAGGAGAAGATTAGTTGTGTGTCGTCTGCGTAGCAATGATAGGAGAGGCCATGTGAGGATATGACAGAGCCAAGTGACTTGGTGTATAGGGAGAAAAGGAGAGGGCCTAGAACTGAGCCCTGGGGGACACCAGTGGTGAGAGCACGTGGTGCGGAGACAGCTTATCGCCACGCCACTTGGTAGGAGCGACCGGTCAGGTAGGACGCAATCCAAGAGTGAGCCGCGCCGGAGATGCCCAGCTCGGAGAGGGTGGAGAGGAGGATCTGATGGTTCACAGTATCAAAGGCAGCAGACAGGTCTAGAAGGACAAGAGCAGAGGAGAGAGAGTTAGCTTTAGCAGTGCGGAGAGCCTCCGTGACACAGAGAAGAGCAGTCTCAGTTGAATGACCAGTCTTGAAACCTGACTGGTTTGGATCAAGAAGGTCATTCTGAGAGAGATAACAAGAGAGTTGGCTAAAGACGGCACGCTCAATAGTTTTGGAGAAAAGAGAAAGAAGGGATACTGGTCTGTAGTTGTTGACATCAGAGGGATCGAGTGTTGGTTTTTTGAGAAGGGGTGCAACTCTCGCTCTCTTGAAGACGGAAGGGACATAGCCAGCGGTCAAGGATGAGTTGATCAGCGAGGTGAGGTAAGGGAGAAGGTCACCGGAGATGGTCTGGAGAAGAGAGGAGGGGATAGGGTCAAGCGGGCAGGTTGTTGGGCGGCCGGCACAAGTCGCAAGATTTTATCTGGAGAGAGCGGGGGTAAGGGCAGTGTGAGCAGGACCAGCAGTGTCATTTGACCTTCTTTTCAAAATGGTTGACGAAGTCATCCACAGAGAGGGAGGAGGGGCGGGGAAGGGGAGGAGGATTCAGCAGGGAGGAGAAGGTGGCAAAGAGCTTCCTAGGGTTAGAGGCAGATGCTTGGAATTTAGAGTGGTAGAAAGTGGCCTTAGCAGCAGAAACGGATGAAGAAAATTTAGAGAGGAGGGAGTGAAAAGATGCCAGTTCCGCAGGGAGTCTAGTTTTCCTCCATTTCCGCTCGGCTGCCCGGAGCCCTGTTCTGTGAGCTCGCAATTAGTCATCAAGCCACGGAGCTGGAGGGGAGGACCGAGCTGGCCGGGAGGATAGGGGACATAGAGAGTCAAAGGATGCAGAAAGGGAGGAGAGGAGGGTTGAGGAGGCAGAATCAGGAGATTGGAGGGAGAAGGATTGAGCAGAGGGAAGAGATGATAGGATGGAAGAGGAGAGAGTAGCGGGAGAGAGAGAGCGAAGTTTGCGATGGCGCATTACCATCTGAGTAGGGGCAGAGTGAGTAGTGTTGGAGGAGAGCGAGAGAGAAAAGGATACAAAGTAGTGGTCGGAGACATGGAGGGGAGTTGCAGTGAGATTAGTAGAACAGCATCTAGTAAAGATGAGGTCAAGCGTATTGCCTGCCTTGTGAGTAGGGGGAGACGGTGAGAGGGTGAGGTCAAAAGAGGAGAGGAGTGGAAAGAAGGAGGCAGAGAGAAATGAGTCAAAGGTAGACGTAGGGAGGTTGAAGTCCCCAAGAACTGTGAGGGGTGAGCCATCCTCAGGAAAGGAACTTATCAAGGCGTCAAGCTCATTGATGAACTCTCCAAGGGAACCTGGAGGGCGATAAATGACAAGGATGTTAAGCTTAAATGGGCTAGTGACTGTGACAGCATGGAATTCAAATGAGGAGATAGACAGATGGGTCAGGGGAAAAATAGAGAATGTCCACTTGGGAGAGATGAGGATTCCTGTGCCACCACCCCGCTGACCAGATGCTCTCGGGGTATGCGAGAATACATGGTCAGACGAGGAGAGAGCAGTAGGAGTAGCAGTGTTTTCAGTGGTAATCCATGTTTCCGTCAGCGCCAAGAAGTCGAGGGATTGTATCCAACTGTTCGTCCTTCATCTTGAGATTACGTTTCATGAACACCTTGACTTTTTCCTCCGTTGACTGATAGTTTTCATCCTCCTTTATTCCCATTATAACTATATTATTCTTCATACTTCTGCACTTTAGATCCAGTAATTCTGCTTTCAGTGTTTTATCATACTGTAGCCTCTCTGTAGTGTCTTCTAGGGAGTCCACGGTAGTTTTCTTATTTTCAGTATTTCTTCCATCATTTTATTACTGTTATCCATTCCTGTTTTTAAGGACTCAACCTCCCCCAGTAGCCCAGGCAATAGATCCAGCTTTCTTAACTGCTCGCTCATGCTTGTAAGCAATGCTGTATATTCTGGAGACATAGTTATAAAAACCTCCCCCGCCAATTATTACATTTGGAATTTTAGACGGCGGCTTCCCTTAAATTTCGCTCGCAGAGCTCAAGGACCGGTTTCTTTTTCGAGCATAACAAAATGCTGATCAATAAATAGTTCAAGGTTCTCTATATTATCCAGAATGTTTGTTTGGCAGTTATCAGCTAATCCTAAATTGTATGATTGATTCATGGGACAAGCTGTACCAACCACACTGCCACGTCTTCAGCCAGAGTTAGTGAAGAGCGAGAGTCTGAGCTATGTGTTTCTTCTGCTTGATAAAAAACAACTTCAAAGTTGTTATAGCCATGCCAAAGGCGCCTCTATCGAAGCCTAACCAAACATCTAACCCTCTTCCTCTCTCTCCTCTTCCTCTCTCTCCTCTTCCTCTCTCTCCTCTTCCTCTCTCTCCTGCAGAGTTCACCAGAGACCGAAGCAGCATGCAGACCTGAGGTGCACCAACACTCCCTCCATCCTCCCTTTCTCTCTCCCTCCTCCAGTCCTCCCAGCCACCCATGCTCTGTGAGGCTCTCTATCCTCTCCTCTCCCTGGGCATAATGCTCCATCTCTACTGCTGAGCTCCCCCTTACTCCACCTTACCCCCTAACCTCACCCAACCATGACCAGTCTGAAGCGGTCTCAGACGGAGCGTTCGGTGGGCGGCTCGGTCCCTGCCTCTGATGAATTCTACACCCGTCGCCTGCGCCTCCCCAATGGTGGCGCCCCCCCACCTCGCTCCGAGAGCACCCACCTCACCTCCTCTTCCTCGTCCGGCTCCTCTTCCTCCTCCAATCCGGGGGTTCCCAAGATGGGGGTCAGGGCCCGCGTGGCGGACTGGCCCCCCAAACGGGATGGAACGGGCGGGGTGTGGCACATCACCGTAGATACGGACTCCCCGAGTTCCACCATGTCATCTTCAGGTGGTGGAGAATGTGGGTCGGGTGGAGAACGCGGGTCGGGCGGAAGCGGAGAAAGAGAACGAGAACGGAGCTCGGGGTCAGGTTCAGGCTCGGCGACTACGGCCCATAGCAACCTGTCGGCTAAACTGGGCCACCTGATCAGTCCTCAGGACTCTTCGATGCTCCGGAACATCCACAACACCCTGAAGAGCAAGATGCACCACAGCAAACACCACAGCAAAGACAACCGCTATCTGTCACCGGACGGCTACCAGGGCTCGCCACGTAAAGGCATGAGGCGTATCCGCCAGCGCAGCAACAGTGACATCACTATCTCTGAGTTAGAGGGTGACGGGGGCGAGGGCTGGTCCTTCTCAGGCTGGACTCCCATGCACCGCGAGTACGGCAGCACCTCCTCCATAGACAAACACGCAGGCTCAGGGGAGAGCTTCTTCGATATGCTCAAGGTATTTTATTGATTGATTCATTAATTGATTGATTGATTTAATGTAAAACAATTAGTACAGTTAAAAAATAATACAAAAAAATGAATTCCAGAGTATTACACATGAAAGTGTTGAATGCACTTATTGTATTTATTTTAAATGTGTCAAATAAACTTCATTCGTTCAAGGGCTATACGTCCCAGGAGGCTCCTGATCAACGCAGCCCGGCGCCGGACAGACTCGGCGAGCTGCTGACGGTGGCCCCGCACAAACAGGCTGCCCTGGATCTGCCTGATGGACCCCTGGGTCCTACCAGAGGTAGCCCCGCCAGTCGCCTGAAGGAAAGGGAGAAACACCTGAAGAGGAGGTCCAAGGTACTGCACATGAACCTTTTTACTATCTTCTCATTAATAATAATAATCATGTATTAAACTTCTGTAGCGCTTTTGATAACAGAAGAAAATCTCAAAGCAAAAAACAAACAAGCAATGCATCATCATGAGTAGCCTAGCTATAGCTAGCTAGGTCAACCAATAGTGGCCAAGTCTTTGAGTGCATGCATCCTCCAAAGATGGAGAGGGGACGGCTCGTTGGCTTGATCTTGGAACCAGCCTGAGTTGTGCAACCGCTGGACTTCTGCTTCACAATGTGTGGCACCCACTTGTGTGATACCTCAGCAGCTCTGGGCACCAGAAAGCTCACCACACACAGTTCAGAGTAGTAGTCAGTCGTGCTCATTACGAGCCCTCTGCCTCAACACTGCATTCCTCTACTGCATCTCCCATTCCTCTCAAACTTCAGGTGACAAACAATGTTCTCAGAAGATCAGGAACCAGCAACCATGTAAAAAAAAAAAAGCTGGTACTGTGTCCAGATGCATCATTTAAACAAAAGCATTAGCTAGCTAGCTATTGATAGATTGTATTTATCTTGTCTGTAATTGTGACCCACCACCTGGATTGGGTCCTATGTAGCAAAATTTGAAATGGTGTTTTTTTGGATAAAACTAGAGACTCAGAAGGTAGTAAATGGTATATCATACACTGCAGTTGAGGAACAAAGGGAATGTAATTCTGCTTTGAAAGATAAACTTGTAATCTCACTTTTGAGAAAATGTTCCATGAATGTTTTGGTATACCTACTGGAGAGCTCTTTTTTGTTCACACCCTCTTAAGCCTTAGCCCCACCCATCTCTTTAAGGATTCATATGTGAGGCCATGTGCTAAACAGAGTGAATAAGGTAGTGTAGTAAACAACCAAAGATTAAAAGTGGTGAAAGTAATAGCAGAAAGTAGAGGTAAAAATACACTTTATCTAGTCCTTGGCCTATATCCTAATTTGACTTTGGTGCAGGTCATGTTGTTCTTCACATTACCGTCTCTGGTAAACACACACTATAGCAAATAAAATCAAAGTTTTTTTGTCAAATGCTCAGGATACAGAAGGTGTAAAAGGTACAGTGAAATGGTTACATAGTGGAGTCTTTTGTTTAGATGTAGCTAGCTAGATAAACAATGAACCATAATCCCAACTCATACTACCATGCACCATGCACCATGCATTAATCTGCAGGTAGCTAAAGCTAACCCAACAAGGTTCAATGTTAGCTAGCTAGCTAACAGTACGCTTTAACTTGCAATGAAAATGACATTCTGACAAAATGAGAAACGTATAATATCTGAAAATTACTCTTACCCGTATACATGGATGAACGCTTCTCCCTCTCTGTCACGGATGCCATGATTGCCCTTAGTTTGAAGATGTAATCCAGAGACAGTTGTTTATAAAACAGCCTTCTGTGTTCTCTTTTCGACTCTCTCCGCATTTGGCAATCATCTCTCTGCTTCCACCGGGCATTCCACTGATTTTAAAACTCGGTCAACTTCTTCTGTGACAACAACACTGTTGATCTCCGTTTCTTCCCCATCACTGTCATCAGAAGACTCTACAATGTCTGGTTCAATGAAAATGTTTTTGCCTAAATCAGGAATTTCTTCATCGTCTGATTCCTTTTCATCGTCCTCCAGAAAGTAGTCGATCGTTAACTTCAGGGCAGCGATGTTGAGAGCAGTAGCAACACTTTTGCAGTTCTTCATGATATCTTTCAAAAAAACGCTGCGGTAGAAAGGATTATCTACACATACTGAGCAGCTCATGTTATAGACATAGTCCCCTGTAGCTCAGTTGGTAGAGCATGGCGCTTGCAACGCCAGGGTTGTGGGTTCGTTTCCCACGGGGGGCCAGTATGAAAAATGTATGCACTCACTAACTGTAAGTCGCTCTGGATAAGAGCGTCTGCTAAATGACTAAAATGTAAAATGTAAATGTAAAATAGACAGAAGCACGCTACATGGCAGACCAATCGGAACTCATCTCTCGGCATGTCCAGCCCATTCCATTATCTCAGCTAATCATAGCTAGCGGGAAGGTTCCTGTATTTGCCCGTGGCTAAACCAACTAGACTCGTAATTTTAACAATTGTGTTCGTATTTAAAGATGGCATACAATTTTGTTATTAATGCGAATGAAAGTTCATGTTCCAGAAGACATTTCTGCCCAAAAAACACATTTAGATTTTTTTTTTTAAACGTGAATACCTCTCCTGTAAAGGAGGCCTAGCTTCTTGAAACGGGTCACAATTGTCCCGTGTCTATGCTTGATACGTTTATTTTTTAACTACTTTTTTATTATGAGTCTGTACATTACACCAATATTACATTTTAATCAATGATTGTTTCGTGCATACATTGTTAATGTTTTTATTGTATGCACAGTGATGCAAAAAAAAAAAAAATCCCTATGGGGATAATAAAGTCATGATCTTATCTTATTCCAGTCGGAGACGGGAGGGGAGTCCATCTTCAGGAAGCTCCGCAGCGTCAAGGCCGAGGGTGACTCGTCCCGGGCTGGGTCTGACGTGGAGGATGTGGGGCGGGAGGATGTCAGCGGCCCCCCTCCCAAACCCTGGTCCTGTCAGAAAGGCTTTGCTCACTTTGACGTACAGAGTATCCTCTTCGACCTCAACGAGGCTATCCAGGGTCGACAGTCCGGCGGGAAACGCAAGAACACCACCACGGGCGCCTCCGCTGCGGCCGCCGCCTCAGCCTCCGCCACTTCCTCGCTCTCGTCCAATCAGAGTGGGGTATACGGCGGCGGCGGCTCTCCGTGCGGGTCCCAGGAGGAGCTGAGTGGGAAGGAGGGGGGTCCGGGACAGGGAGGGGGACACACCACTAACCCTGCCCTGGACCCTGGTGATGAGAAGAGCAACGATCTGGTGCTTAACTGCCCTTGTTTCAGGAATGAACTGGGAGGAGAGGGAGAGAGGAACATTGGCCTCTCTAAACGGGTAGGAGGAGGAGAACACATTATACACACAGAAAGACATACACACAATACACACCCAGTGTTGTCATGGTACCAGTTTTTCCTTCACAAAGAAACCCCCACAAAGCCGACTAAACGCTATGGTCCTTTAAAAACGTACTTTATGTAAAATATTGTGTGCTACAGCACGCAATCTAAACAATTGTGACTGGGTGATAACATAAGATTGTTTTGTCTGACATTATGACTGTTTTCCTCCTTTCCTTCCTTACGGCCAGGAATCGCGATACTAACATCGTTACCACCATTGTACACACACATTAATGCATAATATATACACTATACACTCACCGGCCAGTTTATTAGGTACACCACCCCGTTCACGAAAATGGTTCGCTCCTACAGACAGTGTGGCCGTGGCTTGCTATACGGCCATTGATGCATTCAGTTACTGTTCTATTTAATGTTAGAATGGGCAAAACGAGTGACCTAAGCGACTATGATTGTAGGTGCCAGGCAGCGCCGGTTCCAGTATCTTAGAAACAGTCGGCCTCCTGGATTTTTCACGCACGACAGTGTCTAGGGTTTACCGAGAATGGTGCGACGAACAAAAAAACATCCAGTCAGCGGCAGTCCTGTGGGCAAAAACAGTTTGTTGATGAGAGAGGTCGAAGGAGAATGGCAAGAATCGTACAAGCTAACAAGAGGGAAACAAACAGGCAAATAACGGCGCAGTACAACAGTGCTGTGCAGAACGGCATCTTGGAACATACAACTCGTCTGTCCTTGGCACGGATGGGCTATTGCAGCAGACGACCACACCGGGTTCCACTCCTATCAGCTAAAAACAAGAAGAAGCGGCTCCAGTGGGCACGCCATCATCAACACTGCACACTGTTGCGTCATGCTGATGGCAGAGTGAGTCTGTGGCCCCATCCTGCCTGGTGTCAACGGTACAGGCTGGTGGCAGTGGTGTAATGGTGTGGGGAATATTTTCCTGGAACACGTTAGGTCCCTTGATACCAATTGATCAAAGTTTCCACGCCCCAAAGACTGTTCTGGAGGCAAAGGGGGTCCGACCCAGTACTAGATGGGGTTTACCTAATAAACTGGCCAGTGAATATATACACTCACACACATGCAGACTGACTCGCTCTATACACTTGCACATTTCCATTACCTATTTTGAGTATTACGATAAGTCAAATTTGATGCAATGTGAAACAATCATCATTGATATTGAACTTAGACATTACTTTATCGGACAGTTCATCTTTCAAACATGTCAAAAAACACACTTTCTCCCCCTCAATACCTCCATACTAACATTACTCCTCCCTCCCCCTCTCAGCAGGGTAGTATAGGCAGCGGGGGCAGCTCCAGTGGCTCTGGGGGAGGAGGTGGCTCAGAGGAGGGGCCCCTGGAGACCTCTCTCCCCCGCTTCACCAACGCCGGGGTGTCCGTGCTGGAGGCCCCTAAAGACGGCCAGGGACAGCACGCTGATAGGGCCAAACGGTCTGTGGAGCACTGCGACCTGGGGTCTTATTACTACAGGAAATACTTCTATCTGAGAGGTGAGAGGGAGGGAGAGGTCTGGGGGCTTACTACTACTACTACTACCACTACTACTACTACTACTACTACTACACTACTACTACTACCACTACCACTACTACTACCACTACCACTACCACTACTACTACTACTACTACCACTACTACTACTACCACTACTACCACTACTACTACTACTACTACTACTACCACTACTATTACCACTACTACTACTACTACTACCACCACTACTACTACTACTACTACTACTACTACTACTACTACTATTACCACTACTACCACTACTACTACTACTACTACTACCACTACTACTACTACTATTACCACTACTACTACTACTACTACCACCACCACTACTATTACTACTACTACCACTACTACTACTACTACTACTACTACTACTACCACTACTACCACTACTACAAATACTACTACCACTACTACTACTACTACTACTACTACTACTACTACTTACTACTACTACTACTACTACTACCACTACTACTACTACCACTACTACTACTACTACTACTACTACCACTACTACAACTACTACTACTACTACTTACTACTACTTACTACCTCTTCTTCTATAGCGGTCTCTATTCACGCATTGCTAAGGTTGAGTAGATATGACTGTCTGTTGGGAAAATCTAATTTCTTTTCTCTCTCGTCCAGAGCATTGGAACTACCTGGGTGTAGATGAGACTCTGGGCCCAGTAGCAGTGAGTCTGAGGAGAGAGAAGCTAGAGGAACACAAGGAGCATGGACAACAGTACAACTACAGGGTCATCTTCAGAACCAGCGAGGTAAATAGCTGCATATCTATCAGGGTTGGGGTCCATTCATCTTCAGAACCAGCGAGGTAAATAGCTGCATGTCTATCAGGGTTGGGGTCCATTCATCTTCAGAACCAGCGAGGTAAATAGCTGCATATCTATAAGGGTTGGGGTCCATTCATCTTCAGAACCAGCGAGGTAAATAGCTGCATATCTATCAGGGTTGGGGTCCATTCATCTTCAGAACCAGCGAGGTAAATAGCTGCATATCTATCAGGGTTGGGGTCCATTCATCTTCAGAACCAGCGAGGTAAATAGCTGCATATCTATCAGGGTTGGGGTCCATTCATCTTCAGAACCAGCGAGGTAAATAGCTGCATATCTATCAGGGTTGGGGTCCATTCATCTTCAGGACCAGCGAGGTAAATAGCTGCATATCTATCAGGGTTGGGGTCCATTCATCTTCAGGACCAGCGAGGTAAATAGCTGCATATCTATCAGGGTTGGGGTCCATTCATCTTCAGAACCAGCGAGGTAAATAGCTGCATATCTATCAGGGTTGGGGTCAATTCAAATTGAAGTTAGTCAATTCAGGAAGTGATTTGAATTAAAAAATTGAATAACTTTTCACGTAAATAGCTTCTCCTTTCCAGTTTATTGACAAGTCATTGAAAAGAGACGCCCTTTTTTCAGTTACTGTATTGGAATTTCAGTTCGCTTCCTGAATTAACTGGCTTCAATTTGAATTGACCCCAACCCTGATATATATGGTCTTCTTCCCTTCTCTCCAGAAGAGCTTCTAACCCTGATCCCCTTCAGCCTTTCCCCCTCCTCCTCTTTATCTTCCACATCCCCTTCATCCCAGCTTCCCTATCCAATCAGCTTCTCCGTAGCCGATGTGAGTAAGACCTGTAAACAGGTTAACATTCACAAGGCCGCAGGGCCAGACGGATTACCAGGATGCGTACTCAGAGCATGCGCTGACCAGCTGGCAAGTGTCTTCACTGACATTTTCAACCTCTCCCTGACCCAGTCTTCAATACCTTCATGTTTCAAGCAGACCTCCATAGTCCTTGTGCCCAAGAATGCCAAGGTAACCTGTTTAAATGACTATCGCCCCGTAGCACTCACACCTGTAGCCATGAAATGCTTTTAAAGGCTGGTCATGGCTCACATCAACACCATCATCCCAGACACCCTGGACCCACTCGAATTCGCAAACTGCCCCAACAGATCCACACTGCCCTCTCCCACCTGGACAAGAGGAACATCTATGTGAGAATGCTGTTCACTGACTACAGCTCAGCGTTCAACACCGTAGTACCCTCCAAACTCATCACTAAGGACCTTGGGGCTGAACCCTTCTCTCTGGATCCTAGATCCTGGACTTCCAGACGGGCCGCTCCCAGGTGGTGAGGGTAGGCAACAACACATCCGCCACACTGATCCTCAACACCAGGGCCCCTCAGGAGTGCGTGCTTAGTCCCCTCCTGTACTCCCTGTTCACCTACGACTGCGTGACCGCGCACGACTCCGACACGACGGTGGTAGGCCAGATCACCGACTACGATGAGACAGCCTATAGGGAGGAGGTCCCGAGACCTGGCCAGGACAACAACCTCTCCCTCAACATCAGCAAGACAAAGGAGCTGAACGTGGACTACAGAAAACGGATGGCTGAGCACGCCCCCATCCACATCGACGGGGCTGTAGTGGAGCGGGTCGAGAGCTTCAAGTTAATCGGTGTCCAGGATCTATCATGGTCCAAACACACCAACACAGTCGCGAAGAAGGCACAACAACGCCTCTTCCCCCTCAGGAGTCTGAAAATATTTGGCAAGGGCCCTCAGATCCTCAAAGTTATACAGCTGCACCATTGAGAGTATCTTGACAATCAATCAGCTGCCGAAATTTCATGACCGCCACAGCCCTAGTTATTGACCTTTTCCATGTCAGAAGTGTCGTGCACGTGTGTTTAATGAGTCCGCCAGATGAGAGGCAGTAGGGATGACCAGGGATGTTCTGTTGATAAGTGCTTGACATGGAACATTTTCCTGTGTTGCTAAGCATTCAAAATGTAATGAGTACTTTTGGGTGTCAGGGAAAATGTATGGAGTAAAAAGTACAATATTTTCATTAGGAATGTAGTGAAGTAAAAGTAAAGTTGTCAAAAACATAAATAGTAAAGTAAAGTACAGATACCCCAAAAAAACTACTTAAGTAATACTTAAGTACTTTACACCACATGAATTGACTCAGGGGTTGTGAATACTTATGTAAATGAGATATTTATTTTTCAAAACATTTGCAAAAATGTCTAAAAACATGTTTTTCATGTTGTTATTGTGTGTAAATAGTTGAGAGGAAAAATCTATTTAATCCATTTTGAATTCAGGCTGTAACGCAACAAAATGTGGAATAAGTCAAGGAATATGAATACTTTCTGAAGGCACCGTATTTACCTCAATTACCTCGTATCCCTTTCACATCGATTTGGTACTGGTACCCCTTGTATATAGCCAAGTTATCATCACTCTGTCTGTATTTATTATTACTTTCATTATTACCTGTTATTATTTCTTTTTTCTCTCTCTCTATTTTCTTTCTCTGCATTGTTGGGAAAAGCCTGTCAGTAAGCCTTTCAGACTAAACCTGTTGTTTACCAAGCATGTGATTTAATAACATTTGATTTGATTCAACTGCCTTTTCAGTTCCTAGGACCCTGGTATTATATAACCAACAATGTCATCCATCCTGAAAGCCTCCTCTCTACCTCGCTCCTCTTCCTCAGACCCTGCAGTAGCATAACCGGTCATTTTCATCATCCAACCCTACTTTCCTCCCACTCACAGCCCCTCTGACCAGCATTCAGAAGGAAGAGACATAACTACCGTTAGTTTCACAGTAAAATAGACTGAAATAGAGCTAAATTATTGAATGTGAGTGGAAGCAATGCTCTTACAGTTTTATAACTAATTTACAGTTATAGAATCTGGTTACATTTATGGAACCCCTTTATAGTTATAGAACTCGGAACCCTGGTTACAGTTCGAATGTGGTTACACTTATAGAACCTTTTACAGATATAGAGCACTGTTAGTTATAGAACACGGTTACAGTTCTAGAACCTGTTTCCAGTTATAGAACACGGTTACAGTTCTAGAACCTGTTTCCAGTTATAGAACACGGTTACAGTTCTAGAACCTGTTTCCAGTTATAGGTGGTTACAGTTCTAGAACCTGTTTCCAGTTATAGGTGGTTACAGTTCTAGAACCTGTTTCCAGTTATAGGTGGTTACAGTTCTAGAACCTGTTTCCAGTTATAGGTGGTTACAGTTCTAGAACCCAGTTAGGTGACAGTGATAGAAACAGATACAGTAATGGTGGTCTAATATCTGCTAATAGCTGCTCCCAGTATACCGCCCCCTCCTATTCTCTCCACCCCCTCTTCTATACTCTGCTATTGGAAGGTGTGCAGGTGTGTGAGTGAGTGTGTGTGGATTGAGACAGCGTCACAGTGCTGCTGTGGGTCCTCTCAACCAGCTGAAGTTCAGCCCTGTTAGTTCATTTAACTCACAGGTCTCGGTCAGAACGTAAAGGACCACTAAGCTACAGTACACTACAATACACTTTATTATACATAATAATATGCTGCACATGTCACCACCTTTCAACACTCAATGACACTGTACTGTCTCAGTGACACACACACACACACACACACACAGGGGACTTGACTCAGTGTGTTTACTATTAAATATAAAGTCAAGGTCCCTCTCATTCTATTATTCATACTGTCCTCCCCCTGAAGTTTTCTTTAGCCTTAGACGGAGTGTGTTATCCCCTCAGGAAGTTAGTTTTAGCCCTAAGTGCCTCTGTAAGTGAACGAATTAACAGTGAGGAGAAGCCAAGGCCTCACACACACACACTGGTGTCTTTTTTTCTCTCTCTCTCTCTCTTTCTCTGTCTCTCTCTCTCTCTCTCTCTCTCTCTCTCTCTCTCTCTCTCTCTCTCTCTCACTTGCTCGTTGTTATTGTTGTTGTTGACCTCCGATGACCATGCAGCATTAACAGCTGAGAGGAGGATGTTGTGAGGAGGATGTTGGAAGAAAGCTGCTCTGTCTACGGGAATAGGGAATGATATTAGATTGGATAGGTATTGATCTGAACAGCCCAGTATCATCCTGGCTATACGTAATAATGGATCTGTCTCTCTTCTCTCTCCTCCCCTCTTCCTCCCTCTAGCTCACCACCCTGCGGGGGTCTATCCTGGAGGATGCAGTGCCCTCCAGCTCTAAGCACGGCCTGGCGCGGGGCCTACCCCTCAAAGAGGTGCTAGATTACCTGGTTCCAGAGCTCAACGCCCACTGTCTCAGACTGGCACTCAACACACCTAAAGTCACAGAGCAGCTGATGAAGCTGGACGAACAGGGGGTATGGGGATAGCACTAAAGGACACACAGACACCCTCTCCTCTCTCGGTTTCTGTCTTGATGGGAGAAAACGTTTTTATCTGTCTGGTTGTTGGATCTGTGGTTGCTCTTGGGGATGGGGAGGAAGGAGAAAGGGAAGCATTTTAATAGTTTTCAAACAGGGACTGTCATAAACTGTGTTCTCTCTCTCTCTCTCTCTCCCCCTCCCTGTCTCCTCACTCCATCCCTCCATCTCTCTCTCTCTCTCTCTCTCTCTCTCTCGCTCGCTCTCCCTCCCTCTCTTTCCCTCTCTGTCTCCCTCCCTCTCTGTCTCCCTCTGTCTCCCTCTGTCTCCCTCTGTCTCCCTCTGTCTCCCTCTGTCTCCCTCTATGTCTCCCTCTGTGTCTCCCTCTGTGTCTCCCTCTGTGTCTCCCTCTGTGTCTCCCTCTCTGTCTCTCCCTCTTTGTCTCTCCCTCTCTGTCTCTCCCCCTCTGTCTCTCTCCCTCTGTCTCTCTCTCTCCCTCTCTGTCTCTCCCTCTCTGTCTCTCCTCTGTCTCTCTCTCGCTCAATCTCTTCCTCCTTCTCCCCCTCCCTCCCCCTCCCTCCCTCCCTCCCTCCCCCTCCCTCCTCTCTCTCTCTCCCTCCCTCCCTCCCTCCCTCCCCCTCCCTCCCTCCCTCCTCTCTCCCCCTCCCTCCCTCCCTCCCTCCCTCCCTCCCTCCCTCCCTCCCTCCCTCCCTCCCTCCCTCCCTCCCTCCCTCCCTCCCTCCCTCCCTCCTCTCCCTCCCTCCCTCCCTCCCTCCCTCCCTCCCCCTCCCTCCCTCCTTCTCTCCCTCCCTCCCTCCCTCTCTCCCTCCCCCTCTCTCTAGTTGAGTTTCCAGTTGAAGGTGGGGGTGATGTACTGTGCGTCGGGACAGAGCAGTGAAGAGGATATGTATAATAATGATTCAGCAGGTCCTGCTCTGGAGGAGTTCCTACAGCTGCTGGGGGAGAGGGTCCGGCTGAAGGGATTCACCAAGTACCGAGCCCAGCTGGACACCAAGAGTATGTTACTACACCACACACACACACCAAGTACCGAGCCCAGCTGGACACCAAGAGTACGTTACTACACCACACACACAGTACCGAGCCCAGCTGGACACCAAGAGTACGTTACTACACACACACACAGTACCGAGCCCAGCTGGACACCAAGAGTACGTTACTACACACACACACACACAGTACCGAGCCCAGCTGGACACCAAGAGTACGTTACTACACACACACACACACAGTACCGAGCCCAGCTGGACACCAAGAGTATGTTACTACACTACACACACACACACCAAGTACCGAGCCCAGCTGGACACCAAGAGTACGTTACTACACACCACACACACAGTACCGAGCCCAGCTGGACACCAAGAGTACGTTACTACACACACACACACACACACCAAGTACCGAGCCCAGCTGGACACCAAGAGTACGCTACTACACACACACACAGTACCGAGCCCAGCTGGACACCAAGAGTACGCTACTACACTACACACACACACAGTACCGAGCCCAGCTGGACACCAAGAGTACGTTACTACACTACACACACACACAGTACCGAGCCCAGCTGGACACCAAGAGTACGCTACTACACTACACACACACCAAGTACCGAGCCCAGCTGGACACCAAGAGTACGCTACTACACTACACACACACAGACACACCAAGTACCGAGCCCAGCTGGACACCAAGAGTACGTTACTACACTACACACACACACAGACACCAAGTACCGAGCCCAGCTGGACACCAAGAGTACGTTACTACACACACACACACACAGACACCAAGTACCGAGCCCAGCTGGACACCAAGAGTACGTTACTACACACACACACACACACCGAGCCCAGCTGGACACCAAGAGTACGTTACTACACACACACACACACACACAGTACCGAGCCCAGCTGGACACCAAGAGTATGTTACTACACACACACACACACACCAAGTACCGAGCCCAGCTGGACACCAAGAGTACGTTACTACACCACACACACACAGACACACCAAGTACCGAGCCCAGCTGGACACCAAGAGTACGCTACTACACACACACACACACACCAAGTACCGAGCCCAGCTGGACACCAAGAGTACGTTACTACACTACACACACACACACCAAGTACCGAGCCCAGCTGGACACCAAGAGTACGTTACTACACTACACACACACAGTACCGAGCCCAGCTGGACACCAAGAGTACGTTACTACACTACACACACACAGTACCGAGCCCAGCTGGACACCAAGAGTACGTTACTACACCACACACACACAGACACCAAGTACCGAGCCCAGCTGGACACCAAGAGTACGCTACTACACCACACACACACAGTACCGAGCCCAGCTGGACACCAAGAGTACGTTACTACACCACACACACACAGACACCAAGTACCGAGCCCAGCTGGACACCAAGAGTACGTTACTACACTACACACACACAGTACCGAGCCCAGCTGGACACCAAGAGTACGTTACTACACCACACACACCAAGTACCGAGCCCAGCTGGACACCAAGAGTACGCTACTACACACACACACACACAGACACCAAGTACCGAGCCCAGCTGGACACAAAGAGTACGTTACTACACCACACACACACAGTACCGAGCCCAGCTGGACACCAAGAGTACGTTACTACACCACACACACACAGACACCAAGTACCGAGCCCAGCTGGACACCAAGAGTACGCTACTACACACACACACACACAGTACCGAGCCCAGCTGGACACCAAGAGTACGTTACTACACCACACACACAGTACCGAGCCCAGCTGGACACCAAGAGTACGTTACTACACACACACACAGTACCGAGCCCAGCTGGACACCAAGAGTACGTTACTACACCACACACACACAGTACCGAGCCCAGCTGGACACCAAGAGTATGTTACTACACACACACACACACACACACCGAGCCCAGCTGGACACCAAGAGTACGTTACTACACCACACACACAGTACCGAGCCCAGCTGGACACCAAGAGTACGTTACTACACACACACACAGACACACCAAGTACCGAGCCCAGCTGGACACCAAGAGTACGTTACTACACCACACACACAGTACCGAGCCCAGCTGGACACCAAGAGTACGTTACTACACTACACACAGTATTATCTCCCTCTATCTCTCTCTCATGCCCAGCTGGACACCAAGAGTACGTTACTACACACACACACACACACACCGAGCCCAGCTGGACACCAAGAGTACGTTACTACACACACACACACACACACCGAGCCCAGCTGGACACCAAGAGTACGTTACTACACCACACACACAGTATTATCTCCCTCTATCTCTCTCTAATGCCCAGCTGGACACCAAGAGTACGTTACTACACCACACACACACACACACACACACACACACACACACACACTGGTTTGATTCTATATAAAGAGGGGAACATGCTAGAGCTGGGACAATAAACCAAAAATGATTGACACCGACCGTACCGATCACTTATCGCAGTCATTTTGCTGTTATTGTTCATTACGATAAGTAGCCTATACTAGAGAAATGTGAAGTTTATAATAAAAGAAGTTTGCTAATATGAGACAATTGATGGCTACAACCATCAAACTAGTATTAGTAGCTTGGGCGGTATCCAGACACACATCTCCATCCCGGGATATTCAGTAATACCGACATTGAACACAAGGGGTGCTGTTTTCAAACACCACTGAGCCTCTGTAATCAAATCAAATCAAATTGTATTTGTCACATGCGCCGAATACAACAATGTGTAGCCCTTAAACAATGCAGTTTTAAGAAAACTAAGTCTTAAGTTAAAAAAATAGATAAATAAGAAGAAATAACAAATAATTAAAGAGCAGCAGTAAAATAACAGTAGGGAGGCTATGTATACAGGGGGGTACCGGTACAGAGTCAATGTGCTGGGGCACAGGTTAGTCCAGGTAATTGAGGTAATATGTACATGTGGTTAGAGTTAAAGTGACTATGCATAGATAATAAACAGAGTGGCAGCAGTGTAAAAGAGGGGGTGGGGTGGGGGTGACAATGCAAATAGTCCGGGTAGCCATTTGATTAGCTGTTCAGGAGTCTTATGGCTTGGGGGTAGAAGCTGTTAAGGAGCCTTTTGGACCTAGACTTGGCGCTCCGTTACGCTTGCCTGTGTGGTAGCAGAGAGAACAGTCTATGACTAGGGTGGCTGGAGTCTTTGACAATTTGTAGGGCCTTCCTCTGACACCGCCTGGTATAGAGGTCCTGGATGGCAGGAAGCTTGGCCCCAGTGATGTACTGGGCCGTACGCACTGTCCTCTTTAGTGCCTTGCGGTCGGAGGCCGAGCAGTTGCCATACCAGGCAGTGATGCAACCAGTCAGGATGCTCTCTGGTGCAGCTGTATAACTTTTTGAGGATCTGAGGATCCATGCCAAATCTTTTCAGTCTCCTGAGGGGGAATAGGCTTTGTCGTGCCCTCTTCATGACTGTCTTGGTGTCTTTGGACCATGATAGTTTGTTGGTGATGTGGACATCAAGGAACTTGAAGCTCTCAACCTGCTCCACTACAGCCCCGTCGATGAGAATGGGGGCGTGCTCGGTCCTCCTTTTCCTGTAGTCCACAATCAATGCTAACAAGTACATGTAAAATCCTATAGCGAATGCTATCTAAATGCTAATGAGCATATTGTGAACATTTTATGCAGTCTCTGACAAACTATTTCCAGGACAGACATCCCAGCTCATAAAGTCATACAAGTAACTCAAAATGGCTACTCACAGTTTGCTGCGTACACAAAACAACTATTAGACAGCAAGGCTTGATTGCAAGAAGCTAACCACTTAGCTAGATCAAAACTATGAAATAACACATATGGAATCATGTAGTAACCAGAAAAGTGTTAAACAAATCCAGGGCTCTGACCACCTAGTAGTAGTTTAAAGGATATCTTCTTCTTTTTTTTTTTTAAGTGTGGTGCATATTAATGTTATAAACGTATTATTCTATTTATTGTTATCGCATCAATTCAGGCAATTTATCGCAATATGGATTTTTTCTTCCATATCACCCAGCTCTAGAACATGCTTTGTAAGCGTCAGACAGACAATCAATCAGACAGGCTTTCTCTAGACGTGAGGCTGTTATACACAGGCCTGGAGAGATGATGGAAGTTGGAACAATAAGACATCTAATCAACATCTGACTGGCAGACAGAGAGAGAAAAAGAATGAGAGAGGGCATTTTATGGGAAAACAAGCGCCGGCGCCGTGTCCAAGAGACATGGGAAGCAGAGTCAAGGATAGAGAACACAGAGACTTTTGTAGTCCATATCTGGGTGGAAAGGACTCTTACAGAGCCACAGAAAGGCTTTCTATCTGGTCTTTGTTGTTCGTGTTGTCTAATCTGTTAGTTTTCTCTCTTAGCTGACTTCACTTGGACCCACTCCCTCTACACCACCTATAAGGGCTATGAACCTGTCTGTTTCTAACCCTAGTTCATTAATGTCTGTTTTCTCTCGTCTAGCTGACTCCACAGGGACCCACTCCCTCTACACCTAAATGACTAAAATGTAAATGTAAATGTAATAAGGGCTATGAACCTGTCTGTTTCTAACCCTAGTTCATTAATGTCTGTTTTCTCTCGTCTAGCTGACTCCACAGGGACCCACTCCCTCTACACCACCTATAAGGACTATGAGGTGATGTTTCATGTCTCCACCATGCTGCCCTACACACCCAACAACAAACAACAGGTATGGATAGTTATTATTGAGTAGAGATTGTATACAGGCCAAAGACTATCAGAACAAACAAACAAAATTGTTCATTAAAGAAATTAGCAGAAGAGGTAGAAAATTCAATAATCAAGTCCGTTAAGACAATGCTACTGTCTCCACATTGACTTTTGATCATATCATCCTTCAAAATGTCTAATAAATAAATACAATTACATGCATTTTGCATCATACCGGCTGTATTTCTGTATTTGGAAATTATATATCTTGAAAACTTGATTGTTGACAAGCAAAACATTTTGGGACCATATCACCAATGGACTAATGAAACAAACACCAAAAGATTTTCATTTAACGTTAAGAAAAAACCCTAATTGAAAAACATGTTTTTTGTTTTTTTCCCCCCCACAAAATTAAAATCACAGTGCAGTTTTATCACAAAACAAAATGTACATCAACTTTTCAATTCACATTAGCAACGGGAATGTCACGAGCTGAGAGAGGGTTCGGGTGATATAATAATATAATAATAATAATATGTTCGGGTGATGTTCTTGCTTCGCAGCGCAAAAGTGCCGTAAATGTCACAGTAGCAAATTATTAATTTATATACAATCAACTCTTCATGCATATACCATATTACACTCTTAATTAAGGCAACAATTCACAAACGTGCAGACATTTTAAATGGTTTAATTTCTCATCCATACACTCATTAATTTAGCAAGGCAATAACACAGCCAAGTGGAACAACTGCTAGCTAACTTCCTAACATCGAGTTAACAATGTTTGCTTCATCAAGTAACTTCAGCATAGGAAAATGAACATTTACCCCTCTCATACAAATATAAAAGTACAGTAGTATTAGCATACAGTGTCATTCATATTATATAGAGCTAGGTAGCAAGCTAAACAAAATGTCTGCACTCTGCATCCTCACATAGCTAACGTTAGTAAATTAGTAGGCTGAGTTAACTGGCTAGTTAGCTGAATGCTAACGTCAGCGAACGGTATCTAGGGTAGGCTTTTTGGCCTACCTTAGAACAAACCATGCTTCATTTCAACAATATCATGCAAATCATTACATTTAAAAAAAGCAAATTGCAACTGAACAATTCACTGAGCAGTTGATGGAGTTCCTGCTCGCTTTTGCATTGGAATGAATTACAGTGTTCTGAAAATCCCTTAAAGCTACGCCGTCAATACCCGCCTTTTACTGCAATTTCAGATACATTTACATTTACATTTTAGTCATTTAGCAGACGCTCTTAACCAGAGCGACTTACAGGAGCAATTAGGGTTAAGTGCCTTGCTCAAGGGCACATTAACGTCATTTAGCAGACGCTCTTAGCCAGAGCGACTCACAAATTGGTGCGTTCACCCTATAGCCAGTGGGATAACCACTTTACAATTTGGGGGGGGGGGGGGGGGGGGGGTTAGATAGAAACTCAATAATAGGAAGGATAATGCCTATACATTTCAGTTGTTTCAAAAACAGTGCTCCATTATTACGATGTATACTGTATACTTCTCTGCTGTTTTGGTGCCATCACTACCACCCTGTGAACAGTGTGAAGCCTCTGCTGTTTTGGTGCCCTCACTACCACCCTGTGAACAGTGTGAAGCCTCTGCTGTTTTGGTGCCCTGGCTACCACCCTGTGAACAGTGTGAAGCCTCTGCTGTTTTGGTGCCCTGGCTACCACCCTGTGAACAGTGTGAAGCCGCTGCTGTTTTGGTGCCCTGGCTACCACCCTGTGAACAGTGTGAAGCCTCTGCTGTTTTGGTGCCCTGGCTACCACCCTGTGAACAGTGTGAAGCCTCTGCTGTTTTGGTGCCCTGGCTACCACCCTGTGAACAGTGTGAAGCCTCTGCTGTTTTGGTGCCCTGGCTACCACCCTGTGAACAGTGTGAAGCGAACCCGTGCACATGCGCAGATACTGTGTGTGACCGTGTGGGAGCTAAGTGATGCATCTCGCTCATCTCAATATCATAGCCTATTCATTGATGATAGGCCCTGCTTTACTGAAGTTGCGAGACATGGCAAGCCATGAAATTGCGAGAGACAGTTATGCGTATGAAAACCATAACTGTCACGCAGATCAGTAAAAATGGTAAGATAAATTGGCATTCCACATTAAAGGTTTCTGACTCCTCGTGTAGCCTATTACCGGAAACTTCAGGAGAGTAATGGCAGAATCTGCAAAAGCCAGCAGGAGCGGGAGGAGAATGGTTGGGTCAGGTTACGTTTTTGTCTTCTGCTTATCTAGCTCTCTGGCTCCCTCTTGAGTCATTTGTCTTATTTAATCAAACAGTAAGCTTTTAAGCATCAGGCAAGCTCAATGCATATAGCTGAGTTTATTAAAACACATAGGGTGTATCTATATATGGAAAAATACACGTTTAAAAATGTCGACCAATCGATTGGTCGAAAGAACAGACGACTTTCGGTCGACCAAGATTGTTTTTAGTCGGGGACAGACCTACTATACTGTGCCCCTCCCCTCTCTCCGCCCATCGCTATGAAAGAAGCGAGTGTCTGTGTTCTTGGAAGTACGGCAACTAATCAGTCTCCTCCATTCCAAAAATACAGAATCTTAGGAGTCGTGTCCTAGCTAAATGTAATTTTGAGACTAAGAAATGAGGGTCGACGCCGGAAGTCGACGCGCAAGGACTCGAGGATTCAATTATTTTGGACTCTCCACCACTACGTCATCGTTGTTAACAGATGGAAAAATGGCAAGAGACAGCAGCAAAGTCTTGTATGGCAATACTTTGACAAGTTAAATGAAAAGGAAATTGAGGTACGGTAATGGTAGTACAGGTAATGCTTAACCATCTGAAAGGGGACGCACCGTGAGACCCAAACCGTTGCTGGCAGCTGCATTGTGAATTCACATGGAATTGCAGTATAAACGTAAAAAATATATATTTGTCACATTGTCTCTTGTTGTCCATATGTTTACCTTGAGAGCTTTCCTTTGCTGTTTTCCCTAACCAGTTTGTCTGCGTTTCCCAGCTCCTGAGGAAGCGTCACATAGGTAATGACATAGTGACCATCGTATTCCAGGAGCCCGGGGCTCAACCCTTCACCCCCAAGAACATACGGTCACACTTTCAACATGTGTTTGTAGTGGTGAGGGCACACCAACCCTGCTCTGACAACACCTCCTATAGGTGAGTGGAACATCTAATGCACGCACATACACTCACGCATGACACGCTGAGACACACTGAGACGAACACTGAGAGACACACAGAGAGACACACTGAGACATTGACACGCTGAGACACACTGAGACAAACACTGAGAGACACACTGAGAGACACACTGAGACACTGACACGCTGAGACACACTGAGACAAACACTGAGAGACACACTGAGACACTGACACACTGAGACAAACACTGAGAGACACACTGAGACACTGACACGCTGAGACAAACACAGAGAGACACACTGAGACGAACACTGAGAGACACACAGAGAGACACACTGAGACTGACACGCTGAGACACACTGAGACAAACACTGAGAGACACACTGAGACACTGACACGCTGAGACACACTGAGAGACACACAGAGAGAGACACACTGAGACACTGACACGCTGAGACACACTGAGAGACACACTGAGACACTGACACGCTGAGACACACTGAGAGACACACAGAGAGAGACACACTGAGACACTGACACGCTGAGACACACTGAGACAAACACTGAGAGACACACTGAGAGACACACTGAGACACTGACACGCTGAGACACACTGAGACAAACACTGAGAGACACACTGAGAGACACACTGAGAGACACACAGAGAGACACACTGAGACACTGACACGCTGAGACACACTGAGACAAACACTGAGACACACTGAGAGACACACTGACACGCTGAGACAAACACTGAGACAAACACTGAGAGACACACTGAGAGACACACTGAGAGACACACTGAGAGACACACTGAGAGACACACTGAGAGACACACTGAGACAAACACTGAGACAAACACTGAGACACACTGAGAGACACACTGAGACACTGACACGCTGAGACAAACACTGAGAGACACACTGAGAGACACACTGAGACACTGAGAGACACACTGAGACACACTGAGACACACTGAGAGACATACTGAGACACACTGAGAGACATACTGAGAGACACACTGAGAAACACACTGAGAGACACACTGAGACACTGACACACACTTATTTCTTAATCTTATTTCCCTGTGTTTCTGTTCTACCTTCTGTTATTTTTAGTGCTACATTGTTATTGATTAGTGGATTGTTGGGTTTGGAGCTGGCAAGAAAGGCATTTCACTGTCTTGTGCACGTGACATTAAAACATGAAACTGAAACACACACACACACACCCTGCTCTGACAACATCTGTTATTAACACACGCGTGTAAACACACACACACACACAACCTGTTCGACCAACACCCGCTGCAGTACAGCGTTGCTCAAGGGCACATCAACAGATTTTTCACCCAAGCTCACAAGGTGAAAAATGTGTTGATGTGCCCTTGAGCAAGGCACTTAACCCTAATTTGCTCCAGGGTATGGTGTACTACTATGGCTGACCCTGTAAAATAACACATTTCACTGCTCCTATCCGGTGTATGTCACAATAATACACATTTCATTCATTTTATGTACACAATAGTGTTTTCAGATTTTCATATCGTCATACCGTCCTACTCTCATCCCGGGATTTACCGTATTACCGGCTTAGTACACAAGGGGGCACCAAAAAAAAAAGCAAAGAATACCATTGGGCATCTGTTACCAGAATGCTAACAAAATTAGCACAAGTAATAGTGAATTTCCATGGAAGCTGCTAGCTAAATATGATAACGAGCGCAAATGAAAATAAACAAATTACAAAGACAGGCAATATAGCTCGTAATGTTATACATACAGTGAGGGAAAAAAGTATTTGATCCCCTGCTGATTTTGTACGTTTGCCCACTGACAAAGACATGATCAGTTTATAATTTTAATGGTAGGTTTATTTGAACAGTGAGAGACAGAATAATAACAAAAAAATCCAGAAAAACGCATGTCAAAAATGTTATAAATTGATTTGCATTTTAATGAGGGAAATAAGTATTTGACCCCCACTCAATCAGAAATATTTCTGGCTCCCAGGTCTTTTATACAGGTAACAAGCTGAGATTAGGAGCATACTCTTAAAGGGAGTGCTCATAATCTCAGCTTGTTACCTGTATAAAAGACACCTGTCCACAGAAGCAATCAATCAATCAGATTCCAAACTCTCCACCATGGCCAAGACCAAAGAGCTCTCCAAGGATGTCAGGGACAAGATTGTAGACCTACACAAGGCTGGAATGGGCTACAAGACCATCGCCAAGCAGCTTGGTGAGAAGGTGACAACAGTTGGTGCGATTATTCGCAAATGGAAGAAACACAAAAGAACTGTCAATCTCCCTCGGCCTGGAGCTCCATGCAAGATCTCACCTCGTGGAGTTGCAATGATCATGAGAACGGTGAGGAATCAGGCCAGAACTACACGGGAGGATCTTGTCAATGATCTCAAGGCAGCTGGGACCATAGTCACCAAGAAAACAATTGGTAACACACTATGCCGTGAAGGACTGAAATCCTGCAGTGCCCGCAAGGTCCCCCTGCTCAAGAAAGCACATATACAGGCCCGTCTGAAGTTTGCCAATGAACATCTGAATGATTCAGAGGAGAACTGGGTGAAAGTGTTGTGGTCAGATGAGACCAAAATCGAGCTCTTTGGCATCAACTCAACTCGCCGTGTTTGGAGGAGGAGGTATGCTGCCTATGACCCCAAGAACACCATCCCCACCGTCAAACATGGAGGTGGAAACATTATGCTTTGGGGGTGTTTTTCTGCTAAGGGGACAGCACAACTTCACCGCATCAAAGGGACGATGGACGGGGCCAAGAACCGTCAAATCTTGGGTGAGAACCTCCTTCCCTCAGCCAGGGCATTGAAAATTGGTCGTGAATGGGTATTCCAGCATGACAATGACCCAAAACACACGGCCAAGGCAACAAATGAGTGGCTCAAGAAGAAGCACATTAAGGTCCTGGAGTGGCCTAGCCAGTCTCCAGACCTTAATCCCATAGAAAACGTCAGCCTCAAAACCTTAATGACTTGGAGAAGATCTGCAAAGAGGAGTGGGACAAAATCCCTCCTGAGATGTGTGCAAACCTGGTGGCCAACTACAAGAAACGTCTGACCTCTGTGATTGCCAACAAGGGTTTTGGCACCAAGTTGTAAGTTATGTTTTGCAGAGGGGTCAAATACTTATTTCCCTCATTAAAATGCAAATCAATTTATAACATTTTTGACATGCGTTTTTCTGGATCTTTGTTGTTGTTATTCTGTCTCTCACTGTTCAAATAAACCTACCATAAAATGTCTTTGTCAGTGGGCAAACGTACAAAATCAGCAGGGGATCAAATACTTTTTTCCCTCACTGTATATTGGTAGGAGCTACCGAATGTCATTTTTGGCAGACATTTACAAGCGAATGTGAACGAGAGACATCGTGCAAATGAACAAAGTTTTGACGCAGCTTGTCTGAAGGAAGAACAGGACTGGCTCTGGAGCAGCAGCTTGTCTGAAGGAAGAACAGTACTGGATCTGGAGCAGCAGCTTGTCTGAAGGAAGAACAGTACTGGATCTGGAGCAGCAGCTTGTCTGAAGGAAGAACAGTACGTGGCTTTGGAGCAGCAGCTTGTCTGAAGGAAGAACAGCACTGGCTCTGAAGCAGCATGCTTGTCTGAAGGAAGAACAGGACTGGCTCTGGAGCAGCAGCTTGTCTGAAGGAAGAACAGTACTGGATCTGGAGCAGCAGCTTGTCTGGAGGAAGAACAGTACTGGATCTGGAGCAGCAGCTTGTCTGGAGGAAGAACAGTACTGGATCTGGAGCAGCAGCTTGTCTGAAGGAAGAACAGTACTGGATCTGGAGCAGCAGCTTGTCTGAAGGAAGAACAGTACTGGCTCTGGAGCAGCAGCTTGTCTGAAGGAAGAACAGTACTGGATCTGGAGAAGCAGCTTGTCTGAAGGAAGAACAGTACTGGATCTGGAGCAGCAGCTTGTCTGAAGGAAGAACAGGACTGGCTCTGGAGCAGCAGCTTGTCTGAAGGAAGAACAGTACTGGATCTGGAGCAGCAGCTTGTCTGAAGGAAGAACAGTACTGGCTCTGGAGCAGCAGCTTGTCTGAAGGAAGAACAGTACTGGATCTGGAGCAGCAGCTTGTCTGAAGGAAGAACAGTACTGGCTCTGGAGCAGCAGCTTGTCTGAAGGAAGAACAGGACTGGATCTGGAGCAGCAGCTTGTCTGAAGGAAGAACAGTACTGGATCTGGAGCAGCAGCTTGTCTGAAGGAAGAACAGTACTGGATCTGGAGCAGCATGCCTACACGCTGTGTCTGTGTGGAGTCTGGAGTCGCTAGGGCAACGGGCCTGCCTGCTCTGAGAAGGGGGAGGAGCAGAGGAGCCGAGAACGGAGTGGAGAAAAAAAAAACACAATGAAATAAAGATGACAGTGGCAGCAGTACAGTTAACCCATCCAAAGGGATTTGACTTAGATAACTAGCAAGTTGGAACTTAGGGGTCACGTTAACGCAGAATTCTTCATTTTTCATGCAGGGAAAAAAAGTTTAAACGCATAAGAAATTATCTTGCTGCGTTTTGTAAATGCAAATCTAAAATGCATCTTGTTGTAATTTCTGCTCAGCATCAGACTAATGTTGTGCTTCAGTTGCACTTCTCCACTCTTATGAGAATTCATCAACGGGCGTTCTATCTGCAGACAGCTCAGACTGATGTGGAGCTACTTATCTCTGGTACTTTTCTCCGTGTTGCCGACTTTTCTCCGGTAAAATTTGAGATGAACTTGAAGCAAAACATTAGGAAATGTAGCTGGATACATTCTTTCTATGATAAACATTAGAAATATACCTTGCTTTTTCATTGTTAGCTCATTTGCTTGTGTGGCTGCTAGCCAAATAGCGTTGCACTTCTGTTGTCATCTGATGAAAATGAAGCTATTTTCTGCCGAATGTGTCGCACTAATGTATTTTCTGTGAAGGAAAACTATAGTTGCACGTCCCTGATCACACTATTGAAGCCAAAAAAACACTGTTGACTTTCAATATAAAGCACGACCCCTGTCAATACACAGCTGGACTCACCAGCTCCCGCTTTCTCCCGTCGTGCTGTTTACAAACACACACCTGACTGGTTCAACTGTTCTGGGGAACTACGGTAAGCTTCATAAAGTCATGTGACCGGTGAAATGAAGTGCGCGATCTGCTTTATCTCCTAACGTATTGCACAAGTTGACTGCAGGTGTTTACTTAAAAAGTAGATACCTGCAGTCAGATAGTAATTTATGGAAAAATTTATGGAAATATCCCAGTATACAGATTACCGCCCAAGCCTAGTACACAACACTTGTCTCTGTGATAGTTCAGCTACCGTAAGGGGGAAGAAATCTATCTAAACTGCTTAGTGTTGCAGCACCCTCTCCTCGACTCTACTCAGCCTCATCTTTCTATCCCTCTCTCTCTCATCTTTCTCTCTCTCATCTATCTCTCCCTCTTCTCTCTCTCAGAAGAATGGAGCCATTTTACGGGCTCCTAACCAATTGTGCTATTTTGTGTGTTTTTTCACGTTGTTTGTAACTTATTTTGCACATAATGTGTCTGCCACCGTCTCTTATGACTGAAAAGAGCTCCTGGATATCAGAACAGCGAGTCGGACGCAAAGGATTTATTCCAGATACCCAACCAGGCCCAAATCCCCGTCATTCACATGAAGAGAATAATAATAATAATAATAATAATAATAATAAGATGATAATAATAATAATAGTAATATAATTATAATTATTATTATTATTATTATTATTATTATAATAATATGCCATTTAGCAGACGCTTTTATCCAAAGCGACTTACAGTCATGTGTGCATACATTTTTACGAATGGGTGGTCCCGGGGATCGAACCCACTACCCTGGCGTTACAAGCGCCATGCTCTACCAATTGAGCTACAGAGGACCACAAGAGAAGACGCCGATACAGGGGACGCAGGTCGGGGTGCCATGTGAGAATTCGTTGTCGAGTGGGTAATCCGCCTCTACCGTCCATCCTATTGGCCAACGTGCAATCATTTACTCCACACACAGAGACACGTACAAAGCTCTCCCTCGCCCTCCATTTGGCAAATCTGACCATAATTCTATCCTCCTGATTCGTGCTTACAAGCAAAAACTAAAGCAGGAAGTACCAGTGACTCGCTTAATACGGAAGTGGTCAGATGACGCAGATGCTAAGCTACAGGACTGTTTTCCTAGCACAGATTGGAATATGTTCCGGGACTCATCCGATGGCATTGAGGAGTACACCACATCAGTCACCGGCTTCATCAATAAGTGCATAGATGACGTTGTCCCCACAGTGACCGTACATACATACCCCAACCAGAAGCCATCGATTACAGTCAACATCCGCACTGAGCTAAAGGGTAGAGCTGCCGCTTTCAAGGAGCGGGACACTAACTCGGACGCTTATAAGAAATCCCGCTATGCCCTCAGACAAACCATCAAACAGGCAAAGAGTCAATACAGGACTAAGATTGAATCCTACTAGCCCAGCCGCGAGCTGCCCAGTGACACAAGCCTACCAGACGAGCTAAATCAGTTCTATGCGCGCTTCGAGGCAAGCAACACTGAAGCATGCATGAGAGCCCCAGCTGCTCCGGACAACTGTGTGATCACGCTCGCCATTGCCGATGTGAGGAAGACCTTTCAAACAACACATCTGCCACTATGATCCTCAACACTGGGGCCCCTCAGGGCCGCGTGCTTACTCCCTTCCTGTACTCCCTGTTCACCCATGACTGCGTGGCCAAGCACGACTCCAACACCATCATTAAGTTTGACGACGACACAACAGTGGTAGGCCTGATCACCGACAACGATGAGACCGCCTATAGGGAGGAGGTCAGAGACCTGGAAGTGTGGTGCCAGGACAACAACCTCTCCCTCAATGTGAGCAAGACAAAGGAGATGATCGTGGAATATAGGAAAAGGAGAGCCGAGCACACCCCCATTCTCATTGACAGGGCTGTAGTGGAGCAGGTTGAGAGCTTCAAGTTCCTTGGTGTCCACATCACCAACAAACTATCATGGTCCAAACACACCAAGACAGTAGTGAAGAGGGCACGACAAAGCCTATTCCCCCTCAGGAGACTGAAAAGGTTTGGCATGGGTCCTCAGATCCTCAAAAAGTTATACAGCTGCACCATCGAGAGCATCCTGACTGGTTGCATCACTGCCTGGTATGGCAACTGCTCGGCCTCCGACCGCAAGGCACTACAGAGGGTAGTGTGTACGGCCCAGTACATCACTGGGGCCAAGCTTCCTGCCATCCAGGACTTCTATAACAGGCGGTGTCAGAGGAAGGCCCTACAAATTGTCAAACACTCCAGCCACCCTAGTCATAGACCGTTCTCTCTGCTACTGCACGGCAAGCGGTACCGGAGCACCAAGTCTAGGTCCAAAAGGCTCCTTAACAGCTTCTACCCCCAAGCCATAAGACTGCTGAACAGCTAATCAAATGGCTACCCGGACTATTTTTACGCTGCTGCTACTCGCTGTTTATTATCTTTGCGTAGTCACTTTACCCCTACCTACATGTACATATTACCTCAATTACCTCGACTAGCCTGTGCCCCCGCACATTGACTCGGTACCAGTACCCGCTGTATATAGTCTCTCAGCTTTCTCTTCCTCTTCTCTCTCTCTCATCTATCTCTCTCTCATCTCTCTCTCTCTCTCTCATCTATCTCTCCCTCTCTCTCTCTCCCTCTCTCTCATCTATCTCTCCCTCTCTCTCTCTCTCTCTCTCTCTCTCCCTCTCTCTCTCTCCCTCTCTCTCTCATCTATCTCTCCCTCTCTCTCATTTATCTCTCCCTCTCTCTCTCATTTATCTCTCCCTCTCTCTCTCTCATTTTTCTCTCCCTCTCTCTCTCTCATTTATCTCTCCCTCTTTTCTCTTTCTCATCTTTCTCTCTCATCTTTCTCTCCTCCTTCTCTCTCAACTATCTCCCTCTCTCTCTCCATCCTGTTAACCTCTATGGGATCTGTGTCCCGTATACTGGACGGTTGAGCTAACGTGCGCTAATGTGATTAGCATGACTGTTGTAAGTAACAGCAAATTTTCCAGGACATAGACATGTCTTATATGGGCAGAAAGCTTACATTCTTGTTAATCTAACTGCACTGTCCAATTTACAGTAGATATTACAGTGAAAAAATACCAAGCTATTGTTTGAGGAGAGTGCACAACAACAACAAAACCTATCACGGCAACTGGTTTGATACATTCACCTCTGAAGGTAAATAATGTACTTACATTCAGTAATCTTGCTCTGATTTGTCATCCTAAGGGTCCCAGAGATAAAATGTAGCATAGTTTTGTTTAATAAAATCCATTTTTATATTCAAATGTAGGAACTGGGTTGTAAAGTTTGAACCCCTGCTGTCTCTGGCTCCACACCCACTCCGCCCGGCCATCTAGATGTGTGAAAGTTAGTGTATAAGCTAATGATCCATCATGTATGACATTCCTGGGAGTGTGTAAGCTTACATTTTGTATTACCATATCATTTTTGTATATTCTCTATAGTTATGTACTTGAAAATGTATCAATTGACCAATTCGGCACATTTGGGCAGACTTGACACAAAATAGTCCAGTATTGCAACGCTTCACTGGATCAATCTGAAACTTTGCGCACACACTGCTGCCATCTCGTGGCCAAAATCTAACTTACGCCTAAACTGCAATATTATATTGTGGCCTTTCTCTTGCATTTCAAAGATGATAAAAAAAAAATATGAAAAATGCATGTTTTATTGTTTGTATTATCTTTTACCAGATCTAATGTGTTATATTCTCCTACATTAATTTCACATTTCCACAAACATCAAAGTGTTTCCTTTCAAATGGTATCAAGAATCTGCATATCCTTGCTTCAGGTCCTGAGCTACAGGCAGTTAGATTTGGGGATGTCATTTTAAAAATTGTCAGATCCTTAAGAGGTTAATAACTGCAGGGTTTATTGTGTTGCTCCTGGTTCCTGCCTGCTGCACACGGAGCTATGGGGTGGCATAGGGAAGATGGGTTAATAACTGCAGGGTTTATTGTGTTGCTCCTGGTTCCTGCCTGCTGCACACGGAGCTGTGGGGTGGCATAGGGAAGATGGGTTAATAACTGCAGGGTTTATTGTGTTGCTCCTGGTTCCTGCCTGCTGCACACGGAGCTGTGGGGTGGCATAGGGAAGATGGGTTAATAACTGCAGGGTTTATTGTGTTGCTCCTGGTTCCTGCCTGCTGCACACGGAGCTGTGGGGTGGCATAGGGAAGATGGGTTAATAACTGCAGGGTTTATTGTGTTGCTCCTGGTTCCTGCCTGCTGCACACGGAGCTATGGGGTGGCATAGGGAAGATGGGTTAATAACTGCAGGGTTTATTGTGTTGCTCCTGGTTCCTGCCTGCTGCACACGGAGCTATGGGGTGGCATAGGGAAGATGGGTTAATAACTGCAGGGTTTATTGTGTTGCTCCTGGTTCCTGCCTGCTGCACACGGAGCTGTGGGGTGGCATAGGGAAGATGGGTTAATAACTGCAGGGTTTATTGTGTTGCTCCTGGTTCCTGCCTGCTGCACACGGAGCTGTGGGGTGGCATAGGGAAGATGGGTTAATAACTGCAGGGTTTATTGTGTGAGCTCCTGGTTCCTGCCTGCTGCACACGGAGCTGTGGGGTGGCATAGGGAAGATGGGTTAATAACTGCAGGGTTTATTGTGTGAGCTCCTGGTTCCTGCCTGCTGCACACGGAGCTATGGGGTGGCATAGGGAAGATGGGTTAATAACTGCAGGGTTTATTGTGTTGCTCCTGGTTCCTGCCTGCTGCACACGGAGCTATGGGGTGGCATAGGGAAGATGGGTTAATAACTGCAGGGTTTATTGTGTTGCTCCTGGTTCCTGCCTGCTGCACACGGAGCTATGGGGTGGCATAGGGAAGATGGGTTAATAACTGCAGGGTTTATTGTGTTGCTCCTGGTTCCTGCCTGCTGCACACGGAGCTGTGGGGTGGCATAGGGAAGATGGGTTAATAACTGCAGGGTTTATTGTGTGAGCTCCTGGTTCCTGCCTGCTGCACACGGAGCTATGGGGTGGCATAGGGAAGATGGGTTAATAACTGCAGGGTTTATTGTGTTGCTCCTGGTTCCTGCCTGCTGCACACAGAGCTATGGGGTGGCATAGGGAAGATGGGTTAATAACTGCAGGGTTTATTGTGTTGCTCCTGGTTCCTGCCTGCTGCACACGGAGCTATGGGGTGGCATAGGGAAGATGGGTTAATAACTGCAGGGTTTATTGTGTTGCTCCTGGTTCCTGCCTGCTGCACACGGAGCTGTGGGGTGGCATAGGGAAGATGGGTTAATAACTGCAGGGTTTATTGTGTTGCTCCTGGTTCCTGCCTGCTGCACACGGAGCTGTGGGGTGGCATAGGGAAGATGGGTTAATAACTGCAGGGTTTATTGTGTTGCTCCTGGTTCCTGCCTGCTGCACACGGAGCTATGGGGTGGCATAGGGAAGATGGGTTAATAACTGCAGGGTTTATTGTGTTGCTCCTGGTTCCTGCCTGCTGCACACGGAGCTGTGGGGTGGCATAGGGAAGATGGGTTAATAACTGCAGGGTTTATTGTGTGAGCTCCTGGTTCCTGCCTGCTGCACACGGAGCTATGGGGTGGCATAGGGAAGATGGGTTAATAACTGCAGGGTTTATTGTGTTGCTCCTGGTTCCTGCCTGCTGCACACAGAGCTATGGGGTGGCATAGGGAAGATGGGTTAATAACTGCAGGGTTTATTGTGTTGCTCCTGGTTCCTGCCTGCTGCACACGGAGCTATGGGGTGGCATAGGGAAGATGGGTTAATAACTGCAGGGTTTATTGTGTTGCTCCTGGTTCCTGCCTGCTGCACACAGAGCTATGGGGTGGCATAGGGAAGATGGGTTAATAACTGCAGGGTTTATTGTGTTGCTCCTGGTTCCTGCCTGCTGCACACGGAGCTATGGGGTGGCATAGGGAAGATGGGTTAATAACTGCAGGGTTTATTGTGTTGCTCCTGGTTCCTGCCTGCTGCACACGGAGCTGTGGGGTGGCATAGGGAAGATGGGTTAATAACTGCAGGGTTTATTGTGTTCCTGGTTCCTGCCTGCTGCACACGGAGCTATGGGGTGGCATAGGGAAGATGCCATGGCTTGACACACACACACACACACCGCAAGCACACACATAAAACACACACACACACACACACTGCTCTCCAACCAGATGTAGGACTGGTCCTTTGTTACAGGTTTAGAGGGCCTGGCACGGGCATAGTCTACCCCCTCTACCTCCCTCTCTCCCCCCTTTACCTCCCTCTCCCCCCCCCCCCCCCCCCCCCCTCTACCTCCCTCTCTACCCCCTCTACCTCCCTCTCTACCCCCTCTACCTCCCTCTCTCCCCCTCTACCTCCCTCCCTCCCCCTCGACCTCACGCTCTACCCCCTCGACCTCCCTCTCTCCCCCTATACCTCCCCCTCTACCTCCCCCTCTACCTCCCTCTCCCCCCCCTCGACCTCCCGCTCCCCCCCTCGACCTCCCGCTCTACCCCCTCGACCTCCCTCTCTACCCCTCGACCTCCCTCTCTCCCCATCTACCTCCCTCTCTACCCCCTATACCTCCCTCTCTACCTCCCTCTCCACCCCCCTCTCGACCCTCTCTACCTCCCTCTCTACCCCCTCACACAATGGGTACCCCCTGCCCCTCCTCTCTCCCCCACCAAAACCACTCATGTAACTAAATTCCTGCCCCTCTATTTTGTTTTGTTTGGACTCTGTGCTCTCTCTCTCTCTCTCTCTCTCTCTCTCTCTCTCTCTCTCTCTCTCTCTCTCTGTCTCTCTGTCTCTCTGTCTCTCTGTCGCTGTCTCTCTCTCTGTCTCTCTCTCTGTCTCTCTCTCTGTCTCTGTCTCTGTCTCTCTCTCTCTCTCTCTCTCTCTCTCTCTCTTCTCTCTCTTCTCTCTCTCTTCTCTGTCTCTCTCTCTGTCTCTCTCTCTCTGTCTCTCTCTCTTCTCTCTGTCTCTGTTGTCATCTCATCCCTCTTCATTTGCCAGCTGGATCTAAGATTTTTGGTTTGATGATAGGTGTTTCTTTATGATTGACAACTAATCATGTTTAAATTGAGTATTAAAGTCTCTGTGAGGGTTGTTTTGAAGTCTGGGGACATGGGAGGCCTGAAGCCCTGAACTGCTAGTTCAACAGGTTGGTGTGACAGTACTGTTGGTGAGTGTTGCTGCTTCTGGTTAGGCTGTCTGTGTGGTGTGTGTGTGACTGTGTGTGTTTATGGAGTCTGTTTGTGGTTAGAATGAGCTCTCCTGTTGTTTTATAGACAGATGGTGCTTAGTTGCAGTAGTAACTCTCTATAAGCCATGTACTGTTTTTTTCTCCCTCAATTCACAAGCTGGAAAACCTGTTTCATAAAACTCTAATGCAGGGTTCAAACAGCCGTTGATACTTAACAGCTAATGGAGGTGCCCATGTTTGTTGTAATAGCTTAGGGGTGTGTCCTCCTAATACGTTATGGGAGTGTCCAACCTTAGCACCTGTTGGCTTCTATGTACAGTAGTTCTGTGATGAGGTGTGAATGAAGGAGTCGACGAACGCCGAAACCTGCCCGAACAAGGAGGGGAGGCAGCCTCGGCGGAAGTTGTGACAAGTTCAAACACCGGTTCAGTGATTTTTTTATCACAGTACCTGAGACTCTGGGGAACTGTTATGTTGTGTAACTCTGTTAGATAGGCTTGGCTTGGCGGATGTTTTTAGATGTGATGTGAATATCAGAACTGAAACTTGTTATGAAGGAAAACTGGGTGTATTCTCTAAGGCATATTCAGATAAAAATATGTATCAAACAGATACAGATGCTTTTTTATCCAATATATGATGCAGAATATCTGGTTCAGGTTGTGATGATGTGGATGTGATGCTCTCTGGCTCTCCTACTTATCTACTGTCTTGGTGGGTAATGTGCTATTGGCATGTCCTCTCTCTCACACACACACAAATCCTCTCTCTGTAACAAAGATTGTGTGGGCAGCAGCAGCGGAAGCAGAGAGATCCCATCAGCCCACACACTGGTTATTTATACCACTGCAGAAATATATGTTCAATCACTTTCTATCACTCTGTCTCTCTTTCATCCTCTCATCCAAGAAGGTCAGGAGGGAACAATACATTATGGCTTCTCTCTCTCTCTCTCTCTCTCTCTCTCTCTCTCTCTCTACCCCTCTCTCTCTCTCTCTCTCTCTCTCTCTCTCTCTCTACTCCCTCTCTCTCTCTCTACTCCCTCTCTCTCTCTCTACTCCCTCTCTCTCTCTCTCTACTCCCTCTCTCTCTCTCTCTACTCCCTCTCTCTCTCTCTCTACTCCCTCTCTCTCTACTCCCTCTCTCTCTATCTCTACTCCCTCTCTCTCTCTCTCTCTACTCCCTCTCTCTCTATCTCTACTCCCTCTCTCTCTATCTCCTCTCTCTATTTCTCTACTCCTTCTCTCCTCTCTCTATTTCTCTACTTCCTCTCTCTCTCTCTCTCTCTCTCTCTCTCTCTACTCCCTCTCTCTCTCTCTCTATTCCCTCTCTCTCTACTCCCTCTCTCTCTCTCTCTCTACTCCCTCTCTCTCTCTACTCCCTCTCCTCTCTATTTCTCTACTCCCTCTCTACTCTCTCTTTCTCTACTCTCTCTCTGTGTGTGTGTATATATATATATATATATATATATATATATATATATATATATATATATATTTATATATATTTCTCTACTCTCTCCCTCCCTCCCTCTATTTCTCTATTCTCTCTCTCTCTCTCTCTCTCTCTCTCTCTCTCTCTCTCTCTCTCTCTGGCTCACTGGCCTGGTTTGCAGAATGAACAGTGTTAAGTGTTTCCCACAGCATGTACATTATATTTTCCCATATTTTCTCCTTGGTCTTCATGGTGGCGCTTGCTTGGTGGTGCCCCTTGCTTAGTGGTGTTGCAGACTCTGGGGCCTTTCAGAACAGGTGCATATATGTGACACTTAGATTGCACACAGGTAGACTTTATTTAACTAATTATGTGACTTCTGAAGGTAATTGGTTGCACCAGATCTTATTTAGGGGCTTCATAGCGAAGGGGGTGAATCCATATGCACGCACCACTTTTCCCTTATTATTATTTAATTATTTTTGAAATAAGTTTTTTTATTTTTTTTATTTTTACTTCACCAATTTGGACTATTTTTTGTATGTCCATTGCATGAAATCCAAATAAAAATAAATTTAAATGACAGGTAATGCAACAAAATAGTAGATAAATGAGAGAGCAGCAGTGTGATTCACATCAATGTAGATATCAATAATAATATCTAAATGAGAGAGCAGCAGTGTGATTCACATCATTGTAGATATCAATAATAATATCTAAATGAGAGAGCAGCAGTGTGATTCACATCATTGTAGATATCAATAATAATATCTAAATGAGAGAGCAGCAGTGTGATTCACTGTGACACTCTGGCTCTAGGACTTTTGTATGTGAGCTAGAGGGTATGTTGTTTTGTTGGGGATTTGGGTGTTTTTCTATGTTGGTAGTTCTGTTGGGTGTATTTCTAGGTTTGCATGTCTATGGGTTGTATTTCTAGGTTGTATGTTGTAGTCAATGACTCCCAATCGGAGGTAACGAGTGTCAGCTGTCGGCTCGTTATCTCTGATTGGGAGCCATATTTAAACTGTCAGTTTTCACCTTGTGTTTGTGGGTTTTTGTTTCCTGTTTCCTGTTTCCAGTGTTTTCGTGTCAGTCATTGTTTGTTTGGACTTCACGATTCGTCTTTTGTTTTGTAGTTACGTGCTTCTTTATTAAAATCATGTTCACTCGCAACGCTGCGCTTTGGTCCGCTTCCTCTTTGGTAGACGATCGTGACATTCACATCATTGTAGATATCAATAATAATATCTAAATGAGAGAGCAGCAGTGTGATTCACATCAATGTAGATATCAATAATAATAATATCTAAATGAGAGAGCAGCAGTGTGATTCACATCATTGTAGATATCAATAATAATATCTAAATGAGAGAGCAGCAGTGTGATTCACATCAATGTAGATATCAATAATAATATCTAAATGAGAGAGCAGCAGTGTGATTCACATCATTGTAGATATCAATAATAATATCTAAATGAGAGAGCAGCAGTGTGATTCACATCAATGTAGATATCAATAATAATAATATCTAAATGAGAGAGCAGCAGTGTGATTCACATCATTGTAGATATCAATAATATCTAAATGAGAGAGCAGCAGTGTGATTCACATCAATGTAGATATCAATAATAATAATATCTAAATGAGAGAGCAGCAGTGTGATTCACATCAATGTAGATATCAATAATAATAATATCTAAATGAGAGAGCAGCAGTGTGATTCACATCATTGTAGATATCAATAATAATATCTAAATGAGAGAGCAGCAGTGTGATTCACATCAATGTAGATATCAATAATAATATCTAAATGAGAGAGCAGCAGTGTGATTCACATCATTGTAGATATCAATAATAATATCTAAATGAGAGAGCAGCAGTGTGATTCACATCAATGCGCTACGTAGAGCTCAATGATATCCGTATTGCCCCGTAGGCTACACCACTGCTGTTGTCCTTACCTCCAAGCGTTTATTCAAGTTGGATGTATAATCTTTGGATTCCGACTGCAGTTGCACCATTGGAAGACATAGCTTGGACTGTAGCCTAAAAAGCATATTACTGCTCTTTCCCCACTATCCATCAAATGCATTTAGTGTGTACAGTACAACATGCTATGAAAAATGAGGGGCATGGTGTCCTCTCACCCAGGAAACATTTTAGGTTGAGGAAGTGGGTCACAACCATACGTAAGGGTCTACCTTCAGATGCTGTTTAGATGAATAGTTTTTTTCTGGCACTGGGGTACTTTGAGCTTTGCTATTGGTATCTTTCTTTGCTGGCTTTTCTGCCACTTCTTATGGAGACTCTTCGGGTAGACTTGCTTAATATAAATGGCGCCAGAGATGCAGGAAAGAGGAGTCTGTTGGGTGAATATAATAATATGCCATTTAGCAGACGCTTTTATCCAAAGCGACTTACAGTCATGTGTGCATACATTTTTACTTATGGGTGGTCCCGGGGATCGAACCCACTACCCTGGCGTTACAAGTGCCATGCTCTACCAATTGAGCTACAGAGGAATATGTAAAACAAAAAGTACAGGTGTTGTTTCTGCAGGAGGCAGATAGTTATGTGGTGAATGAAGTCGATTGGGGGCTCTGGTGGAAAGGGGCAAGTGTGCTGAGCCATGGAACAAATGTTAGTGCAGGGGTGGCAGTCTTTTTTGCACCGGGTCTGGCCGAAAAAAATGTGCTCCTCCAAAGGAGGTGTGTAGAGGTAGACTGCTTGTAGTAAAAGCAGAAATTAACAACAGGGGTTTTGTCCTTATAAATGTGTATGCGCCTAACACAGGGAGAGAGAGGGGGCGTCTGTTTGGGTGTCTTAGACAGAAACTCTCACAGGTAGCGCCTGAGGAGACGCTGGTGGTTGGTGGGGACTGGAACTGTACATGGATTTTACGAAATACAGAAATGGGGAGGAGCCTTTCAGGCTCAGTGGGGGTGTTAAGGGACATCATTAATCAGTTTGACCTAGTGGATGTTTGGAGAACTAGACATCCCAACACAAGACAATATACATGGGTGAAGGTCTTTGGGGCTAGGGTGAGTGCAGCCCGACTCGATCGTTTTTACATGTCCAGGAATCAGAGCAATAGGCTGTTGGGCGCTACCATTCTCCCGGTGGGTTTTTCGGGTTCACCACATAAACATGGCTCGGCTGTCTATTTCACCAGGGCCTCGGCAGGCATCCTATTGGAAGTTTAATGTAAAGCTCTTACAAGTTGCCACTTTTTGCTCAGGTTTCCAGACTTTTTGGCAAAGGTGGGGGCAGCGAAGAGAGTATGAGTCTCTGAGTCAATGGTGGGAAAAGTCCAAATTTGTCTTTTCTGTCAACAGTATACAGCTCTCTCATCCTCAGAGGCTAGGAGAGTATTGGGGGAACTTGAGCGTCGTATCAGTGAATTGGAGGTAGAGCTGGTGGGGCAAGGCAATGTAGGCCTCCAGGCTAATCTAGCTGAACTACGTAGGGACCTGGGCAGTTTTTTTCCAGGTTAAAGCAAAAAGGGAGTACTTGTAAGAGTTAGGTTCTCCATGCTCAAGGAGATGGATGCTCCCAGCTCCTTCTTCTTTGGTTTGGAAAGACAGAGCGGTGAAGCCAAGGGTATGCATTGTCTACGGCTGTCGGTATGGGCAGGTGACCTCTGTGGTGGGGGAGATGCGGGAGCGGACTGTGGAGTTTTATACAGAGTTGTATAGGGCAGAACTGTGTGATCGTATGTGTGCTCAGGTTTTGTTTACAGAACACCCTAAGCTCTCTCTGGCACAGAGGGATGAAATGGACATTCCTCTGTTGTCCCATGAACTGTCAGAGGCCGTAACCCAAGGTCCTCGCTAACAGACTGAAGTCCCATCTGGACTCTATAGTACACAAGGACCAGACATATTGTGGACGCTCAATCACGGACAACTTGTTCTTAATCAGGGACATGTTGGACTTGTCGAGAGGTTCTAATGTGGACTTTGGACTGGTCTCTTTAAATCAAGAGAAGGCTTTTGATAGAGTGGACCATGAGTATCTGTTTAATGTGATGTCTGTGTTTGGGTTTGGGGAAAGGTTTTTGGCCTGTGTGAAGATGTTGTATGCTGGGGCGTCATGTTTGGTCAAGGTGGGAGGGGGCCTCAGTAGGCCAGTCTGGGTGAGGCGGGGCATTAGACAAGGATGCCCTCAATCGGGGCAGTTATATACACTATCCATTGAGCCTTTTTTGGGCCTGCTACGCAGGAGACTGCAGGGAGTGTGCTGGACAGGCATGGGTGTGTTGACAGGCATTGCGGTGTCAGCGTATGCAGATGACGTTTCTGTGATGGTCAGGGATGGGCAGGATATGCAGGCACTAAAGACTTCAGTCAGACTAGTCTGAAGGTGCACGAGGGAGCTTCGTCAGCTAAGGTGAACTGGGGCAAGAGCAAAGCTCTGTTATGTGGGGCATGGAGAGATAGGGCCCCCCCCCCCCCTCTGCTTCCAGTGGGGTTGTGAAGGGCTAAACATTTTTGGGGGTGTACCTGGGCTCGGAGAGGTGGGTCAGGAAGAACTGGGAGGGGCTGTCACAGGCAGTGGTGTCGAGACTGGCCAGGTGGAGGTGGCTCCAGTCCCAAGTGTCATATAGAGGGAGGGTGCTGATAATCAACAACCTGGTGGCATCTTCCCTGTGGCATAAACTGGCAGACCTGCAACGCAAGTAAACAATAGCTTACTGTTGGGGTGTTTATAATGGGGTACAGGTATTCAAATAAGGAAAAGGCCAGATGTGTGTTGTTGAATTGTCTATTTGCTCAGGCAAAGTTGGCTATTTGGCTAACAAGGAGGAACAGGGTCAAAGGTGGGGGGATAACAGACCCTTTACTATTATTTAATGGGATGGTCTCTGCGCGCCTTAGGGTGGAATTTGAATTCTATAAAATGATCAAAAGTGTGGAGATGTTTCGGGAGATATGGTGTGTCTGTACAGCTAGGGAAGATGGGTTGGATATATGGTTGTAGAAGTGGTGAGGTTTTGGTTATTGTGATGTGTGGTGTTGTTTTGTATCGTGGGGTAGAGGGCAAGGTGAGTATGCAGTACAGGGGATATTCGTTTTTTGTTTTAGGGTGGGGGTGTGGTGAGGTTTTAATGAAATGAGAATGTATCATTAAAGAAAGACCAAAAGTCTCTCTCTCTCTCTCTCTCTCTCTCTCTCTCTCTCTCTCTCTCTCTCTCTCTCTCTCTCTCTCTCTTTCTTTGCCTCCTTAGCGTTGCGGTCACTCGTTCCCGTGACGTCCCATCCTTCGGCCCTCCCATCCCAGAGGACGTGTCCTTCCCCAAGTCCTCCGTGTTCCGGGACTTCCTATTGGCCAAGATCATCAACGCAGAGAACGCAGCCCACAAATCGCACAAGTTTCGCGCCATGGCGACGCGGACACGTCAGGAGTACCTCAGAGACCTGGCAGAGCGCCACACCACATCAACCCCCATCGACCCATCCGGGAAATTCCCCTTTATCTCATTGGCTCACAAGAAGAAGGAGAAGAGCCGTCCGTACGCGGGGGCAGAGCTTCGGAGCCTCGGCGCCGTCACGTGGGCGGTCCACGCCGAGGATCATGGGGCGGGAGGAGAGCTCGAAGCGCTATTGGCTATCTCCAACGACTTCCTCATCCTATTGGATCTGGAGGCCAAGGCGGTGGTGTTTAACTGTGCTACGAAGGACGTGATTGGCTGGACGCTGGGGAGTCCTGCCTCCATGAGGATCTTCTATGAGAGAGGCGAGAGCGTGTCGCTGAGGTCTGTTAGTAACAACACAGAAGACTTCAGAGAGGTGGTGAAACGACTGGAGGTGAGGAGAGGAGGACACACACACACACACACACACACACACACACACACACACACACACAGACACACACACACACACACACACACACACACACACACACACACAGACACACACACACACACACACACACACACACACAGACACACACACACACACACACACACACACACACACACACACACACACACACACACACAGACACACACACACACACACACACAGACACACACACACACACACACACACACACACAGACACACACACACACACACACACACAGACACACACACACACACACACACACACATACACACACACACACACACACACATTCCAGTTCCAGTGTCTTCTACGTTTCAGCCAGAAGTTGTTGTTGTCTAGTCTGCATACTGATGATGGCACCTTATGACTGTACTTACCTAGTGAAGGTTCATAACAATCTCTGGCATACTAGGCCTGCCTCCCAAATTGTACCCTATTTCCTATGTAGTGCACTACTTTTGAATCAGAACTCTATGGGCCCGGGTCAAAAGTAGTGCCCTATATATGGAATAGGGTGCCATTTGGGAGGCAGGCTAGCTCATAATTGCTTGGGTGATGGTTCTTAACTGTTACCATGGCAACAAGCAAGGTAAAACCATTTCCTTATGTAATCACCATCATCAGCTGGTTCTAAAAGACTTCCTCCGTTTCCTCGAACCCACTCAATGGTCTGACACACACACATACATGACCACACACATGCACATACGCACAACACCCGCACACACATACCCACACACGCACGTACACACACACCTCAAACAGTGTCTCTGTTGTGTGTTAGTAGATGCCTTCAAGAAGAGGGAAATGCAGTCGATCACAAACACTTTCATAACACTTTCAGACACAATGTTCAATGGAGTGTATCTGCTTTTCTCTGTTTGGTGTGTTGATCTACAGTCGGTGCTGTCAGTTGTGTGTGATGGAGCAGGAGGAAGGAGACAGGAGTAATATATTGGGACACACACTCATCTTCCTGCAAGTGGTCTAACACACACACACTGCGGAAAGCATTAAGAACCCCTATCTACTCCCTATTCACCTCAAAACAGTCCCTATTTACCTCAAAACAGTCCCAATCCACCTCAAAACAGTCCCTATTTACCTCAAAACAGTCCCAATCCACCTCAAAACAGTCCCTATCCACCTCAAAACAGTCCCAATCCACCTCAAAACAGTCCCAATCCACCTCAAAACAGTCCCAATCCACCTCAAAACAGTCCCAATCCACCTCAAAACTGTCCATATCCACCTCAGAACAGTCCCAATCCACCTCAAAACAGTTCCAATCTACCTCAAAACAGTCCCAATCCACCTCAAAACAGTCCCTATCCACCTCAAAACAGTCCCAATCTACCTCAAAACAGTCCCAATCTACCTCAAAACAGTCCCAATCCACCTCAAAACAGTCCCAATCCACCTCAAAACTGTCCATATCCACCTCAAAACAGTCCCAATCTACCTCAAAACAGTCCCAATCTACCTCAAAACAGTCCCAATCTACCTCAAAACTGTCCCTATTCACCTCAGCCCAAAGAGTATTTTCAAAGCAGCCAGGTCTGTCTACTGAATAACTTATTCCTCAGTTAGAGTGTGAAGTTTGGAGAGAGAGAGAGAGAGAGATTATTCTATTTTCCATAGTAAAACAAGGAACATTCTCCCTCGTGGGGACATTTCCCACGTCCCCATGAGGACAAAGGCTATATTTTAAGGTTAGGGTTACGGGTTATGGTTAGGGGAAAATAGGATTTTCAATGGAAATTAATTTTAGGTCCCCACAAGGATATAATTATATAACGTGTGCGTGTGGCCAGTCGTCCGTCACAGGGCCCTTAGCTAACTGTATTTATAGTGCCAGGGCCTCTCAGTTCCACTTTAGCTGAAGAGCTCTCTTTCCTGTCCTCCACTAAAGAAAACCACACACTCAGCCATTTCTACATCACCCCCAGTAATGCCACAGTGACCTGTCGGAAAACATCAGACGACCTTTTTTTGCATGCCGATACTAACGGACAAGTCTTGACTCATCAAATCAACTTCTATTTGTCACATGCGCCGAATCCAACAGGTGTAGACTTTACCCTGAAACGCTGACTCACGAGCTCTTTCCCAACCATGCAGAGTTAAAAGGTAAGAACAAATTTTCTAGAAATAGTAACACAATAAAATAACAATAACGAGGCTATATACAAGGAGTACCGGTACCGAGTCAATGTGCAGGGGTACCGGGTAATTGAGGTAATTGAGGTAATATGCACATGTAGGTAGGGGTAAAAGTGACTATGCAATCAGGATAGACAATAAACAGAGTAGCAGCAGCTTATGTGAAGAGTGAAAGTGTGTGTGTGGCATCATTATGTGTGTGTTTTTGTGTGTGAGAGAGTGTGTTGCAGTGTCAGTGTAGTATGTGTGAGTGTGTGGGTAGAGTCCAGGGAGTGTGTGGGTAGAGTCCAGGGAGTGTGTGGGTAGAGTCCAGGGAGTGTGTGGGTAGAGTCCAGGGAGTGTGTGGGTAGAGTCCAGGGAGTGTGTGGGTAGAGTCCAGGGAGTGTGTGGGTAGAGTCCAGTGAGTGTGTGGGTAGAGTCCAGTGAGTGTGTGGGTAGAGTCCAGTGAGTGTGTGGGTAGAGTCCAGTGAGTGTGTGGGTAGAGTCCAGGGAGTGTGTGGGTAGAGTCCAGGGAGTGTGTGGGTAGAGTCCAGGGAGTGTGTGGGTAGAGTCCAGGGAGTGTGTGGGTAGAGTCCAGTGTGGGTAGAGTCCTGTGTGGGTAGAGTCCAGGGAGTGTGTGGGTAGAGTCCAGGGAGTGTGTGGGTAGAGTCCAGGGAGTGTGTGGGTAGAGTCCAGGGAGTGTGTGGGTAGAGTCCAGGGAGTGTGTGGGTAGAGTCCAGGGAGTGTGTGGGTAGAGTCCAGGGAGTGTGTGGGTAGAGTCCAGTGAGTGTGTGGGTAGAGTCCAGTGAGTGTGTGGGTAGAGTCCAGTGAGTGTGTGGGTAGAGTCCAGGGAGTGTGTGGGTAGAGTCCAGGGAGTGTGTGGGTAGAGTCCAGGGAGTGTGTGGGTAGAGTCCAGGGAGTGTGTGGGTAGAGTCCAGGGAGTGTGTGGGTAGAGTCCAGTGTGGGTAGAGTCCAGTGTGGGTAGAGTCCAGTGTGGGTAGAGTCCAGTGTGGGTAGAGTCCAGTGTGGGTAGAGTCCAGTGTGGGTAGAGTCCAGTGTGGGTAGAGTCCAGTGTGGGTAGAGTCCAGTGTGGGTAGAGTCCAGTGTGGGTAGAGTCCAGTGTGGGTAGAGTCCAGTGTGGGTAGAGTCCAGGGAGTGTGTGGGTAGAGTCCAGGGAGTGTGTGGGTAGAGTCCAGGGAGTGTGTGGGTAGAGTCCAGGGAGTGTGTGGGTAGAGTCCAGGGAGTGTGTGGGTAGAGTCCAGGGAGTGTGTGGGTAGAGTCCAGTGTGGGTAGAGTCCAGTGTGGGTAGAGTCCAGTGTGGGTAGAGTCCAGTGTGGGTAGAGTCCAGTGTGGGTAGAGTCCAGTGTGGGTAGAGTCCAGTGTGGGTAGAGTCCAGTGTGGGTAGAGTCCAGTGTGGGTAGAGTCCAGTGTGGGTAGAGTCCAGTGTGGGTAGAGTCCAGTGTGGGTAGAGTCCAGTGTGGGTAGAGTCCAGTGTGGGTAGAGTCCAGTGTGGGTAGAGTCCAGTGTGGGTAGAGTCCAGTGTGGGTAGAGTCCAGTGTGGGTAGAGTCCAGTGTGGGTAGAGTCCAGTGTGGGTAGAGTCCAGTGTGGGTAGAGTCCAGGGAGTGTGTGGGTAGAGTCCAGGGAGTGTGTGGGTAGAGTCCAGGGAGTGTGTGGGTAGAGTCCAGGGAGTGTGTGGGTAGAGTCCAGGGAGTGTGTGGGTAGAGTCCAGGGAGTGTGTGGGTAGAGTCCAGGGAGTGTGTGGGTAGAGTCCAGGGAGTGTGTGGGTAGAGTCCAGGGAGTGTGTGGGTAGAGTCCAGGGAGTGTGTGGGTAGAGTCCAGGGTGTGTGTGGGTAGAGTCCAGGGTGTGTGTGGGTAGAGTCCAGGGTGTGTGTGGGTAGAGTCCAGGGTGTGTGTGGGTAGAGTCCAGGGTGTGTGTGGGTAGAGTCCAGGGAGTGTGTGGGTAGAGTCCAGGGAGTGTGTGGGTAGAGTCCAGGGAGTGTGTGGGTAGAGTCCAGGGAGTGTGTGGGTAGAGTCCAGGGAGTGTGTGGGTAGAGTCCAGGGAGTGTGTGGGTAGAGTCCAGGGAGTGTGTGGGTAGAGTCCAGGGAGTGTGTGGGTAGAGTCCAGGGAGTGTGTGGGTAGAGTCCAGGGAGTGTGTGGGTAGAGTCCAGGGAGTGTGTGGGTAGAGTCCAGGGAGTGTGTGGGTAGAGTCCAGTGTGGGTAGAGTCCAGTGTGGGTAGAGTCCAGTGTGGGTAGAGTCCAGTGTGGGTAGAGTCCAGTGTGGGTAGAGTCCAGTGTGGGTAGAGTCCAGGGAGTGTGTGGGTAGAGTCCAGGGAGTGTGTGGGTAGAGTCCAGGGAGTGTGTGGGTAGAGTCCAGGGAGTGTGTGGGTAGAGTCCAGGGTGTGTGTGGGTAGAGTCCAGGGTGTGTGTGGGTAGAGTCCAGGGTGTGTGTGGGTAGAGTCCAGGGTGTTTGTGGGTAGAGTCCAGGGAGTGTGTGGGTAGAGTCCAGGGAGTGTGTGGGTAGAGTCCAGGGAGTGTGTGGGTAGAGTCCAGGGAGTGTGTGGGTAGAGTCCAGGGAGTGTGTGGGTAGAGTCCAGGGAGTGTGTGGGTAGAGTCCAGGGAGTGTGTGGGTAGAGTCCAGGGAGTGTGTGGGTAGAGGCCAGGGAGTGTGTGGGTAGAGTCCAGTGTGGGTAGAGTCCAGTGTGGGTAGAGTCCAGTGTGGGTAGAGTCCAGTGTGGGTAGAGTCCAGTGTGGGTAGAGTCCAGTGTGGGTAGAGTCCAGTGTGGGTAGAGTCCAGTGTGGGTAGAGTCCAGTGTGGGTAGAGTCCAGGGAGTGTGTGGGTAGAGTCCAGGGAGTGTGTGGGTAGAGTCCAGGGAGTGTGTGGGTAGAGTCCAGGGAGTGTGTGGGTAGAGTCCAGGGAGTGTGTGGGTAGAGTCCAGGGAGTGTGTGGGTAGAGTCCAGGGAGTGTGTGGGTAGAGTCCAGGGAGTGTGTGGGTAGAGTCCAGTGTGGGTAGAGTCCAGTGTGGGTAGAGTCCAGGGAGTGTGTGGGTAGAGTCCAGGGAGTGTGTGGGTAGAGTCCAGGGAGTGTGTGGGTAGAGTCCAGGGAGTGTGTGGGTAGAGTCCAGGGAGTGTGTGGGTAGAGTCCAGTGAGTGTGCATAGAGCCAGTGCAGGAGAGTCAGTGTAAAAAAAACTTACACATTTTTTTCTGAATAATCTTTTTTTTTTGCCATACCAAGCGGTGATGCAGGCAGTTAAGATGCTCTCAATGGTGCAGCTGTATAACTTTTTGAGGATCTGAAGGCCCATGCCAAATTCTTTCAGCCTCCTGAGGGGGACGAGGGGTTGTCGTGGCCTCTTTACCACTGTGTTGGTGTGTTTGGACCATGAATGATCCTTAGTGATGTGGACACCGAGGAACTTGAAGCTCTCGACTCGCTCCACTACAGCCCTGTGGATGGGGACGTGCTCGGCCCTCCGTTTCCTGTAGTCCACGATCAGCTCCTTTTTCTTGCTCACGTTGAGGGAGAGGTTGTTGTCCTGGCACCACACTGCCAGGTCTCTGACCTCCTCCCTATAGGCTGTCTCATTGTAGTTGGTGATCAGGCCTACCACTGTCGTGTCGTCAGCAAACTTAATGATGGCGTTGGAGTCAAGCGCGGCCACGCGTCGTGGGTGAACAGGGAGTACAGGAGGGGACTAAGCACGCACCCCTGAGGGGCCCCTGTGTTGAGGATCAGCGTGGCAGATGTGTTGTTGCCTACCCTTACCACCTGGGGGCGTCAGGAAGTCCAGGATCACGCAGACATGTTATCAAGTTTCAAGTTTTATTAGTCGTATGTACGGGCTATGCATGGTATACACTGAGTGTACAAAACATTAAGAACACCTTCCTAATATTGAGTTGTATCCCCCTTTTGCCCGCAGAACAGCCTCAGTTCGTCGCGGTATGGACTCTACAAGTTGTCGAAAGCGTTCCACAGGGTTGCTGGCCCATGTTGACTCCGATTCTTCCCACAATTGTGTCAAGTTGACTGGCTGTCCTTTGGGTGGTGGACCATTCTTGACACACGGGAAACTGTTGACGTTGAAAAACCCAACAGCGTTGCAGTTCTTGACACAAACCGGTGTGCCTGGCACCTACTACCATACCCCGTTCAAAGGAACTTTTTTTATCTTGCCCATTCACATTGAATGGCATACATACACAATCCGTCTCAATTGTCTCAAGGCTTAAAAATCCTTCTTTAACCTGTCTCCTCCCCTTCATCTACACTGATTGAAGGGTATTTAACAAGTGACATCAATAAGGGATCATAGCGTTCACCTGGTCGTTCCGTGTCATGGTTGACACTGGAACAGGACTCACGCGAGACTTGTGGGTCCCACGGGATTCTGGCTGGAACGGTAGTGAATTTCTAGTCAAATTTGGGACAGGACGGAACGGGATCAACAGTCCACAGGAACTACAGGAATAGTTATAAACAGAGTTTTTAGGTTGGAAATATGTCATCAAGCATTTCCTAAAACACCAACAGTCACTAGGCAACCTCAGATGCCAACCTGCGTCACAATAGATGAAGCCTTCAATAGAGGAATTGCAACGTCATGTTGCAGCCAAGGACCCATCACCAACATTAAACATTAGAGAAAAGGAAAGAGCGATGTTTTTAGCTGAAGTTGATGGAGTTGTCTTTGACAATGAAGGAGTACACGGCTTGTAAAAAATGCTGCGGTTTAATCAAATAGGTTACTAACTGGAGAGCGGGACAAGCGGCCATAGCTGCTCTGCTCCCAACGACTTTACCGTCAAGCCCAATTGTTTCGCGTATTTAACTAAATCCGTGCCATCTGGAGTATAGAGAGTGAAATAAAAATAGATTGACTTATGCAGTACTGCCTCTCAGGTACTGCCTCGTGGTCCTCTGTAGCTCAGCTGGTAGAGCATGGCGCTTGTAACGCCTAGGGTAGTGGGTTCGATCCCCGGGACCACCCATACGTAAAAATGTATATAAAAATGTGGATATTAGGTAAAAAAAAAAAAAAGTGTTATGTTCATGTTGGACATGTTAATGTGTTGTAAATGTTCATATGTGCTCAGCTGTAGGCTACAGATGAATGCCGGTGCATCCTGCTGGGCTCTCCAGATGTATGCCGGTGCATCCTGCTGGGCTCTCCAGATGTATGCCGGTGCATCCTGCTGGGCTCTCCAGATGTATGCCGGTGCATCCTGCTGGGCTCTCCAGATGTATGCCGGTGCATCCTGCTGGGCTCTCCAGATGTATGCCGGTGCATCCTGCTGGGCTCTCCAGATGTATGCCGGTGCATCCTGCTGGGCTCTCCAGATGTATGCCGGTGCATCCTGCTGGGCTCTCCAGATGTATGCCGGTGCATCCTGCTGGGCTCTCCAGATGTATGCCGGTGCATCCTGCTGGGCTCTCCAGATGTATGCCGGTGCATCCTGCTGGGCTCTCTGGCCTTAATTCATCTACACTTAGGTCATATAGAATGCACTATTATCCAGAGCGACTTAGGCCTACGGTCAGTGCATTTAACTAAAATATGTAAGATAACCACATCACAGTCACATATGGCAGTACTGAAATGATTTTCAATACTTCCTAAACAAACACAACATATTTCTGAGCATGTGGCAGGAAGGGAGTGATTTTCTATCTGGGAAGGGACAGGAAAGTTCGGGGGTTATAGAACTGTTGTGGGATCAGAACAGTACAGGAAAATAATGGACAGGACAGGAACGAATTTTCACTCCCGTGTCAACCTCTAATGGAAAAAGCAGATATTCTGAACTCTGTGTAGGTCGTACTATGAAATTGTTACTTGCAGGTTCCTTCTCGACAATGCAACAACAGTAAGAAATAAGAACTAATCACGCTCTCCTCCCTCCCTCTCTCTTCCTCCCTCCCTCTCTCCCTCCCTCAACCCTCTCTGCCATCCCTCCCTCCTCCCCTCCTCCCCTCCTCCCCTCCATCCCTCCATCTCTCTCTCTCTCTCTCTCTCTCTCTCTCTCTCTCTCTCTCTCTCTCTCTCTCTCTCTCTCTCTCTCTCTCTCTCTCTCTCTCTCTCTCTCTCTCTCTCTCTCTCTCTCTCTCTCTCTCTCTTCCTCTCTCTCTCCCCCTCCCTCTCTCTCTCTCTTCCTCTCTCTCTCTCTCTCCCTCCCTCCCTCTGTTCCTCCCCACCAGTACCTGACTAAGGGTTGTGAGACCTCTGAGATGACCCTGCGTCGTAATGGGCTGGGCCAGCTGGGTTTCCACGTCAACTACGAGGGCATCGTGGCAGAGGTGGAGTCGTACGGGTACGCTTGGCAGGCGGGGCTGAGACAGGGCAGCCGATTGGTCGAAATCTGCAAGGTACGTCATTTAAACTTGTAGATTTCATTGTGCGGATCATTCTTGTGTGTTTCTTTTTATTACTTTGAAATTGTATCAAATTATTTGCTGCTATTGATATCATGAAATAAACCATTCTGTCAAGGTTGCCGTTGCGACACTGACCCATGAACAGATGATTGATCTACTGAGGACGTCGGTCACCGTCAGGGTGGTCATCATCCCACCACACGAAGACGCTACCCCACGCAGGTGTGTGTGTTTGTCTGAGGGGTTGGTGTGTGTGTGATGTCAGCGACGGTCAGATTGTTGATTATGAGGTGTTCATCATGTCAGCCATGTGTGTGTAGACTTACCTGTGCTTCTAACCCCCCCCTCTCTTCCTCCCCCTCTCTTCCCTCCCCCTCTCTTCCCCCCCTCTCTTCTTCCTCCCCCCATCTCTTCTTCCTCCCCCCTCTTCTTCCTCCCCCGCTCTTCCTCCCCCTCTCTTCTCCCCCCCTCTCTTCTTCCTCCCCCCTCTTCTTCCTCCCCCCGCACTTCCTCCCCCTCTCGCTCTTCCTCCCCCTCTCTTCTCCCCCCCCCCTCTCTTCTACCCCCTCTTCTTCCTCCCCCCTCTCTTCTTCCTCCCCCCCTCTCTTCTCCCCCCTCTCTCTTCTTCCCCCCCCCTCTCCCTCTCTCTCTACAGAGGTTGCTCTGAGCTCTACCGTATGCCAGTGGTGGAGTATAAAGGCAGTGGTGAGAGCGGTTCGTTTGACTACAAGTTCCCGTTCCGCAGCAAAGACAACAAGTGGCAGAGAACCTCCAGTAGTCCCCAGCAGTCCCTGACGGCCTCCCCCCAGCCGCACACCCCCAACCGGGCCGTCAGCCTGGGGAGCTCTGGGGGGAAGACCCTGTCTGCTGAACGCCCGGAGAGGAACGCCGCTATACCACGCAGTGTTAGTAGTGATGGGAGACCACTGGATACCAAGAGGTAGGGGACAGGGGGAAGCAGGGGAAGAGGAGGAGGAGGAGGAGGAGGAAGCAGGGGAAGAGGAGGAGGAGTAAGGGGGGAGAGGGGGAAGCAGGGGAAGAGGAGGAGGAGGAGGAGGAGGAGGAGGAAGCAGGGGAAGAGGAGGAGGAGTAAGGGGGGAGAGGGGGAAGCAGGGGAAGAGGAGGAGGAGGAAGGGGGAGAGGAGGAAGCAGGGGAAGAGGAGGAGGAGGAAGGGGGGAGGGGGAAGCAGGGGAAGAGGAGGAGGAGGAAGGGGGGAGAGGGGGAAGCAGGGGAAGAGGAGGAGGAGTAATGGGGGAGAGGGGGAAGCAGGGGAAGAGGAGGAGGAGTAATGGGGGAGGGGGAAGCAGGGGAAGAGGAGGAGGAGGAAGGGGGGAGAGGGGGAAGCAGGGGAAGAGGAGGAGGAGTAATGGGGGAGGGGGAAGCAGGGGAAGAGGAGGAGGAGGAAGCAGGGGAAGAGGAGGAGGAGGAAGCAGGGGAAGAGGAGGAGGAGGAAGCAGGGGAAGAGGAGGAGGAGGAAGGGGGGAGAGGGGGAAGCAGGGGAAGAGGAGGAGGAGTAAGGGGGGAGAGGAGGAAGCAGGGGAAGAGGAGGAGGAGGAGGAGTAAGGGGGGAGAGGGGGAGAGGAGGAGGAGGAAGGGGGGAGAGGGGGAAGCAGGGGAAGAGGCGGAGGAGGAAGCAGGGGAAGAGGAGGGGGAGTAATGGGGGAGAGGAGGAAGCAGGGGGAGAGGAGGAGGAGGAAGCAGGGGAAGAGGAGGGGGAGTAATGGGGGAGAGGGGGAAGCAGGGGAAGAGGAGGAGGAGGAGGAGGAAGCAGGGGAAGAGGAGGAGGAGTAAGGGGGGAGAGGAGGAGGAGTAATGGGGGAGAGGAGGAAGAGTAAGGGGGGAGAGGAGGAAGAGTGTGTGTTTCCGTCAAATAAAATATTGCATCTTTGGCAACATTAGATTGCTCGCTTTATGTCAGTAAAGTTAGTTTGAATTTGGGAGGGGGAAGGGTGAGAGGGTTCATGTATTCTCTCTGTATCTCCTAATTGTTTTATGTAGTCTTTCGTCTTCTCTGGTAACCCCCTCCAGAATGTCTCCAGGCAGTGAGAACTATGCCCTAGCCTCTTCTCTGGCACTGGGTCGTTCTCCTCACAACCGCTCTTCCCCCTCCAACCTCTCCTGCTCAAGTGACACCTCACAGGGCTCACAGCACTGGAGGACTCAGAAGTCCATGCCTGAGGGGTAAGAGATAGCGTGTGTGTTCGTCAGCTGTAGCATACGTAATATTACCCTTTTATGTAATAGTTACGGAAGTGGTTAAAATGTGTTAAGTGGATAAAAAGGTGTTAAGGAAGTGGTTAAAAGGTGTTAAGGAAGTGGTTAAACGCTGTTAAGGAAGTGGTTAAAAGGTGTTAAGGAAGTGGTTAAAAGCTGTTAAGGAAGTGGTTAAAGAATAAGGACACTCATTGTTGTCCTCCCATTCTCCATTTGAAAACTCAGCCAATGTCTTCCAGCTTGTGTCCATTACATTAAGGACGACCTTGAAGTTTCTGTCCATGGATTGTATGCATTGCAAATGGCAGCCTATTCCCTATACACTGCCCTACATTCCCTATATACTGCCCTACATTCCCTATATACTGCCCTACATTCCCTATATACTGCCCTACATTCCCTATATACTGCCCTACATTCCCTATATACTGCCCTACATTCCCTATATACTGCCCTACATTCCCTATATAGTGCCCTACATTCCCTATATACTGCCCTACATTCCCTATATACTGCCCTACATTCCCTATATACTGCCCTACATTCCCTATATACTGCCCTACATTCCCTATATAGTGCCCTACATTCCCTATATAGTGCCCTACATTCCCTATATAGTGCCCTACATTCCCTATATAGTGCCCTACATTCCCTATATAGTGCCCTACATTCCCTATATACTGCCCTACATTCCCTATATACTGCCCTACATTCCCTATATACTGCCCTACATTCCTATATACTGCCCTACATTCCCTATATACTGCCCTACATTCCCTATATAGTGCCCTACATTCCCTATATACTGCCCTACATTACCTATATACTGCCCTACATTCCCTATATACTGCCCTACATTCCCTATATACTGCCCTACATTCCTATATACTGCCCTACATTCCCTATATACTGCCCTACATTCCCTATATACTGCCCTACATTCCCTATATACTGCCCTACATTCCCTATATACTGCCCTACATTCCCTATATAGTGCCCTACATTCCCTATATAGTGCCCTACATTTCCTATATACTGCCCTACATTCCCTATATACTGCCCTATATACTGCCCTACATTCCCTATATACTGCCCTACATTCCCTATATACTGCCCTACATTCCCTATATACTGCCCTACATTCCCTATATACTGCCCTACATTCCTATATACTGCCCTACATTCCCTATATACTGCCCTACATTCCCTATATACTGCCCTACATTCCCTATATACTGCCCTACATTCCCTATATACTGCCCTACATTCCCTATATACTGCCCTACATTCCCTATATACTGCCCTACATTCCCTATATACTGCCCTACATTCCCTATATACTGCCCTACATTCCCTATATACTGCCCTACATTCCCTATATACTGCCCTACATTCCCTATATACTGCCCTACATTCCCTATATACTGCCCTACATTCCCTATATAGTGCCCTACATTCCCTATATACTGCCCTACATTCCCTATATACTGCCCTACATTCCCTATATACTGCCCTACATTCCCTATATACTGCCCTACATTCCCTATATACTGCCCTACATTCCCTATATACTGCCCTACATTCCCTATATACTGCCCTACATTCCCTGTATAATAATAATAATATGCCATTTAGCAGACGCTTTTATCCAAAGCGACTTACAGTCATGCGTGCATAATTTTTTTTTGTGTATGGGTGGTCCCGGGGATCGAACCCACTACCTTGGCGTTACAAGCGCCGTGCTCTACCAGCTGAGCTACAGAGATCCAGAAACCCCCCCCTAGAAGTGAATTATAGGATCTCTGTGGAAACCCCTTACATGTTTCCCTTTTTTTTTTCTGCAGCCATACCAAGCCCATGATGTAATGCATAGTAGAGAAATGATCATGCTTCCTATCTAGCAGCTGACCAACAGCCCAAAAGGCATACCCTGAGGTAGTGGAACAGTGACATGAGTTAGTATAGGTAAAATATACATGATATGGGTTGCCAAAGGCTCCATGGACTCCCCTCTGTCTGGGACCGTTAGCTACTGGCAGTGTGCCAAACTGGACTATGTTCCTCTCAGGATCTCCCCAGATTAGACCTCTGTGACAACTGGAGAGGGACTACGACTGGGGAAAGTGGAAGGCAGGCGACAGCTGGACTTGAAGCGCGCTGATGCAATCCTCGCTACTCATTTCAGACTGAGGAAGAAGTAATGGTACTGAAGAAAAACAAAATAACAAGGAAATCCATGACCAATGGAGTGATTACTTTGAGTGATAATTACAATGTGACAATGCTGTGATTAGTAGCTATCAGTTAACAGGATCTGATACATCTATGTAGTGATTAATCTATATCTGGATTAAATCACTTGTGCAAATCTTCCTAAGAATCACAGCAATGTCAATGTGAGGAAATGGGTGATTCCGGATTGCTCGGTAATCAAATCGATGATGATTAACACTGCCAAGCACAGTGTGTCTTCCCAGCTTTGATCACGCATTTGATGCATGACCTTCCCTTTGAAAAGGTTATAGGCTACACAAATGAGTCTCCTTAACACGTAACCTAATCAAACCTAATCAAAGCGTGGTAAATAGCCTACTCGCACTTCTCGCCCATTTACTGTGTCCAGATGTAACCCTTCACACGGTCAACAGAAACCCACTCTCAACCCCCAATAACATCAGCAACAGGTGGCTAAAGACAGTGGAACAACGTGGGATCATTATCCATGTGGTGGGGGTGAACCTTTAGCCATGGAGAGGAAAAACAAACACTGGGCAACCTCACTGTCTGAACACTTTCCAGAAATGTTTGAACCTTTTAATGGCCCTGAAACTGACAAAGAATACACAATGCACATCGAGACTGGCCAGAAAATCAGTATACTGCCCTACATTCCCTATATACTGCCCTACATTCCCTATATACTGCCCTACATTCCCTATATACTGCCCTACATTCCCTATATACTGCCCTACATTCCCTATATACTGCCCTACATTCCCTATATACTGCCCTACATTCCCTATATACTGCCCTACATTCCCTATATACTGCCCTACATTCCCTATATACTGCCCTACATTCCCTATATACTGCCCTACATTCCCTATATACTGCCCTACATTCCCTATATACTGCCCTACATTCCCTATATACTGCCCTACATTCCCTATATAGTGCCCTACATTCCCTATATACTGCCCTACATTCCCTATATACTGCCCTACATTCCCTATATACTGCCCTACATTCCCTATATACTGCCCTACATTCCCTATATACTGCAGCTCCGTGCAGAGGAAGCAGCTTCCACCCACAACCCTACTTTTCAATTTACTTTCAATTGATTTCCTTCCTTATTTTTCTTTTTAATCATACTTCTATGGCTAACACACGTTGTAGTTGAATGGAAACAGCATGTCTGCTGCTCTGGGGGCGACTTGATGTCAGAAAATGAAATAGACTTTTAATGAGCTTGTTGACCACAACTGGCTGTGATTCTCTGGGGGGTTTTCTCCTCTGTGTGTGTGTGTGTGTGTGTGTGTGTGTGTGTGTGTGTGTGTGTGTGTGTGTGTGTGTGTGTGATGTGGTGTGTGTGTGGGTTCTAGGTTCGGAGAACGTAGACAACACTCTCCTTTATCTACGGAGCGACAGGTGGTGGGAGAAGGCGGGGCTAGCGGCAAGTCCACACCTAATTGGCAGAGAGTGGAGGAAGGGGGCGGGCCCGACAGAGGTTCTACAGGTGAGATTGCCCAATGGGAGAGAGGGATTTGATAATAAAGAAAGAAAGGACAGATTTATTCTTACTCCCACATATACAAAGTGTTGGCTGCAATAGTGTCCATACAATCATACCACTTGGGCATGCATTCTAAATGCTAATGTGGATATTGGAACATAGTCTATGTCAGTATTTCCCAACTCCAGTCCTCCAGCAGCCCCAACAGCACCCCCAACAGCAGCCCCAACAGCAGCCCCAACAGCAGCCCCAACAGCAGCCCCAACAGTACCCCCAACAGTACCCCCAACAGTACCCCCAACAGCAGCCCCAACAGCGCCCCCAACAGCAGCCCCAACAGCAGCCCCAACAGCGCCCCCAACAGCACACGTTGTTGTTGTAGCCCCGGGACAAACGTACCTCATTCAACTCTTTGAGGGCTTGATGATTAGTTGACAAGTTGAGTCAGGTGTTCTGGTCCAGGGCTATAACAACAACGTGTGCTGTTGGGGGTGCTGTTGGGGGTGCTGTTGGGGGTGCTGTTGGGGCTGCTGTTGGGGCTGCTGTTGGGGGTGCTGTTGGGGGTGCTGTTGGGGGTGCTGTTGGGGGTGCTGTTGGGGGTGCTGTTGGGGGTACTGTTGGGGGTGCTGTTGGGGCTGCTGTTGGGGGTGCTGTTGGGGGTGCTGTTGGGGCTGCTGTTGGGGGTGCTGTTGGGGGTGCTGTTGGGGCTGCTGTTGGGGGTGCTGTTGGGGGTGCTGTTGGGGGTGCTGTTGGGGGTACTGTTGGGGGTGCTGTTGGGGGTGCTGTTGGGGGTGCTGGAGGACTGGAGTTGGGAAACACTGCCCTATATAATGCACTATAGGTGATTTGGCACAATAGAAAGCATTATACACTGTGGGAAAGAAAGTAGAACATATTGGTGTGGTCCCCTGTCATCAGTCCTCGCAGAGTTGGTGCGTATGAATTGTTGAGTAGTTTAAAATCATTCATAAACTAGGTGGTTGGCGCCCTGAATGCTGATTGGCTGAAAGCCGTGGTATATCAGACCGTATACCACGGGTATGACAATTTTTTTTTTTTATGCGTGGTTTATAAAAGCAATAAGGCACCTCCTGGGTTTGTGGTATATAGCCAATATACCACGGCTAAGGGATGTTGCGTCATGCCTGACCACACCTCCTCTGGACTTACTGCTTAAACATACACCTACTCCTATGAACATAGACCTATCTACATACACCTACTTCTATGAACATAGACCTATCTACATACACCTACTCCTATGAACATAGACCTATCTACATACACCTACTCCTATGAACATAGACCTATCTACATACACCTACTCCTATGAACATAGACCTATCTACATACACCTACTCCTATGAACATAGACCTATCTACATACACCTACTCCTATGAACATAGACCTATCTACATACACCTACTCCTATGAACATAGACCTATCTACATACACCTCCGGTCTGCATCCGTTTGTATATTAGTGTGGTTTCCGATCAGTCCTCTGAGAGAAATTACCTTTAAGATCAAATATGTCCATTACCTTAAATACATACATTTACTACTGCTAACTGCTGTATGAATGTAAAATGAATCTGTTAATCCCTGACTGCAGTGTGAGCATCCATCCATCAGTTTGGTAGTTGACCCTGTAGTGTTAAAACAGTGCGTAGGAAGAACACAGGTTTTAAATTGCCTCTGTCGCATTTAGCGTTTATCTGCTGGTACATTACATTTGAAGTGAAGCTTCAGACCAGAACTGAATAACACAAGAGAGGCAACCAAACCTCCCACACATCAGAGAGAGAGAGAGAGAGAGAGAGAGAGAGAGAGAGAGAGAGAGAGAGAGAGAGAGAGAGAGAGAGAGAGAGAGAGAGAGAGAGAGAGAGAGAGAGAGAGAGAGAGAGAGAGAGAGAGAGAGAGAGAGAGAGAGAGAGAGAGAGAGAGAGAGAGAGAGAGAGAGAGAGAGAGAGAGAGAGAGAGAGAGAGAGAGAGAGAGAGAGAGAGAGAGAGAGAGAGAGAGAGAGAGAGAGAGAGAGAGAGAGAGAGAGAGAGAGAGAGAGAGAGAGAGAGAGAGAGAGAGAGAGAGAGAGAGAGAGAGAGAGAGTCCCCTCCTCTCCTCTCTACCACATATTCTAGAAAGTGCGTGTGTGTGTACCTGCAGCTGTCAGTGACCGTAGTGCTCTCCCATGGCTCTTTCTGTATGAAACAGCTGTTGGCTTTGATGGCACTGACAGCCCTTCTCTTCCTCCTGTCAGAACACACAAATTTGAGTAACCGCCTTTGAGTGAGGACAGTATTATTATACGTATTGGATGGACTGGTTACCTTGTGCCAAGCTCCAAACGTTCTATCCACGAGTCTGGGAGAGAACGTATAGCCCTAGGCGATGCTGTTGGTTCATTGATTGTACAGGGCGGCTTACAGTTAGCCTACAATTATAGTGAATTTGATTTTGAATAGCCTAGTAATAGGGAATGTTTTATATTTTCATAATTAATAAGCTGACATATTACCTTTAGCTACAGGTAATATCTCACCACCGTGCGTTTCCATCTCCTTCTCTCTCTCCTTCATTCCTTTCTCGAGCGCGCACAGGGGCTGTCAACAGTTTAATTGAAATATGTTTAGTTGTGAAAACATGTTACTATCGATGTTCCCAAAACAGATTTCACTTGGTTTCCCAAATTAAGCACCGGGTAGCTGCAGGAACAAGGGTGGAGAGCCCGTGGCATACAGAGTTTGGGCGGAATATCACCTGTCGCGCAGCGAGAGCATGCTCCTCAAACAGTGGTTGTTGCTTGGAGTGAAATAAGTGTTGTTATATTTATTTCTCAGCTGCTTGTATTAAGCACATGCTCCGCAGTAACACCCGAAGTAACCTACCCTTCATCGTTGGAAAATGAACCGGCGGGAAAGCGGCCTCCATTCGCTATTCGAGTGCATACGAATGACATGTATTTTTCCCCCTGCCCCTACCGATTTGATAATGGGCCATTCTACATTTACATTTTAGTCATTTAGCAGACGCTCTTATCCAGAGCGACTTACAGGAGCAATTAGGGTTAAGTGCCTTGCTCAAGGGCACATCGACAGATTTTTCACCTAGTCGGCTCGGGGATTAGAACCAGCGACCTTTCGGTTACTGGCACAACGCTCTTAACCACTAAGCTACCTGCCGCCCCCTAAAATTTTACATATTAGTAAAGAACAAGATTAAATTAAGACAACGTCTGATGGGTGAAAATATGATCGCTTGATGAGAGAACAGCTGTGCAGCCTGAGGCAAGGAACAAGAGCGCAAGCTTTTTTTGCGACTTTCTCAAATCGTCAATATCCTGTAGTCGCGTCATCCAGCCCATAATATGTTTTGATTTCTAAGACATTCTATGGTTTGTATCATTCACAACTAAAGTTGCCATATAACTGTACATCTAGTTTATAGAACCTGTTTCAAATGATCACTTTTACGCTCAACATAGCCACTTCATAAGCGCACTCGCTCTGGAATGGGAAAAATATCCTTTCTATTTTTTTTCAGCTAAGTTATATTATTTTTACTATAAAATCCTATAATAGAAAAGAATGGTACGGGACTTATAAGCATATCATGTCAGCTAAATGAACAAGCCTACAGCCTATGGCATGGAGCATAGCCAGATAACATACAGTAAGTAGGCCAACTCATATTTTGTTCTTCTGAAATACATTTTCTTCATATCATAATGTTTCTTTAGACCTGCCTAAAATAAATCATGTATTTATTGTGATGGTGTATATTACATTGGTTTATTAGACTTTTTTTAATGTAGATTTTCCAAAGGCCCGTGTCAGTGACTTGAATGTAGCTTGTGTCAGTGACTTGAATGTAGCTTGTGTCAGTGACTTGAATGTAGCTTGTGTCAGTGACTTGAATGTAGCTTGTGTCAGTGACTTGAATGTAGCTTGTGTCAGTGACTTGAATGTAGCTTGTGTCAGTGGAGGCCTGGAGATGCTAAATGTTTTTATGTTCATTAACGGTCAGTTACCGTGAGACCGCAGGCTTTTGCATGACAATCAAAATGTCATGACAGCCACAACCCTATAGCCACCTTCCTAACTTTTCCTTTCAATCAAATGTATTTATAAAGCCATTTTTACATCAGCAGATGTCACAAAGTGCTATACAGAAACCCAGCCTAAAACCCCAAACCCCAAACAGCAAGCAATGCAGATGTAGAAGCACGGTGGCTAGGAAAAACTCCCTAGAAAGGCAGGAACCTAGGAAGAAACCTAGAGAAGAACCAGGCGCTGAGGGGTGGCCAGTTCTCTTCTCGCTGTGCCGAGTGGAGATTATAAGAGTACATGGCCATTTAAGGACAGATTGTTCTTCAAGATGTTCAAACGTTCATAGATGACCAGCAGGGTCAAATAATAATCACAGTGGTTGTAGAGGTTGCAACAGGTCAGTACATCAGGCGTAAATGTCAGTTGGCTTTTCATAGCCGAGCATTCAGAGGTCGAGACAGCAGGTGCGGTAGAGAGAGAGAGTCGAAAACAGCAGGTCCGGGACAAGGTAGCACGTCCGGTGAACAGGTCAGGGTTCCATAGCCGCAGGCAGAACAGTTGAAACTGGAGCAGCAGCACGACCAGAGCCTGGTTCCTCTCTAGGTTTCTTCCTAGGTTCCTGCCTTTTCTAGGGAGTATTCCTAACCACGTGCTTCTACATCTGCATTGCTTGCTGTTTGAGTCATCAGGCCAGGTAGTCCTGAGGCATGGTCCTAGGGCTCAGGTCCTCCGGGAGGGAGAGAGAGAGAGAATTAGAGGGAGCATACTTAAATTCACACAGGACACCAGATAAGACAGGAGAATAACACCAGATATAACAGACTGAACCGAGCCCCCCGGCACATGGACTATTGCAGCATAGATACTGGTGACTGAGACAGAGGTGGGTCGGGGGACACTGTGGCCCCGTCCGACGATACCCCCGGACAGGGCCAACCAGGCAGGATCTAACCCCACCCACTTTGCCAAAGCACAGCCCCCACACCACCAGAGGGATATCAACAGACCACCAATTTACTACCCTGAGACAAGGCTGAGTATAGCCCACGAAGATCTCCTCCAATGCACGAGCCCGAGGGGGCGCAAAACCGGACAGGAAGATCACGTCTGTGACTCAACCCACTCAAGTGACGCACCCCTCCTAGGGACGGCATGGAAGAGCACTAGTAAGCCAGTGACTCAGCCCCCTTAATAGGGTCAGAGGCAGAGAATCCCAGTGGAGAGAGGGGAGCTGGCCAGGCAGAGGCAGCAAGGGCAGTTCGTCGCTCCGGTGCCTTGCCGTTCACCTTCGCACCCCTGGGCCAGACTACACTCAATCATAGGACCTACTGAAGAGATGAGTCTTCAGTAAAGACTTAAAGGTTGAGACCGAGTCTGCGTTTCTCACATGGATAGGCAGACCATTCCATAAAAATTGAGCTCTATAGGAGAAAGCCCTGTCTCCAGCTGTTTGCTTAGACATTCTAGGGACAATAAGGAGGCCTGGGTCTTGTGACCGTAGTCTACGTGTAGGTATGTACGGCGGGACCAAATCGGAGAGATAGGTAGGAGCAAGCCCATGTAATGCTTTGTAGGTTAGCAGTAAAACCTTGAAATCAGCCCTAGCCTTAACAGGAAGCCAGTGGAGTAATATTATTTTTAGAAATTGGTTCTAGTCAGGATTCTAGCAGCCGTGTTTAGCACTAACTGAAATTTATTTAGTGCTTTATCCGGGTAGCCGGAGAGTAGAGCATTGCAGTAGTCTAATTTAGAAGTGACAAAAGCATGGATGAGCTTTTCTGCATAATTTTTTCTCTGTAGGAAAATGAAAAACAGAAATTCCTCTCTTTCCTGTCGGTACTGTTGTGTAACCAACTCTCCCTCCCTCCAGCCCTTTTCAAGGTCGTACTCTACCGTGACTCACGTCCGCCTCCTGTGTGTTTCTCTTTTTCCTCCTTTTCACTTCATTCCTCTGCTTTTGCAACATTTCCTCCTTTCAACTCTGTGCTGGTTGAATCAACCCTGTCGACTCTCACACTCTAATCCAAAGAAAGTACATGTATTTTCTTTCCCTGCACATATCTAAGCTTCCTATTGTTTTAGCCTGCTGTCTGGATATGCGTCTCAACAGGTCATGTGGTTCTTTCAACTGTAGATGACTTCTCAGTTCTCACCCAATATATACAAATCCATTTTAACCCAACCCATTTTCTGCCCATTCAACCCAGTCCAACCCTAAACCCAGTCCAGTATAACCCAACCCAGTCCAACCCTAAACCCAGTCCAGTATAAGCCAACCCAGTCCAACCCTAAACCCAGTCCAGTATAAGCCAACCCAGTCCAACCCTAAACCCAGTCCAGTATAACCCAACCCAGTCCAACCCTAAACCCAGTCCAGTATAAGCCAACCCAGTCCAACCCTAAACCCAGTCCAGTATAAGCCAACCCAGTCCAACCCTAAACCCAGTCCAGTATAAGCCAACCCAGTCCAACCCTAAACCCAGTCCAGTATAACCCAACCCAGTCCAACCCTAAACCCAGTCCAGTATAACCCAACCCTAAACCCAGTCCAGTATAACCCAACCCAGTCCAACCCTAAACCCAGTCCAGTATAAGCCAACCCAGTCCAACCCTAAACCCAGTCCAGTATAACCCAACCCAGTCCAACCCTAAACCCAGTCCAGTATAAGCCAACCCTAAACCCAGTCCAGTATAACCCAACCCAGTCCAACCCTAAACCCAGTCCAGTATAAGCCAACCCAGTCCAACCCTAAACCCAGTCCAGTATAACCCAACCCAGTCCAACCCTAAACCCAGTCCAGTATAAGCCAACCCTAAACCCAGTCCAGTATAACCCAACCCAGTCCAACCCTAAACCCAGTCCAGTATAACCCAACCCAGTCCAACCCTAAACCCAGTCCAGTATAACCCAACCTAGTCCAACCCTAAACCCAGTCCAGTATAACCCAACCCAGTCCAACCCTAAACCCAGTCCAGTATAACCCAACCCAGTCCAACCCTAAACCCAGTCCAGTATAACCCAACCCAGTCCAACCCTAAACCCAGTCCAGTATAACCCAACCCAGTCCAACCCTAAACCCAGTCCAGTATAAGCCAACCCAGTCCAACCCTAAACCCAGTCCAGTATAACCCAACCCAGTCCAACCCTAAACCCAGTCCAGTATAACCCAACCCTAAACCCAGTCCAGTATAACCCAACCCAGTCCAACCCTAAACCCAGTCCAGTATAACCCAACCCTAAACCCAGTCCAGTATAACCCAACCCAGTCCAACCCTAAACCCAGTCCAGTATAACCCAACCCTAAACCCAGTCCAGTATAACCCAACCCAGTCCAACCCTAAACCCAGTCCAGTATAAGCCAACCCAGTCCAACCCTAAACCCAGTCCAGTATATGCCACAGGGATCCTGTAAATCAGTTCTATATGTAATTCTATGATTTCAGCCCACAATCTTTCTCATCCTCCTTCCCTCACCTCTTGACCCCTCATTCAAACCCAACCCAGTCCAGGTAAGTTCAGCCCAGTCCAGCTAAGCCTAGTCCAGGTAAGTTCAGCCCAGTCCAGCTAAGCCTAGTCCAGGTAAGTTCATCCCAGTCCAGCTAAGCCTAGTCCAGTTCTTCTGTGGTTTTGAATCTCTCTCATCCTCCCTTCTCTGACCTCTTGACCCCTCAGTCTCTCTTATCCTCCCTTCTCTGACCTCTTGACCCCTCAGTCTCTCTCATCCTCCCTTCTCTGACCTCTTGACCCCTCAGTCTCTCTCATCCTCCCTTCTCTGACCTCTTGACCCCTCAGTCTCTCTCAGAGTTGCAAAGAAAAAGCCATATCTCAGACTGCCTATCTTAATCTTTTATTTGTATTGGCCAGTCTAATGATATGGCTTTTTCTTTGCAACTCTGCCTAGAAGGTCAGCATGCCGGAGTCGCCTCTTCACTGTTGACGTTGAGACTGGTGTTTTGCGGGTACTATTTAATGAAGCTGCCAGTTGAGGACCTGTGAGGCGTCTGTTTCTCAAACTAGACACTCTAATGTATTTGTCCTCTTGCTCAGTTGTGCACCGGCGGCCTCCCACTCCTCTTTCTATTCTGGTTAGAGCCAGTTTGCACTGTTCTGTGAAGGGAGTAGTACACAGCGTTGTACGAGATATTCAGTTTCTTGGCAATTTCTCACATGGTATATGTTCTTTCTATTTTATTTAGCCTTGTTCAGTTGTATTCTTCATTTCATACTATAAAATAATGCCACGGAATTCTAAGCAAATCTTGTCTGCTAAATGAACTAGTGTAGCCCACAGCCATTTGGCATAGCCAGATCAGGACCTAACATAAGGACAACTCAGATGCTATTCTGTTCTTCTGAAATAGACAACATTTCCTTCATATCATGCTTCTTTAGACCTGTCGAAAATAAACAATGGATTTATTGTGTAGGTGTAGGCTATATTACATGGATTTATTAAATGTAGATGTTCCAAATGTCTGCATCAGTGGCTTATAGGCTGTGTGGAAGCCAGGAGAAAGTAAATGTGTTTATGTTAATTACGGTCAATTACCGTGAGACCAACCGTTATTTGCTTGACAATCACTGGCTGACTAAATTTTGTGAGCACCACAGCCCTAGGTGGGGCTAAGGCTTAAGAGGGTGTGAACGATGCTGAATATACAGTAGGTATAGACAAAGAAGAGCTCTCCAGTAGGTGTACGAAAAACATTCAAGGACCATTTTCTTAAAAATGGTGTTACAAGTTTATCAAATTTCAAAGCAGAATTACTTTTCCATTGTTCCTCAACTGTAGTGTATGATATACCATTTTGTAGCTCTGACTCTCTACTTTTATCCAATGTAAAAAACACCATTTCAAATCGAGGTGGTCGGTCACATTTTCCAAACTACCAGCGGAGATGAAAGAGGTGGCTTCTGGGAAATGACTCTCCTGTCAGGGGTGAATGGCAGGGATCACATACGCATGCAGGGACTGAAACCATGACCACACAGAGACACACACACAGAGACACACACACACACACACACACACACACACACACAGACACACACACACACACACACACACACACACACACACACACTACCTCGTCAGAGAGTGGGCAGACTGCAGAGCAGACAACTGCTGAGGGGTGAAATATGGTGGGAATCATTCTCTGTATACCATGGACTGCTGTTATGCCACTTTTCTAGTGCTCTCTTCTTCATCTCTTTACAGTCCCTCTCTCTGTTTTCTACTACTCTCTTCTTCATAAAGCGAAAACAGGTTTTTAGAAATGTTTGCACATTTATAAAAAATTTAAACCAGAAATACCTTATTTATGAGATTTGAAATTGAGCTCAGGTGCATCCTGTTTCCATTGATCATCCTTGAGATGTTTCTACAACTTGATTGGAGTCCACCTGTGGTAAATTCAATTGATTGGACATGATTTGGAAAGGCGCACACCTGTCTATATATATGGTCCCACAGTTGACAGTGCATGTCAGAGCAAAAACCAAGCCATGAGGTTGAAGGAATTGTCGGTAGAGCTCCGAGACAGGCTTGAGTCAAGGCACAGATCTGGGGAAGGGTACCAAATCATTTCTGCAGCATTGAAGGTCCCCAAGAACACAGTGGCCTCCATCATTCTTAAATGGAAGAAGTTTGGAACCACCAAGACTCTTCCTAGAGCTGGCCACCCGGCCAAACATAGCAATCGGGGGGAGAAGGGCCTTGGTCAGAGAGGTGACCAAGAACCCGATGGTCACCCTGACAGAGCTCCATAGTTCTTCTGTGGAGATGGGAGAAACTTCCAGAAGGACAACCATCTCTGCAGCACTCCACCAATTAGGACTTTATGATATAGTGGCCTGACGGAAGCCACTCCTCAGTAAAAGGCACATGACAGCCCGCTTGGAGTTTGCCAAAAGGCACTCAAAGGACTCTCAGACCATGAGAAACAAGATTCTCTGGTCTGATGAAACCAAGATTGAACTCTTTGGCCTGAATGCCAAGCGTCACGTCTGGAGGAAACCTGGCACCATCCCTACGGTGAAACATGGTGGTGGCAGCATCATGCTGTGGGGATGTTTTTCAGCGGCAGGGACTGGGAAACTACAGTCGTGGTCAAAGGTTTTGAGAATGACACAAATATGAATTTTCACAAAGTCTGCTGCCTCAGTTTTTATGATGGTAATTTGCATTTACTCCAGAATGTTATGAAGAGTGATCAGATGAATTGCAATTAATTGCAAAGTCCCTCTTTGCCATGAAAATGAACTTAATCCCCCAAAAACATTTCCACTGCATTTCAGCCCTGCCACAAAAGCACCAGCTGACATCATGTCAGTGATTCTCTTGTTAACACAGGTGAGAGTGTTGACGAGGACAAGGCTGGAGATCACTCTGTCATGCTGATTGAGTTAGAATAACAGACTGGAAGCTTTAAAAGGAGGGTGGTGCTTGAAATCATTGTTCTTCCTCTGTTAACCATGGTTACCTGCAAGGAAACACGTGCCGTCATCATTGCTTTGCACAAAAAGGGCTTCACAGGCAAGGATATTGCTGCTAGGAAGATTGCACCTAAATCAACCATTTATCGGATCATCAAGAACTTAAAGGAGAGAGGTTCAATTGTTGTGAAGAAGGCTTCAGGGCGCCCAAGAAGGTCCAGCAAGCACCAGGACCATCTCCTAAAGTTGATTCAGCTGCGGGATCGGGGCACCGCCAGTGCAGAGCTTGCTCAGGAATGGCAGCAGGCAGGTGTGAGTGCATCTGCACGCACAGTGAGGCGAATACTTTTGGAGGATGGCCTGGTGTCAAGAAGGGCAGCGAGGAAGCAACTTCTATCCAGGAAAAACATCAGGGACAGACAGATATTCTGCAAAAGGTACAGGGATTGGACTGCTGAGGACTGGGGTAAAGTCATTTTCTCTGATGAATCCCCTTTCCGATTGTTTGGGGCATCCGGAAAAAAGCTTGTCCGGAGAAGACAAGGTGAGCGCTACCATCAGTCCTGTGTCATGCCAACAGTAAAGCATCCTGAGACCATTCATGTGTGGGGTTGCTTCTCAACCAAGGGAGTGGGCACACTCACAATTTTGCCTAAGAACACAGCCAAGAATAAAGAATGGTACCAACACATCCTCCGAGAGCAACTTCTCCCAACCATCCAAGAACAGTTTGGTGACAAACAATGCCTTTTGCAGCATGATGGAGCACCTTGCCATAAGGCAAAAGTGATACCTAAGTGGCTCGGGGAACAAAACATCGACATTTTGGGTCCATGGCCAGGAAACTCCCCAGGACTTAATCCCATTGAAAACGTGTGGTCAATCCTCAAGAGGCGGGTGGACAAGCAAAAACCAACAAATTCTGACAAACTCCAAGCATTGATTATGCAAGAATGGGCTGTCATCAGTCAGGATGTGGCCCAGAAGTTAATTGACAGCATGCCAGGGCGGATTGCAGAGGTCTTGAAAAAGAAGGGTCAACACTGCAAATATTGACTCTTTGCATAAACTTAATGTAATTGTCAATAAAAGCCTTTGACACTTATGGAATGCTTGTAATTATACTTCAGTATACCATAGTAACATCTGACAAAAATATCTAACACTGAAGCAGCAAACTTTGTGAAGACCAACACTTGTCATTCTCAAAACGTTTGACCACGACTGTAGTTAGGTTCAGGGGAAAGATGAACAGAGCAAAGTACAGAGAGATCCTTGATGAAAACCTACTCCAGAGCACTCAGGACCTCAGACTGGAGGCGACGGTTAACCTTCCAGCAGGACAACGACCCTAAGCACACAGCTAAGACAACGTAGGAGTGGCTTCAGGACAAGTCTCTGAATGTCCATGAGGGGCCCAGCCAGAGCCCGGATTTGAACCCGATCTAACATCTCTGGAGAGACCTGAAAATAGCTGTGCAGCAACGCTCCCCATCCAACCTGACAGAGCTTAAGAGGAGCTACAGAGAAGAATGGGAGAAACTCCCCAAATACAGGTGTGCCAAGCTTGTAGCATCATACCCAAGAAGACATGAGGCTGTAATCGCTGCCAAAGGTGCTTCAACAAAGTACTGAGTAAAGGGTCTGAGTAATTATGTAAATGTAATATTTCCGTGTTTAATTTTTTATACATTTGCAAAACTTTCCACAAACCTGTTTTTGCTTTGTCATTATGGGGTATTGTGTGTAGATTGATGAGGAGGGGAAAAAACTATTTAATCTATTTTAGGATAAGGCTCGCAGTGCTAGCTGTGCCACTAGAGATCCTGGTTCGAATCCAGGCTCTGTCGTAGGTGGCCGCGACCGGGAGACCCATGGGGCGGCGCACAATTGGCCCAGCGGAGGGAATGGCCGGCAGGGATGTAGCTCAGTTGGTAGAGCATGGCGTTTGCAACGCCAGGGTTGTGGTTTCGATTCCCACGGGGGGCCAGTATGAAACAATTAAAAATAAATAATGTATGCACTCACTAACTGTAAGTCGCTCTGGATAAGAGCGTCTGCTAAAAAATTACTAAAATGGAAAAATGAAAAACGTAACAAAATGTGGAAAAAGTCAAGGAGTCTGAATACTTTCCGAATGCACTGTACGCACACACACAGGCACACACACTTTGAGGTTGACCATGCAGTAGGATTTTATTGTGAGGCGGCAACAGCAGTTCTTTACTGTTCTTGCCCAGAATGAGGCTTTCATTAGCAAACGTGAAGATATTAAGTCAGCGAGAACTTTACAATGATTTACAAAAGAAAGTAACTAACTGGAATTTGCAACAGGAACATAAACTGGGGATAAATCAAATAAAAGGTTGAGCTCAAATAAACCAAACAAACCTGGCCTCATTAACACCTGTCCCCTGCCAGGCCTAGACAGAAATGACTAGTCCTCAATAACACCTGTCCCCTGCCAGGCCTAGACAGAAATGACTATTCCTCATTAATACCTGTCCCCTGCCAGGCCTAGACAGAATTGACTAGTCCTCAACATCACCTGTCCCCTGCCAGGCCTAGACAGAAATGACTAGTCCTCAATAACACCTGTCCCCTGCCAGGCCTAGACAGAAATGACTATTCCTCATTAATACCTGTCCCCTGCCAGGCCAAGACAGAATTGACTAGTCCTCAACGTCACCTGTCCCCTGCCAGGCCTAGACAGAAATGACTAGTCCTCATTAACACCTGTCCCCTGCCAGGCCTAGACAGAATTGACTAGTCCTCAACATCACCTGTCCCCTGCCAGGCCTAGACAGAATTGACTACTCCTCAACCTCACCTGTCCCCTGCCAGGCCTAGACAGAAATGACTATTACTCATTAATACCTGTCCCCTGCCAGGCCAAGACAGAATTGACTAGTCCTCAACGTCACCTGTCCCCTGCCAGGCCTAGACAGAAATGACTAGTCCTCATTAACACCTGTCCCCTGCCAGGCCTAGACAGAAATAACTAGTCCTCAACATCACCTGTCCCCTGCCAGGCCTAGACAGAAATGACTAGTCCTCAACATCACCTGTCCCCTGCCAGGCCTAGACAGAAATGACTAGTCCTCAACATCACCTGTCCCCTGCCAGGCTTAGACAGAAATGTCAAGGCTTAAATACCCTACCTGGGAACCCTCAATATGGACCATACCATTATTAACCAATTATCAAGTATCAGGTTCAATATGGACCATACCATTATTAAGTGTAAGGTTCAATATGGACCATACCATTATTAAACCAATTATCAAGTAGCTGGTTCAATGTAGACAATACCATTATTAACCAGTTATCAAGTAGCATGTTCAATATGGACCATACCATTATTAACCAATTATGAAGTAGCATGTTAATAATAATAATAATAATAATATGCCATTTAGCAGACGCTTTTATCCAAAGCGAATTACAGTCATGCGTGCATACATGTTTGTGTATGGGTGGTCCCAGGGATCGAACACACTACCTTGGCATTACAAGCGCCGTGCTCTACCAGCTGAGCTACAGAGGACCACATACCATTATGTTCAATATGGACCATACCATTATTAACCAATCATCAAGTATCAGGTTCAATATGGACCATACCATTATTAACCAATTATCAAGTATCAGAGCAATATGGACCATACCATTATTAACCAATTATCAAGTATCAGGTTCAAATGGAGCATACCATTATTAACCATTTATCAAGTAGCAGTTCAATATGGACCATACCATTATTAACCAATTATCAAGTAGAAGGTTCAATGTGGACCATACCATTATTAACCAATCATCAAGTAGAAGATTCAATGTGGACCATACCATTATTAACCAATCATCAAGTAGAAGGTTCAATGTGGACCATACCATTATTAACCAATCATCAAGTAGAAGATCCAATGTGGACCATACCATTATTAACCAATCATCAAGTAGAAGGTTCAATGTGGACCATACCATTATTAACCAATCATCAAGTAGTAGATTCAATGTGGACCATACCATTATTAACCAATCATCAAGTATCAGGTTCAATGTGGACCATATCATTATTAACCAATCATCAAGTAGTAGATTCAATGTGGACCATACCATTATTAACCAATCATCAAGTATCAGGTTGAATATGGACCATACCAATATTAACCAATCATCAAGTAGAAGATTCAATGTGGACCATACCATTATTAACCCATTATCAAATGTCTGGTTATTTATATAAGGCATGTCTTTGAGATCATAGGACGATCGTCACACGCACTGTACGTATGCCTGTGGAATAATGTTAACTAGATTGTCAATATATCTGGACCGTGTACGAAAGTCTGTGGTACAAAATGTTGTGTGAACGTGTGTGTGTGTGTGTGTGTGTGTTTCCTTGCACTGTTGCTAACCTCAAACTCTTGTGTGTGTTTTTAGATGCTCCTGTGTCTAAGTCTGGTCCTGGGTACTCTGGAGCTCCACGCATCCAGAGGCAGGAGCAGGTCATCCACCACTCCCCCAAGAAGAGCTCCCAGGTCAGGCTTCACTCTGCGCCACACTCCCCTGTCCTCACCTCGACCAGGGTGGAGGACCATACATACTTCTTAAGCCACCCATTTAACCATTTGGGATGCATGTCAATAGTCCAAATTGACTTTCTCTCCTCATCTCTACTTCATCTGCACTGACCTGAAGGCAGTTTCTCTTGTCCAGGTCTTTCAGATAACTGCAGATTAAGGATATCACTGATCTGAAGACAGTTTCTCTTGTCCAGATTCCTGTCTAACGAATCTCTCTACTCTTTCTACTCTCTCCCCCCCCGCCCCCCACCCCCGCAGCCTGAGGGTCCCTACTCCAGCAGTAACACCCTCTCCAGCACGGCCTCCAGCGGGGGCCACAGCGACACCGACAAGTGGTCCGACCTGGGGGGCCCCGGAGCACCAGGGGAGGCCCCTGACTCTGAACCCAACGGCCTGGGAGGGGGGTACCTCCAGGGGGCCTCGGCCGACAGCGGGATAGACACCTCGTCCTACGGAGGGGGTGGGGGCCACTCACACACCCACCATGGGAGTTCAAGTTCCCTCTTGGCTCCTGGGGGTAGGGAGGGGAGGGATAGAGCTGCATCCCCCTGGCATAGCCCCACTGAGGGGGACAGGAGAGTGCTAGAGAGGTCCCCCCCAGCCGCGGAGTCCCCACAACCCCCAGGGGAGAGGGGGGAGAGAGCAGAGGGGACGGCTAGGAGTCCTCCTACACACCTACTGGTTAGAGATGGCAGCTCGTACAGTCTGAGTGATGCTGGGTCACACTCCAGGTATGCAGTGGTTTAGACTTGAATACACACATGCACACAGCAGAAACACACACACGCAAACGCATAACCTTTTTCAAAACCTCACTCTCATCGAATCTTTTAACCATGATATTTGCTAGGTCCCTCCCACTCGCTCTATCTAGCTAAGCTGAAAGAACACCTCTCTTTCAAGCAGCAGAGGTGACATATAATTTATCTTCAGTCACAAAGGGATACAGTGTGTTCTCAAAAGCACAATATAATGGCCTTGAAACTCGAACAGAACTCACACAGTTAACAAAACCACAGAGATAGATGTTGATGAAAGCTAGCTGATAGTACGTTCCAGTGTACAGTGACATTCGGACTGGGAGGGAGGTGGCTATGTAACACTCTGTAATCTCTACATGTCCACTGCGTAATCTGTAGATTTCAACCCCTGCAGAAATGTGTTTTTGCTCAAAGTCTAGATTATGTCCATGCCAGCTCAAAATATAGATTATGTAATTGGCAAATTACAGTATTTTTGGCCCTCATTGGTCGCTAGTTGAATCCATACCCTCTCCCCCCTATCCCACCACCCCACAGCTCCAGAGGTCATTCTGGCCACAGTTCCCCCCGTGAGGAGTCCTCTTCCTCTGCCACCTCACCCTGCTCCCAGACGTCGGTCTCCCCCGGCCCCAAGACCTTCTACCCCCGCCAGGGAGCCACCTCCAAGTACCTCATCGGTTGGAGGAAGCCAGGATCCACCATCAACTCTGTCGACTTCGGAGACAACCGCAAGTAAGACCGGGAGGAGAGTTGTTCTATTGAATGTGTGACACCATAGCCTTGTATGAGCTCTGGAAATACGTGATCCACACCTTGTGGCCAAAGGGGGGTATTACAATGCTATAAACATCAAGTTGAGTTGAAATGTGATGAGGAACTCTGCTCCAGATTAAATTCTATTAGATTTGTTTTAAAGGCTCACTGCGTGGTTTAAAAGTCCTAACTGGTTCTGTGTGTGTTCCCAGGACTGTATTGAAGCAGCAGCATGTATTTACCTTTTTTAACATGTCTGTTATCTGATTTCTAACCCCCTCCATGTTGATGTATTACCAGGAAGTCCCCAGGGGAGGGAGGAGGAGGAGGAAGTGGAGGAGAGGGGGGTGGAGGTGGAGGAGGGGGTCAGGGTGGGGTTGGGGGTCAGAGCAGACCCCATCACTCCCCACAGCCACACCTCACCCACGCTAAGACCACTGCGGAGGACGAGATGAAGAGACTGAGTCCAGACAGCCCCCTCAAACACAGACGACACAAGGTCAAGGACAAGGTACATGCAGGGTGGGTGGGTGGGTGGGGGTGTGAGTCCAGACAGACCAAATATATATATTTATAATATATTTTATATTTGAGATTCTTCAAAGTAGCCACCCTTTGCCTTAGTGACAGCTTTGCACACTCTTGGCATTCTCTCAACCAGCTTCTTGAGGTAGTCACCTGGAATGCATTTCAATTAACAGGTGTGCCTTCTTAAAAGTTAATTTGTGGAATTTATTTCCTTAATGCATTTGAGCCAATCAGTTGTGTTGTGACAAGGTAGGGGTGGTATATAAAAGGTAGCCCTATTTGGTAAAAGACCAAGTCCATATTATGGCAAGAACAGCTCAAATAAGCAAAGAGAAACGGCAGTCCATCATTACTTTAAGACATGAAGATCAGTCAATACAGAACATTTCAAGAACTTTGAACGTTTCTTCAAGTGCAGTCGCAAAAACCATCAAGCGCTATGATGAAACTGGCTCTCATGAGGACCACCACAGGAATGGAAGACCCAGAGTTACCTCTGCTGCAGAGGATACATTCATTAGAGTTACCAGCCTCAGAAATTGCAGCCCAAATAAATGCTTCACAGAGTTCAAGTAACAGACACATCTCAACATCAACTGTTCAGAGGGGACTGTGTGAATCAGGCCTTCATGGTTGAATTGCTGCAAATAAACCACTACTAAAGGACACCAATAAGAAGAAGAGACCTGCTTGGGCCAAGAAACACACGCAATGGACATTAGACCGGTGGAAATGTGTCCTTTGGTCTGGATTCCAAATTGGAGATTTTTGGTTCCAACCGCCATGTCTTTGTGAGACGCGGTGTGGGTGAACGGATGATCTCTGCATGTGTATTTCCCACCGTAAAGCATGGAGGAGGTGGTGTTATGGTGTGGGGGTGCTTTGCTGGTTTATTTAGAATTCAAGCATGGCTACCACAGCATTCTGCAGTGATACGCCATCCCATCTGGTTTGGGCTTAGTGGGACTATCATTTGTTTTTCAACAGGACAATGACCCAACACACCTCTGGGCTGTGTAAGGGCTATTTGACCAAGAAGGAGAGTGATGGAGTGCTGCATCAGATGACCTGGCCTCCACAATCCCCCGACCTCAACCAAATTGAGATGGTTTGGGATGAGTCGGACCGCAGAGTGAAGGAAAAGCAGCCAACAAGTGCTCAGCATATGTGGGAACTTCTTCAAGACTGTTGGAAAAGCATTCCAGGTGAAGCTGTTTGAGAGAATACCAAGAGTGTGCAAAGCTGTCATCAAGGCAAAGGATGGCTATTTGAAGAATCTCAAATCTAAAATATATTTTGATTTGTTTAACACTTTTTTGGTTACTACATGATTCCATATGTGTTATTTCATAGTTTTGATGTCTTCACTATTATTCTACAATGTAGAAAATAGTAAAAATAAAGAAAGACCCTTGAATTAATAGGTGTTCTAAAACCTTTGACCGGTACTGTATATATACTGTCTGTATATATTATTACAAGACAATTTATATGTCGGTACAATGAGATCATGCAGTGTACAGACAGCAGACCAGGGATGAAAGTGTGTTTTTATTATATTGACTTATCAGTCTGACTGTGTCTCTCTCTCTGTCTTCCCTCTCTCGCTCCCCTCCAGTCCTCCTCCTCAGGCCAGCCCCCTACCCGTCGGTCTCTCCACCGGACCCTGTCTGATGAGAGTATCTACCGGGGCCAGCGTGTCCCCTCCCTGAGGCTGGGGGACCTAGAACCAGACCCCGCCCTGGCTAGTGACGTGTTGTTCAGCTGCTCCACCTTGCCACGCTCTCCCACCACCCGCGGGGTGCCCCTCAGACGACCTTCATACAAACTGGGGATCAAACTCCACGGTGAGACTGTACGGGATTCTGTTCCAGTTAACATGAACCCTGCTCACAAACACTTTTGATGACTGACTATTGAGTAACACACCTGTTCTTGACTCGGTGACATACAGTATATTAACATTCGTCATTGGTTTCTAAAATACAACCGCGAACAGTGGACAACTTGGAATGACAGCTCCAAAGGAGGGCTCTGTGAGCATGATCTTTGCTGTGGTGGTGTTTGGGGCTGCAGCTGTGTGTCTGCTGCCCTCTTCTGGTAGAAAAGAATAACACGTTGTAGTACAAATATTCTTAAACGTTTCAGTGTTCAGTATTTAAAAAAATTACCAGCATGCTAGTTTCGTTTTTCAGAAAAAGAGCCAATGTAAGTGACTAAGTTGCATGCTTGAACAACATTATCACCATGCCTGTCTTCCTCTAGTCTCCGGCCCTAACCTGTCCCCCTGTCCTCTTTCTCCAGGTGACCTGTCTGCGTCTGACACGTCATTGGCTGAGATGGTTGAGCGACAGCGACAACCTCTCCCCCAGGAGCTGATGCCCCTCCCCCCCTCAGAGAGCAGGGACAGCCCCCTGGACTGGACCCACATGGTGGATGTGGCCAACGCCTTTGAGAATGAGAGTAATTACAGTCTAATATATATCTATATTTATATGGCTTCCTTTGAAACAATGGACTGGATTGTGGCTCAACCTTAACCCAACTAAACAAACCTTTTTCTCCTTATAATATATACATATTCTGTTCTCTCTCGCTCAATTCAATTCAATTTAAGGGCTTTATTGGCATGGGAAACGTATGTTAACATTGCCAAAGCAAGTGAAGTAGATAGTAAACAAAAGTGAAATAAACAATAAATATTAATAGTAAACATTACACTCAGAAGTACTCTCCCTCTCTCTGCCTCCTTCCCTACCTCTCTCTCTATCCGCCCTCTCTCCCCCCTCTCTCCCCCTCTCTCCCTCCTTCCCTACCTCTCTCTCTATCCCCCCTCTCGCTCTCTCGCTCTCTCTCTCGCTCTCTCTCGCTCTCTCTCGCTCTCTCTCTCTCTCTCTCCCCTCTCCATATCTCTCCTCTCCCTCCTCCCTCCAGTCCAAAGAGGGTTTGTGTTTAATGATCCTAACCACAGAGGTAGTGGAGCCTCCAGCCCTCACCTGGAGATCCAGCCTGCCCCTCTATCCAGACCTTCATCCAGGTAACCCAGACAGTTTACAGCAGCAGCAGTATTTTGTTAAATTATTTCCAAGCATTTTAATACCGCTTTTCACGCAGCTGTTGATGGAGACTACAAGTATTTGAAATAGTTTCTGAGGGCTTGAAGAAACAGTGTGTGTTCACACCCTGAGTTATTACCAGATGTGTTATTAGAGGATGAGAGATCTCATGTGGTTCACACCCTGAGTTATTACCAGATGTGTTATTAGAGGATGAGAGATCTCATGTGGTTCACACCCTGAGTTATTACCAGATGTGTTATTAGAGGATGAGAGATCTCATGTGGTTCACACCCTGAGTTATTACCAGATGTGTTATTAGAGGATGAGAGATCTCATGTGGTTCACACCCTGAGTTATTACCAGATGTGTTATTAGAGGATGAGAGATCTCATGTGGTTGGATGTATGTTACCAGATGTGTTATTAGAGGATGTGAGATCTCATGTGGTTGGATGTGTGTTACCAGATGTGTTATTAGAGGATGAGAGATCTCATGTGGTTGGATGTATGTTACCAGATGTGTTATTAGAGGATGTGAGATCTCATGTGGTTGGATGTATGTTACCAGATGTGTTATTAGAGGATGAGAGATCTCATGTGGTTGGATGTATGTTACCAGATGTGTTATTAGAGGATGAGAGATCTCATGTGGTTGGATGTATGTTACCAGATGTGTTATTAGAGGATGAGAGATCTCATGTGGTTGGATGTATGTTACCAGATGTGTTATTAGAGGATGTGAGATCTCATGTGGTTGGATGTATATTACCAGATGTGTTATTAGAGGATGAGAGATCTCATGTGGTTGGATGTATGTTACCAGATGTGTTATTAGAGGATGAGAGATCTCATGTGGTTGGATGTATGTTACCAGATGTGTTATTAGAGGATGAGAGATCTCATGTGGTTGGATGTATGTTACCAGATGTGTTATTAGAGGATGAGAGATCTCATGTGGTTGGATGTATGTTACCAGATGTGTTATTAGAGGATGAGAGATCTCATGTGGTTGGATGTATGTTACCAGATGTGTAATTAGAGGATGAGAGATCTCATGTGGTTGGATGTGTGTTACCAGATGTGTTATTAGAGGATGAGAGATCTCATGTGGTTGGATGTATGTTACCAGATGTGTTATTAGAGGATGTGAGATCTCATGTGGTTGGATGTATGTTACCAGATGTGTTATTAGAGGATGAGAGATCTCATGTGGTTGGATGTATGTTACCAGATGTGTTATTAGAGGATGAGAGATCTCATGTGGTTGGATGTATGTTACCAGATGTGTTATTAGAGGATGAGAGATCTCATGTGGTTGGATGTATGTTACCAGATGTGTTATTAGAGGATGAGAGATCTCATGTGGTTGGATGTATGTTACCAGATGTGTTATTAGAGGATGAGAGATCTCATGTGGTTGGATGTATGTTACCAGATGTGTTATTAGAGGATGAGAGATCTCATGTGGTTGGATGTATGTTACCAGATGTGTTATTAGAGGATGAGAGATCTCATGTGGTTGGATGTGTGTTACCAGATGTGTTATTAGAGGATGAGAGATCTCATGTGGTTGGATGTGTGTTACCAGATGTGTTATTAGAGGATGAGAGATCTCATGTGGTTGGATGTAGTGTTACCAGATGTGTTATTAGAGGATGAGAGATCTCATGTGGTTGGATGTGTGTTACCAGATGTGTTATTAGAGGATGAGAGATCTCATGTGGTTGGATGTGTGTTACCAGATGTGTTATTAGAGGATGAGAGATCTCATGTGGTTGGATGTGTGTTACCAGATGTGTTATTAGAGGATGAGAGATCTCATGTGGTTGGATGTGTGTTACCAGATGTGTTATTAGAGGATGAGAGATCTCATGTGGTTGGATGTGTGTTACCAGATGTGTTATTAGAGGATGAGAGATCTCATGTGGTTGGATGTGTGTTACCAGATGTGTTATTAGAGGATGAGAGATCTCATGTGGTTGGATGTGTGTTACCAGATGTGTTATTAGAGGATGAGAGATCTCATGTGGTTGGATGTATGTTACCAGATGTGTTATTAGAGGATGAGAGATCTCATGTGGTTGGATGTATGTTACCAGATGTGTTATTAGAGGATGAGAGATCTCATGTGGTTGGATGTATGTTACCAGATGTGTTATTAGAGGATGAGAGATCTCATGTGGTTGGATGTATGTTACCAGATGTGTTATTAGAGGATGAGAGATCTCATGTGGTTGGATGTATGTTACCAGATGTGTTATTAGAGGATGAGAGATCTCATGTGGTTGGATGTATGTTACCAGATGTGTTATTAGAGGATGAGAGATCTCATGTGGTTGGATGTATGTTACCAGATGTGTTATTAGAGGATGAGAGATCTCATGTGGTTGGATGTATGTTACCAGATGTGTTATTAGAGGATGAGAGATCTCATGTGGTTGGATGTGTGTTACCAGATGTGTTATTAGAGGATGAGAGATCTCATGTGGTTGGATGTATGTTACCAGATGTGTTATTAGAGGATGAGAGATCTCATGTGGTTGGATGTATGTTACCAGATGTGTTATTAGAGGATGAGAGATCTCATGTGGTTGGATGTATGTTACCAGATGTGTTATTAGAGGATGAGAGATCTCATGTGGTTGGATGTATGTTACCAGATGTGTTATTAGAGGATGAGAGATCTCATGTGGTTGGATGTATGTTACCAGATGTGTTATTAGAGGATGAGAGATCTCATGTGGTTGGATGTATGTTACCAGATGTGTTATTAGAGGATGAGAGATCTCATGTGGTTGGATGTATGTTACCAGATGTGTTATTAGAGGATGAGAGATCTCATGTGGTTGGATGTATGTTACCAGATGTGTTATTAGAGGATGAGAGATCTCATGTGGTTGGATGTATGTTACCAGATGTGTTATTAGAGGATGAGAGATCTCATGTGGTTGGATGTATGTTACCAGATGTGTTATTAGAGGATGAGAGATCTCATGTGGTTGGATGTATGTTACCAGATGTGTTATTAGAGGATGAGAGATCTCATGTGGTTGGATGTATGTTACCAGATGTGTTATTAGAGGATGTGAGATCTCATGTGGTTGGATGTATGTTACCAGATGTGTTATTAGAGGATGAGAGATCTCATGTGGTTGGATGTATGTTACCAGATGTGTTATTAGAGGATGAGAGATCTCATGTGGTTGGATGTATGTTACCAGATGTGTTATTAGAGGATGAGAGATCTCATGTGGTTGGATGTATGTTACCAGATGTGTTATTAGAGGATGAGAGATCTCATGTGGTTGGATGTATGTTACCAGATGTGTTATTAGAGGATGAGAGATCTCATGTGGTTGGATGTATGTTACCAGATGTGTTATTAGAGGATGAGAGATCTCATGTGGTTGGATGTATGTTACCAGATGTGTTATTAGAGGATGAGAGATCTCATGTGGTTGGATGTCTGTTCATCCCCAGTGAGGGTCCTGCAGGTCTGGAGAGGAAGTTGACCAAGCTGGAAGCCATGGTTAGGATGCTGCAGGATGACCTGAAGAAGGTAACACACACACACACACACACACACAACACGAGTCTCCTCTCTCACTGTCATCGTTTCAGCAAATTGATGGGGAAAATGGCCATCAATAACCACACAAATCAATACATGCACTTAACTCAGAAACTACCCACGAAAACAACAAGGCACAAACTAATGGACTACTCTGGATGAACAGATTGGTGTGTGTGTACTGCCGCTTGCATTGATACGCACACACACACACACACAGTCAAACTTCTTCTTCTTCCTTTCTGAAAGATACTTTCAGCTTCATCAGCTCGAGCTGCCTCCGCTCTCTATGTTTGGTGGAAGAGGGTTTGTCAAAGCTACCTACTGTTTTCACTCAGGACAGGGATGTATTTGCATACAATGGCTCAGGGATATGAGCAATGAGTGTTGGAACAAACTTTGTCACACAGTTTTCTGTCCTTTTAGTTAGTGAATCAGCAGTTTGTCATTCACAGTGTTTTAGCTACAATCTGTTGTTGCTGTTGCTGACTCTAAACTCTCTAACTCCCTTTATTCTCCCTCTCCCTCCTCCTCCTCTCTCTACCTTTCTCTCTCTCCCTCCTCCTCTCTCTACCTCTCTCTCTCTCTCTCTCCCTCCTCCTCTCTCTCCCTCTCTCTCCCTCCTCCTCTCTCTACCTCTGTCTCCTCTCTCTACCTCTCTCCTCTCTCTACCTCTCCTCTCTCTACCTCTGTCTCCTCTCTCTACCTCTCTCTCTCTCTCTCTACCTCTCTCTCTCTCTCTCTACCTCTCTCCTCTCTCTACCTGTCTCCTCTCTCTACCTCTGTCTCCTCTCTCTACCTCTCTCTCCTCCTCCCCTCTCTCTTTATCTCTCTCTCTCTCTCTCTCTCGCTCTCTCTCTCTCTCTCTCTCTCTCTCTCTCTCTCTCTCTCTCTCTCGTTCATCTCTCTACCTCTCTCCACCTCTGTCTCCTCTCTCTACCTCTGTCTCCTCTCTCTACCTCTGTCTCCTCTCTCTACCTCTCTCTCTCTACCTCTCTCTCTCTCTACCTCTCTCCTCTCTCTACCTCTCCTCTCTCTACCGCTCTACCTCTCTCTCCTCCTCCTCTCTCTCTCTCTCTACCTCTCTCCTCTCTCTACCTCTCTATCTCTCTCTCTCTCGCTCATCTCTCTACCGATCTACCTCTCTCCTCCTCCTCCTCTCTCTCCTCTATCTCTCTCTCTCTCCTCTCTCTACCTCTCTACCTCTCTCTCCTCTCTCTACCTCTCTACCTCCCTCTCTTCCCTCTACCTCTCTCCTCTCTCTACCTCTCTCTATCTACCCCTCTCTACCTCTCTCCTCTCTCTACTTCTCTATCTACCCCTCTCCTGTCTCTACCTCTCTCCTCTCTCCATCTCTCTCCTCTCTCTCTCCTCTCTCTCTCTCCTCTATATCTCTCTCCTCTCTCTATTTCTCTCCTCTCTCCATCTCTCCTCTCTCTACCTCTCTCCTCTCTCTACCTCTCTCCTCTCTCCTCTCTCCACCTCTCTCCTCTCTCCACCTCTCTCCTCTCTCTACCTCTCTCCTCTCTCTACCTCTCTCCTCTCTACCTCTCTCCTCTCTCTACCTCTCTCTATCTACCTCTCTCCTCTCTCTCCTCTCTCTACTTCTCTATCCCTCTCCTGTCTCTACCTCTCTCCTCTCTCTATCTCTCTCCTCTCTCTCTCCTCTATCTCTCTCCTCTCTACCTCTCTCCTCTCACCATCTCTCCTCTCTCTACTTATCTATCCATCTCCTCTCTCTCTCTCTCTCCTCTATATCTCTCTCCTCTCTCTATTTCTCTCCTCTCTCCATCTCTCGTCTCTATACCTCTCCTCTCTCTACCTCTCTCCTCTCTCTACCTCTCTCCTCTCTCCTCTCTCTACCTCTCTCTATCTACCTCTCTCCTCTCTCTACTTCTCTATCCCTCTCCTGTCTCTACCTCTCTCCTCTCTCTACCTCGGTCTCCTCTCTCTACCTCTCTCTCTCTCTCTACCTCTCCTCTCTCTACCGCTCTACCTCTCTCTCATCCTCCCCTCTCTCTTTATCTCTCTCTCTCTCTCTCTCCTCTCTCTACTTCTCTCTATCTACCTCTCTCTACCTCTCTCCTCTCTCTACTTCTCTATCCCTCTCCTGTCTCTACCTATCTCCTCTCTCTACCTGTCTCCTCCCTCTACCTCTCTCTGTCTCTACCTCTCTCTCCTCTCTCTACCTCTCCTCTCTCTACCGCTCTACCTCTCTCTCCTCCTCCCCTCTCTCTATCTCTCTCTCTCTCTCTCTCTCGCTCATCTCTCTACCTCTCTATCTCTCTCTACTTCTCTTCTCTCCTCTCTCCATCTCTCTCCACCTCTCTCCTCTCTTTACCTCTCTCCTCTCTTTACCTCTCTCCTCTCTTTACCTCTCTCCTCTCTCTACCTCTCTCCTCTCTCTATCTTTCCTCTCTACCTCTCTCTCTCTACCTCTCTCCTCTCTCTATCTCTCCTCTCTTCCTCTCTCTCTACCTCTCTCTACCTCTTCCTCTCTCTATCTCTCTCCTCTCTCTACCTCTCTCCTCTCTATCTCTCTCCTCTCTCTCCACCTCTCTCCTCTCTCCTCTCTTTACCTCTCTCCTCTCTCTACCTCTCTCCCCTCTCTACCTCTCATCTCTCTACCTCTCCTCTCTCTACCTCTCTCCTCTCTCCATCTCTCTCCACCTCTCTCCTCTCTCCTCTCTCTACCTCTCTCCTCTCTCTATCTCTCCTCTCTACCTCTCTCTACCTCTCTCCTCTCTATCTCTCCTCTCTCTACCTCTCTCCTCTCTCCATCCATCTCTCTCCACCTCTCTCCTCTCTCCACCTCTCTCCTCTCTTTACCTCTCTCCTCTCTCTATCTCTCTCCTCTCTCTACCTCTCTACTCTCTCTACCTCTCTCTACGTATCTCCTCTCCTCTCTCTACCTCTCTACTCTCTCTACCTCTCTCTACTTATCTCCTCTCCTCTCCTCTCTCTACCTCTCTACTCTCTCTACCTCTCTCCTCTCTCTACCTCTCTACTCTCTCTACCTCTCTCTACTTATCTCCTCTCCTCTCCTCTCTCTACCTCTCTACTCTCTCTACCTCTCTACTCTCTCTACCTCTCTCTACTTATCTCCTCTCCTCTCTCTCTACCTCTCCTCTCTCTCCTCTCTCTATCCCTCTACTTCTCTATCCCTCCCATTATTTCTCCTTCTCCCTCTACTTCCCTCCTCTCCCTCCCTGTAGGAGCGTGAGGAGAAGCTGCGTCTCCATCTGCAGATCAAGAGGCTGTGGGAGGATAACCAGCGGCTACAGGAGGAGTCCCAGAGCTCTGCTGCCAAACTCAAGAAGTTTACAGAGTGGGTTTTCAACACCATCGACATGAACTGAGACAGAGAGAGACAGAGGAGAGGGAGAGGAGAGGAGGAAGTGGAGGACAAGGATAAGGGAGAAAATGACTTTGCAACTGGGCCACCTCACACTGACCAGGAGGGAAGAAGAGGAGAGAGAGAGGAGGAAGAGGGAGAAGAAGAGGAGAGAAAGTGATTGTCCTTTACTCTAGCCAACAAACAAAGGGACCAGTGCCAACCACTCAAAACACATTTCCCCTTCTCCCTGGCACTCGCTGAAGGACTTATTCCAACCCCCATGTCTCCTTCTTGCCCTCTGTCTCCAGTAAAGTTCCCTTCTCAAACTCAGGACCAGATCCTAGAAGGACAATGTTATTTTGTTAAATAATACTGTCCGCACACACTGGCTGAGGAGGTGTGTGTATTTGTGATGTGGTTTCAGTACTGCCCAAAAATACTGAAGCACTCTCCCTCTCCTCTCCTCTCCTCTCCTCTCCTCTCCTCTCCTCCCTCAGTGTCTGAGCTGACTTCACTCTGGGGGTGAGAGAGAGAAGAGAGTTATGTTTACCACAATAGCCTCTCAGCTCAGTGTCTGTACAGCTGAAGCCTCAGAACATAGAACACACTAACTGTAACAGCCCCTTTGGAAACTGGAATCTCTCCTCTCCTTCTCTCCTCCCTCTCTCCACCACTCCTCCTCTCCCTCTCTCCACCTCTCCTCCTCTCCTTCTCTCCTCCCTCTCTCCACCTCTCCTCCTCTCCCTCTCTCCACCTCTCCTCCTCTCCTTCTCTCCTCCCTCTCTCCACCTCTCCTCCTCTCTCCACCACTCCTCCTCTCCTTCTCTCCTCCACTCCTCCTCTCCTTCTCTCCTCTCCTCCCTCTCTCCACCTCTCCTCCTCTCCTCCTCTCTCCACCACTCCTCCTCTCCTTCTCTCCTCCCTCTCTCCACCTCTCCTCCTCTCCTCCTCTCTCCACCACTCCTCCTCTCCTTCTCTCCTCCCTCTCTCCACCTCTCCACCTCTCCTTCTCTCCTCCCTCTCTCCACCACTCCTCCTCTCCTTCTCTCCTCCCTCTCTCCACCTCTCCTCCTCTCCCTCTCTCCTTCCTCTCTCCACCACTCCTCCTCTCCTTCTCTCCTCCCTCTCTCCACCTCTCCTCCTCTCCTTCTCTCCTCCCTCTCTCCACCTCTCCTCCTCTCTCCACCACTCCTCCTCTCCTTCTCTCCTCCCTCTCTCCACCACTCCTTCTCTCCTCCCTCTCTCCACCACTCCTCCTCTCCCTCTCTCCACCACTCCTCCTCTTCTTCTCTCCTCCCTCTCTCCACCTCTCCTCCTCTCTCCACCACTCCCACTCCTCCTCTCCTTCTCTCCTCCACTCCTCCTCTCCTTCTCTCCTCCCTCTCTCCACCTCTCCTCCTCTCCTCCCTCTCTCCACCACTCCTCCTCTCCTTCTCTCCTCCCTCTCTCCACCTCTCCTCCTCTCCTCCTCTCTCCACCACTCCTCCTCTCCTTCTCTCCTCCCTCTCTCCACCTCTCCTCCTCTCCTTCTCTCTCCTCCCTCTCTCCACCACTCCTCCTCTCCTTCTCTCCTCCCTCTCTCCACCTCTCCTCCTCTCCTTCTCTCCTCCCTCTCTCCACCTCTCCTCCTCTCCCTCTCTCCACCACTCCTCTCCTCCCTCTCTCCACCACTCCTCCTCTTCTTCTCTCCTCCCTCTCTCCACCTCTCCTCCTCTCTCCACCACTCCTCCTCTCTCCACCACTCCTCCTCTTCTTCTCTCCTCCCTCTCTCCACCTCTCCTCCTCTCTCCACCTCTCCTCCTCTCTCCACCACTCCTCCTCTCTCCACTCCACCACTCCTCCTCTCCTTCTCTCCTCCCTCTCTCCACCTCTCCTCCTCTCCTTCTCTCCTCCCTCTCTCCACCTCTCCTCCTCTCTCCACCACTCCTCCTCTCCTTCTCTCCTCCCTCTCTCCACCACTCCTCCTCTCCTTCTCTCCTCCCTCTCTCCACCTCTCCTCCTCTCTCCACCACTCCTCCTCTCCTTCTCTCCTCCCTCTCTCCACCTCTCCTCCTCTCTCCACCACTCCTCCTCTCCTTCTCTCCTCCCTCTCTCCACCTCTCCTCCTCTCCCTCTCTCCTCCCTCTCTCCACCACTCCTCCTCTCTCCACCACTCCTCCTCTCCTTCTCTCCTCCCTCTCTCCACCTCTCCTCTCTCCACCACTCCTCCTCTCCTTCTCTCCTCCTCTCTCCACCACTCCTCCTCTCCTCCTCTCCTCCTCTCTCCACCTCTCCTCCTCTCCTCCTCTCCTCCTCTCTCCACCTCTCCACCTCTCCTTCTCTCTCTCCTCATCTCTCCACCACTCCTCCTCTCCTTCTCTCCTCCCTCTCTCCACCACTCCTCCTCTCCTCCTCTCCTCCTCTCTCCACCTCTCCTCCTCTCTCCACCTCTCCTTCTCTCCTCCCTCTCTCCTCCTCTCCACCTCTCCTCCTCTCCTTCTCTCCTCCCTCTCTCCACCACTCCTCCTCTCCTTCTCTCCTCCCTCTCTCCACCACTCCTCTCCTCTCCTCCCTCTCTCCACCTCTCCTCCTCTCCTTCTCTCCTCCCTCTCTCCACCTCTCCTCCTCTCCTTCTCTCCTCCCTCTCTCCACCTCTCCTCCTCTCCTTCTCTCCTCCTCTCCTCCTCTCCTCCTCTCCTCCTCTCCTCCTCTCTCCACCTCTCCACCTCTCCTCCTCTCCTCCCTCTCTCCACCACTCCTCCTCTCCTTCTCTCCTCCCTCTCTCCTCCTCTCCCCCTCTCCTCTCCTCCTCTCTCCACCACTCCTCCTCTCCTTCTCTTCTCTCCTCCCTCTCTCCACCACTCCTCCTCTCCTTCTCTCCTCCCTCTCTCCACCTCTCCTCCTCTCTCCACCACTCCTCCTCTCCTTCTCTCCTCCTCTCTCCACCACTCCTCCTCTCCTCCTCTCTCCACCTCTCCTCCTCTCCTCCTCTCCTCCTCTCTCCACCTCTCCTCCTCTCCTCCTCTCCTCCTCTCTCCACCTCTCCACCTCTCCTTCTCTCCTCCCTCTCTCCACCACTCCTCCTCTCCTTCTCTCCTCCCTCTCTCCACCTCTCCTCCTCTCCTTCTCTCCTCCCTCTCTCCACCTCTCCTTCTCTCCTCCCTCTCTCCACCACTCCTCCTCTCCTTCTCTCCTCCCTCTCTCCACCACTCCTCCTCTCCTTCTCTCCTCCCTCTCTCCACCTCTCCTCCTCTCCTTCTCTCCTCCCTCTCTCCACCACTCCTTCTCTCCTCCCTCTCTCCACCACTCCTCCTCTCCTTCTCTCCTCCCTCTCTCCCTCTCTCCACCACTCCTCCTCTCCTTCTCTCCTCCCTCTCTCCACCACTCCTCCTCTCCTTCTCTCCTCCCTCTCTCCACCACTCCTCTCCTTCTCTCCTCCCTCTCTCCACCACTCCTCCTTTCCAAACCCTGACTCATCTGATGCTACCTCTGTCTACACTATCCCAATAAACAGGTAGACAGACAGGGGGAAGAGACAGACAGACAGCCCTGCCTGCTGTTTTCTGTCCAATCACATTCCTCCACCTACAAGGGAACAAACATACAGATCTTCATCTTCACCCATTTCTATTGGAACAACCAAGGAGAGGGAATGGAGACCCAGGTACATACTGTATTAACTAGATGTCTATGGAATACTGGTCATTCTGACCAACAAAGGATTTTATCTGTACTGCTTTGGACCAGGGCATTGAGAAGCATGTGCTTCTAACATCTGAAAGATAACTTTCCAAGAGTCTGGAAAACTGGGGAGTTTGGCAGTTGGAGTTTCGTCCATTCCCCTCTTCCACCATATTGCCCTCCAACTAGTCTCATTGACCAGTAGTGTGTTACGGCCGAGCCTAGATGCCTAGCACACCAGGCTACCACACACTCTTACCCCCCCAAACCACACACACTCTTACCCCCCCCCCCCCCCCCTGTTAAAAAACAAGTCATCAACATCAGAGATACCATGATCAGATGACATGGCTGAAATCAGGAGTATATTGCTAATAGAACTGTGTCTTAAAAGCAATAGCACGGAGTATAACCAAACTTCTTGTTCCTTTACAAGAGAAGTTCTGAGGACCGGTAGGTTTGAAACGACCATCTTACTCCAAGCAGAGTTTTGGAAAAGCAATGGGACATCTTCAGCCTTTGGTATGGCGGGTGCGCGATGAAGAACAGGAAGGAGGAAAGAGGATTCTTCTCTTTCACCCCCACCATCTCAAGGAATGTGATTCTCTTCTAATCGTTTTAATCGGGGGAACATTTTGGGAGTTTATTTATTTCTTTGTATTATAAAAATCAATAAATACGTTGTTCTTATTGCGTACAGTACAACTGAAGTCGTCAGTGTTTAGTTTTCTCTTAGAAAATTTGTATTATCTAAATGGCTTTGATTCTTTCCATTCTTGCTTTTAAAGCCTGACATTATGGTTTCTACTAGCTCTGGTCCAGGTCATTAGTGCACGTTTCTCCACTCCCGTTAGTAGAGAAACATGCACTTACACCCCAGACCAGAGCTAGGTTTATATACTATTAATATCTTGTTTCGTGGTGCCAGAGCCTGCTGTTGTGTTGCTTACAGTGCCATCCAGTGGTGAAAAGTGGAAGTGTCACTCAACATAAAAAATCTATGTGCTACCATGATCCATCCACTGTGTATTGAAACACCTCTCTGTCTGTAGTCAGAAACTACAGTCTTTATTCAATTAAACCCCCAGATAAAGGATAACTATGTGATTCAATCTGAACCCCTCAACATTAGAGTAGGGGCACAGTGGCAATACAGTTGACTGAGAGCAATAGAGTACAATATATGATGTTTTGTTTGGGTGTGAGTGAATGTGTTAATTTCAATCTATCCCACTGTAGGCTGTATTCTTCATCCACTGATAGGGAGACATAGCCTGGGTCCTGGCTTGTCTTCTAGCCCCAACTCCTATGGTCACAGTTGGTCACAGTTGGTCACAGCTGGTCACAGCTGGTCAGTAGTTGGGACCAGTCTAGGGAAGCAGGGATGAGCCTTGATAAAATGGAGCGCTTCTCATGTGAAGCTGAACGGTCAGCTGGTAACACACACGCACTTCAACGTGTCAAGTTTCTCTGAAGCTGTTGCTAGGCCAGTGTATTATAATGAAGGAGCAATCGGTCTATCTCTCCACCTCCATACAGACACCGTTACATAAGACACACACACACACACACACACACACACACACACACACACCAGGACAGGGCAGGGCAGGGAGGGAATCACTCAGGTGTGTGTGTTTCCCTTTTGCTGTGTGTATTTGTGTGTCCCTTGTGTCAGCGAGTGTGTGATGGGTATTGCTGACCAGCCAGCCCTGTATTCCCTCTACCACCTCTAACCTCTGCTGGGCTGAGGGTCTCTGATCTCTCTCTGTTGGGCTGAAGGTCTCTGACCTCTCTAACCTCTGCTGGGCTGAGGGTCTCTGATCTCTCTCTGTTGGGCTGAAGGTCTCTGACCTCTCTAACCTCTGTTGGGCTGAGGGTCTCTGACCTCTCTAACCTCTGTTGGGCTGAGGGTCTCTGACCTCTCTAACCTCTGTTGGGCTGAGGGTCTCTGACCTCTCTAACCTCTGCTGGGCTGAGGGTCTCTGACCTCTCTCTGTTGGGCTGAGGGGGGTCTACCTTCTACTTCTAAAATATTCATCCAGGGATTATACCCCAGTACTCATCAAAACCTAATGAGTAGTCACCGGAAGCCAGTGCAGAAACTATTTACACCGTGTTCGGTCACTGAGCATGCTAGTGAGGAGCCTGAGCTAGCCAGAGAGAGCTGTGGGGCCTGGAATGTTTATAACGATGGTGAAGTATCAAGTTCTGAGATGGAGACTGTCTGTCTAAGAGAATGGATCTAGAGAGGAGTGTCTGAGTCTTGGTTCTGTTGTAAGAATCGTCCAACCCACCTTATCCCCTCCCTTACTGATGAAGAAGATTAGTCCATAATGAAATTAGATGTTATTTCTAGATTTTAGTGCTGTAGTTTTGTACTCTGTTGCATTTCAAAGTAATAAATGTCAAACTGTCACATAGGGCAGAGGGATTGGAGTTTTGAGTTCCATGTTCTCGTACACACAGACACACACACACTCTCTTTCTTGCCTTGATCCAGTACCAGGCCTATTCCTCCATCCTGAATGTTCCGTCACGTTACTCTTTTTCATTTATTTTCTTTGCTTGTTCTGTTGTTCCTTCTGTTCTGTTGTTCCATCTGTTCTGTTGTTCCTTCTGTTCTGTTGTTCCATCTGTTCTGTTGTTCCTTCTGTTCTGTGTTCTGTTGTTCCATCTGTTCTGTTGTTCCTTCTGTTCTGTTGTTCCATCTGTTCTGTTGTTCCTTCTGTTCTGTGTTCTGTTGTTCCTTCTGTTCTGTTGTTCCTTCTGTTCTGTTGTTCCTTCTGTTCTGTTGTTCCTTCTGTTCTGTGTTCTGTTGTTCCATCTGTTCTGTTGTTCCTTCTGTTCTGTTGTTCCTTCTGTTCTGTGTTCTGTTGTTCCATCTGTTCTGTTGTTCCTTCTGTTCTGTGTTCTGTTGTTCCATCTGTTCTGTTGTTCCTTCTGTTCTGTGTTCTGTTGTTCCATCTGTTCTGTTGTTCCTTCTGTTCTGTTGTTCCTTCTGTTCTGTGTTCTGTTGTTCTGTTGTTCCTTCTGTTCTGTGTTCTGTTGTTCCATCTGTTCTGTTGTTCCATCTGTTCTGTTGTTCCTTCTGTTCTGTTGTTCCTTCTGTTCTGTTGTTCCTTCTGTTCTGTGTTCTGTTGTTCCATCTGTTCTGTTGTTCCTTCTGTTCTGTTGTTCCTTCTGTTCTGTGTTCTGTTGTTCCATCTGTTCTGTTGTTCCTTCTGTTCTGTGTTGTTGTTCCATCTGTTCTGTTGTTCCATCTGTTCTGTTGTTCCTTCTGTTCTGTTGTTCCTTCTGTTCTGTTAAGACAATTAAAAACCAGAACAAGAAATTCTGTGAGTGTGAATGTTCATAATATGTTAAATTTTGTAATTATATTTTTAGTTTCCTAACGTTTTTTGAAAAGGGATCTTTGCAGACTGTTTTGTACAAATGATTGTTGCGACTGGATAGTATGAAATGTGTATGAAAACCATTCCTGTATGTATGTTATCTAAATGTACTTTATTTCTCTCTGGTTATATCCCAAATGGCACCCTATTCCCTATATAGTACACTACAAAAGTAGTGCACTATATAGGGAATTGGGTGCCATTTGTGGCTTGAGTATGGGGACGTTGGGGACATGGGCCCTGATCCTAGTTAAACAAATTACTATGAAGAAATCAAACAGTTTTAAATGAAATGCACATAAAACAAATAACATGATTATTAATGAACAAAGTACTGTTTACATCCAATGTTTGTATGTAAAGTGTAGAGGTGTATAAAATAGATTTTCAGTGGTCTTCACACTATTAAAGTTTTCTGAATTAAAATCCGTCTTAATTTGAGCCACAGTTTTCTGTTGTAGTGGGGGAGGAGAGAGACTGCTTTAGTCTGCTGCTTGCGTGGAGGTGTGTGTGTGCCGCTGCTTACTAGTCCAACAAATGTATTTATCTGCCAATAGATTAAACGCATCCAGAAGTGTTCATGTGTTTTCACTTTCCTTTGTGAATGAAGTGAGAGCTCTATTCTATTGTGTTTTGCTGCTGGCATCTGCCTCCCTCTCTCTCTCTCTCTCTCTCTCTCTCTCTTCTCTGTCTTCTCTCTCTCTCTATACACTCACACCCAGCTCAGTTTCATGAGTGTCTGTTTGGCTGGCTGCTAGATCATTTCAGTGTGCAGTGAGTAATCAGAGAGGAGAAGAGAGAGGGAGGAGAGAAAAGAGGAGAAGGGCTGGAGAGGAGAGGAGAGGAGAGGAGAGGAGAGGAAAGGAGAGAGGGGAGGAGAGGAGAGGAGAGGGACTGGAGAGGAGGGGAGAGGGACTGGAGGAGAGAGGGACTGGAGAGGAGAGAGGGACTGGAGAGGAGAGAGGAAAGGAAAGGGACTGGAAAGGAGAGAGGGACTGGAGAGGAGAGAGGAAAGGAAAGGGACTGGAAAGGAGAGAGGGACTGGAGAGGATGGAGGGACGGGAGAGGATAGAGGGACGGGAGAGGATAGAGGGACTGGAGAGGAGAGAGGGACTGGAGAGGAGAGAGGGACTGGAGGAGAGAGAGGGACTGGAGGAGAGAGAGGGACTGGAGAGGAGAGAGGGACTGGAGGAGAGAGAGGGACTGGAGAGGAGAGAGGGACTGGAGAGGATAGAGGGACTGGAGAGGAGAGAGGGACTGGAGAGGAGAGAGGGACTGGAGAGGAGAGAGGGACTGGAGAGGAGAGAGGGACTGGAGAGGAGAGAGGGACTGGAGAGGAGAGAGGGACTGGAGGAGAGAGGGACTGGAGAGGAGAGAGGGACTGGAGAGGAGAGAGGGACTGGAGAGGAGAGAGGGACTGGAGAGGAGAGGGACTGGAGAGGAGAGGGACTGGAGAGGAGAGAGGGACTGGAGGAGAGAGGGACTGGAGGAGAGAGGGACTGGAGGAGAGAGGGACTGGAGAGGAGAGGGACTGGAGGAGAGAGGGACTGGAGGATAGAGGGACTGGAGAGGAGAGAGGGACTGGAGAGGAGAGAGGGACTGGAGAGGAGAGAGGGACTGGAGAGGAGAGAGGGACTGGAGGAGAGAGGGACTGGAGGAGAGAGGGACTGGAGGAGAGAGAGGGACTGGAGAGGAGAGAGGGACTGGAGAGGAGAGAGGGACTGGAGGAGAGAGGGACTGGAGAGGATAGAGGGACTGGAGAGGATAGAGGGACTGGAGAGGAGAGAGGGACTGGAGAGGAGAGAGGGACTGGAGGAGAGGGACGAGAGGAGAGAGGGACTGGAGAGGAGAGAGGGACTGGAGAGGAGAGAGGGACTGGAGAGGAGAGAGGGACTGGAGAGGAGAGAGGGACTGGAGAGGAGAGAGGGACTGGAGAGGAGAGAGGGACTGGAGAGGAGAGAGGGACTGGAGGAGAGAGAGGGACTGGAGGAGAGAGAGGGACTGGAGAGGAGAGAGGGACTGGAGGAGAGAGGGACTGGAGGGGAGAGGGACGAGAGGAGAGAGGGACTGGAGAGGAGAGAGGGACTGGAGAGGAGAGAGGGACTGGAGAGGAGAGAGGGACTGGGGAGGAGAGAGGGACTGGAGAGGAGAGAGGGACTGGAGAGGAGAGAGGGACTGGAGGAGAGAGGGACTGGAGAGGAGAGGGACTGGAGGGGAGAGGGACTGGAGGAGAGGGACTGGAGGAGAGAGGGACTGGAGGAGAGAGGGACTGGAGAGGAGAGGGACTGGAGGAGAGAGGGACGAGAGGAGAGAGGGAGAGGGACTGGAGAGGAGAGAGGGACTGGAGAGGAGAGAGGGACTGGAGAGGAGAGAGGGACTGGAGAGGAGAGGGACTGGAGGAGAGAGGGACTGGAGAGGAGAGAGGGACTGGAGAGGAGAGAGGGACTGGAGAGGAGAGAGGGACTGGAGAGGAGAGGGGGACTGGAGAGGAGAGAGGGACTGGAGAGGAGAGAGGGACTGGAGAGGATATGAGAGGAGGAAAGGATAGAGGGAGGAGAGAGGGACTGGAGACTGGCACCGCCCTGCACTGCCCTTATGTTCTCCTTCACCTGATGTTCCTGACCATCAACCTGCCCAGATGGCCTTGCCAGAAAGGACAGTAAATTCAATATTGTCACAACTGATGAACAGATGATGATACAACGCTTTCTAGACAATTGTGTGATTTTTACAGTACCTGTAATGACTTAACAAAACCTAACACTAAATAAAGCACCAAAATCAATCCGTCCATTTTAGCTTGATCTGATAGTGATGACTGTAGATCCTCTGCACCACACCATCCTCCATCTTGGATCGGTTTCCCCAGCATCTATCTCAAATACACCTGGGGCTGAGTCACTGGTGGAGCAAGGTTTTTGGAATCATTCAAATGTTAAGCGGCAAAATTAATATGCGCCACAAACTCTCATATTTTAACTGGTGATTTATTGGCCCTCCTGTAGCTCAGTTGGTAGAGCATGGCGCTTGCAACGCAAAGGTTGTGGGTTCGATTCCCACGGGGGGCCAGTATGAAAAATGTATGCACTCACTAATTGGAAGTCGCTCTAGATAAGAGCGTCTGCTAAATGACTAAAATGTCAATTGGATCACAAAAAAATACAACTGGTCCCATGTAGCTCAGTTGGTAGAGCATGGCGTTTGCAACGCCAGGGTTGTGGGTTCGTTTCCCACGGGGGCCAGTATGAAAATGTATGTACTCACTAACTGTAAGTCGCTCTGGATAAGAGCGTCTGCTAAATGACTAAAAATGTAAAATATGGTTAAGTGGTCAATTAGTGCATGTGAGGAAATGCAGCAGACAGGCCTGTTTGGAGACATGCATCACTAAAGTGTAACAACACATGTGTAAGTGAGCACCAATCTGTTCTTCCAGAGTAGTCCATTAGTTTGTGTCTTGTTGTTTTCATGGGTAGTTTCTGAGTTAAGTGCATGTATTGATTTGTGTGGTTATTGATGGCCATTTTTTTCCCCCATCAATTTGCTGAAACGATGACAGTGAGAGAGGAGATTGGTTTGAACATAGCAGCGCCTCGCTGTCTCAATAAGGACCTCCATGATATTATAATAGACTGAGTGGACAAAACATTAAGAACACCTTCCTAATATTGAGTTTCACCCCCATTTGCCCTCAGAACAGCCTCAATTTGGACTCTTCAAGGTGTAGAAAGCGTTCCACATGGATGCTGGCCCATGATGACTCCAACGCTTCCCACGGTTGGTTCTAGTTATCTGGATGTCCTTTGGGTGGTGGACCATTCTTGGTTGGGTCAAGTTAGCTGGATGTCCTTTGGGTGGTGGACCATTCTTGATACACATGGGAAACTGTTGAGCGTGAAAAACCCAGCAGCGGTGCAGTTCTTGACACAAACCGGTGCGCCTGGCACCTACTACCATACCCCGTTCAAAGGCACTTAAATCTTTTGTCTTGCCCATTCACCCTATAAATTGCCCACATACACAATCCATGCTTTAAAATAATTCTTTAACCTGTCTCCTGGATGTCACCTGGATTTAACAGGTGACATCAATAAGGGATCATAGCTTTTACCAGTCTATGTCATGGATGTTTTGTACAATCAGTGTATTGATACTCTGTTAAGATTAAGGACCATTTGCAATAGCACAATGAGTGGGCCTAATGCGTTGTTGTTGGGACGGCAGTTTGAAAAGATGACTCAATCCAACTGTGTAAGAACCATGTCTCTGTCTCTGTGTGTATCTCTCTGAAACTGATTTTGGGTCGGGCTGCAGTTGGGCAATGTGTCTGTGTATCTCTCTGAAACTGATTGTTTTGTGCCTGGGTTTGGAGGCGATCGAGTAATTGTCGTATGCGTGCACCCACACACACACACACACACACACACACACACCTACACACACACCCACCCACACACACCCACACACAGCTGTTTTTATCCCCCTCCAGATCCCTCTTAGAGTCCAGCCTTGCATCATCTCTTTCATCTCTCTATCTAAAGGAAAACTTTCACCAGACAAGCTTTACCTCCACCTCCTCTGGGTGTGTGGTAGGGCAGCGACGGGCCGGGAGCTGTGTTTAAACCCATAACAGTTTTGTATCACTTTTGTGCAATTTTCACATGCTCAACTCTTCATAGCACAAAAATCTGAACAGGGCATCATAACGGCTCCATGTTTAAAAAGCACTTTTTCAGTACAACAAAGAAATTCACAAAGTCACCTGTGAAAGAGTGCTAGCAAATCACTCTTTCAATTTGGATACACATTTCAAACAAAGTATCTGCTTTTCAAAAATACAATATTCATATTACTTTTGATATGATTTTCTTGTCATTTGTAACATTAACCACTTGTAGCCCTTTACACTCGTACCCATAAACTGTATGGGTTGAAAATGGAAGATTTGGACACTGATCAGCGTCTAAATTGGAGCTCAGTGGCTGGACAGTAACATGCTATCCATGACGTCAGAGCTCAGTGGCTGGACAGTAACATGCTATACATGACGTCAGAGCTCAGTGGCTGTACAGTAACATGCTATACATGACGTCAGAGCTCAGTGGCTGGACAGTAACATGCTATCCATGACGTCAGAGCTCAGTGGCTGGACAGTAACATGCTATACATGACGTCAGAGCTCAGCGGCTGGACAGTAACATGCTATACATGACGTCAGAGCTCAGCGGCTGGACAGTAACACGCTATACATGACGTCAGAGCTCAGTGGCTGGACACTAACATGCTGTAAATTACGACGACTCGATGTATTTTGAAAGATGAGACGTTGAGGATTATAATAAATACCGCTTTGATGTCGTACAAGCAAGCCAAACACCTGTGAGTCCAAATGTGCACTTCATATTTCCATATTATAAATCTCATGTCAAATACAGTGTCAATATTTAGAATCACTATGTTTGATGTACAGCTACGTGATGACATGGTGTTATACCCTGGGTTGTCCTGAACAGAATGAGCCTATGTTTGTTGTATTCTGAAGAAAATTTGCCGCGGACCACACACCTAAATGCGGTGAAAAGTACAGTGAATGTAAAATGCACATAAAATCAAGTGTAATGTTTGGATCCAGTCTTGTGTCAGGTGAACTGTTATGTCCTCACCTTTAGTATTTAATTTTCCCATCATCTCCAAACTGTTCCATTTTTAATTGCCACCATGGTTATGCATATGCTTTCCATGTGTGTTCAGGAAGAAACATTTAAGTGTAGCCCCCAATCCATATAGGCCAATTCCCACAAGTGTAAGGGGTTAACTATCACTTAATCAAACTGCTCAAGACTGATAACTACTGAACCAAAAAAAACATTTCAAAAAACGTTTTGCATTTCTTTAAACGTTCATTGCACACCTGAAGTGAAGCCGCTCCAACCAAATTCTCAACTCCGCCTTGCACTTCTGTCTCTTCGCAGCAAAATCTGCAGAGCTCAGACGGTTGTATGTCCCATATATAAATTTTTTTGTTTATGGCAAAAAATGTTGCACAATCATTTTAAGATGAAAAGCACGAAGTGTTGAATCGAAGCGTTGTTTTGTATATTAGCCCATACACCAACGGAATCCGAACATTTAAAAAAAATCTCCTCCCAGCTGTGTCTTGTATGGCACAGCTATCAACATTTTGGTCCTCAAACATTTATGTGGTAGTGCCACAATCAATTGGTTGTAACCTTGTAAACTCTACCATTCCTATTCATGATATCATTTCAAAATATAATACCCTTCTCAAACATTTTTTCAATAAAAAAAACCCCGTTTTTATCAATCAGTATATTTGAGTTTAACCATAATATTTCTTGTAATATTTGTTATTTTACGGGAGGATGATTTTGGAATTGTAACAAGCTTTGTATGGCTTGTTTGAGAAAGGGAGATACTTTGAATGAGGTTTCATTTTCGATGAACCTAAAATGAGAAGTTATATTCTGTATAAAGGCTAAAAGGCCATTTTTTAATAAGGGATGAGGTTTTCTTAGGCATCTACTGGAGAACCACTTCGGATTTAAGTACAACTTTTGTATAATTTGAGTTTTTATTGAAAGGTTTAATGCTTGAATATTTAATCATTTTAGCCCACCAAACTCATATTCATTATATATATACAGTGCCTTCAGAAAGTATTCAGACCCTTTGACTTTTTCCACATTTTGTTAGATTACAGCCTTATTCTAAAATTGATTAAATTGGTTTTTTTCCTCATCAATCTACACACAATACCCTATAATGACAAAATAATAACAGGTTTTTAGAAATGTTTGCTTATTTATAAAAAATAAAAATAAATGGAAATATTACATTTACTTTGTTGAAGTACCTTTGGCAGCGATTACAGCCACAAGTCTTCTTGGGTATGATGCTACAAGCTTGGCACACCTGTATTTGGGAAGTTTCTCCCATTCTTCTCTGCAGATCCTCTCAAGCTCTGTCAGGTTGGATGGGGAACATTGCTGCACAGATATTTGCAGGTCTCTCCAGAGATGTTCGATCAGGTTTAAGTCTGGGCTCTGGCTGGGCCACTCAAGGACATTCAGAGACTTGTCCCGAAGCCACTCCTGCTTTGTCTTGGCTGTGTGCTTAGGGTCGTTGTCCTGTTGGAAGGTGAACCTTCGCCCCCAGTCTGAGGTCCTGAGAGCTCTGGAGCAGGTTTTCATCAAGGATCTCTCTGTACTTTGCTCCGTTCACCTTTGCCTCGATTCTGACTCCCATCTCTACAGAGGAACTCTAGAGCTCTGTCAGCTCTAGGAAGAGTCTTGGTGGTTCCAAACGTCTTCCATTTGAGAATGATGGAGGTCACTATATTCTTGGGGAAATGTTCTGGAACCCTTCCCCAGATCTGTGCCTCGACACAATCCTGTCTCGGAGCTCTACGGACAATTTCTTCAACCTCATGGCTTGGTTTTTGCTCTGACATGTACTGTCAACTGTGGGACCTTTATATAGACAGGTGTGCGCCTTTCCAAATCATGTCCAATCAATTGAATTTACCACAGGTGGACTCCAATCAAAGTTGTAGAAACATCTCAAGGATGATCAATGGGAACAGGATGTACCTGAGCTGAAATGTATTGTGGAGAGTTCATGTATGTATCTATTGTGATGTGAATACCAAGTATGTCTACTTCACCATCAGCCCATTTTATAGGTGATGTAAAAGTTGTGTCTTTTAACAATCCGATACGTAATATGGTAATAATAATAATATATTACTTATCGTAACTGGGTTTTAGTCCAGAGAGGCCAGAAAAGTTATTTAGATATTTAATGACACATTGGTGGGATCAAACTTACGAACTTAATATAAAACTTGAGTCATTGGCATACATGGACACCTTTGTTTTTAAGGCTTGGATTTCTAAGCCCTTAATGTTCTCATTGGATTTCAATAGCTAGCGTTTCAATGACCATAACGAATACATTCAGTATGGTGACTGATGACAGCCTTGTTTAACTCCTCTTGACAGTTAAAAACGTTCAGAGAAGTAGCCATTATTTACTATTTTACACCTTGGGTTGCTATACATAACTTTAACCCATTGAATAAGAGACTCACCGAAAATTAAAATAATCCAGGCATTTATATGTAATTCTAGTCGTATATCAAAGGCCTTTTCAAAATCTGCTATGAAGACCAGACCTAGTTTCTTAGATGTTTCATAATGTTCTATTATTTCAAGTAGGCTTAGTTGTCGTATATTGTCTCCAATGTATTGTCCATGTAAAAACAACCTGTCTGATCAGGATGAACAATACTTGTTAAAAAACTTTTTAATTCTATACACTATGCATTTCGCAAAGTATTTTTTGCATCACAACATTGAAGTATAAGAGGCCTCCAGTGTTTTCAATGGACTGGATCTTTATACTTACCATCTGGATCTTGTTTTAGTAATAGTGACATCAGACCTTCTTGCTGAGTACCATTTTTATAGGAGTAGATAAAACATGCTAATAATGGACCTCTGAGTACATCAAAAAAAGGCTTGATATACCTCAACTGGTATGCCATCAAGCCCAGGGGGGTTTTCAGACTGAAAGGATTTTAAAGTTTCTTTTTTTATTAAGCAAATAAATCATCATTCAGAGTGTGAGGAGGAGACTGAAAAGAAAACATCTGCTTAAAATATTTTGCTTCCTATTTATAAAATACAATTCGGAGAGTCATAGATGACTCCATCCTTAGTAACGAGTTTCTGCAAATTCCTTTTGGTAGCATTCCTGTGTTGATTCAGGAAACTTTTTGTGCATCTTTCTAAATTGTCCAGTTTGCCAAATTTTTGTAATAGATTACATTAGACTGTTCTTGAATAGGTTCTTCCAGATCTTTTTGTTTTAACTCTGAACTTGTTTTGTGCCTCTGCAGTACCATTTTTATTGCTATCTACCTGTACAGTTAGTTTCTGTACTTCCCTTCTTAGTTTAGTCTCTGTAGACCGAAACTTACTTTACTGATGAATATTGAAGTGAATGATCTGAAGGTACATTTAAAGGCATCCCAAACAATAAGGGGATTTTCTGATTTATAATTACTGTGCAAGTCTATGGAAGGGGGTGACCATGAGCCTCCTAGGTTTTATTTTGAAATCAATGTACCCAGAGGAGGACGGACGCTAGCTATCCTCCGGCTACACCATGGTGCTACCCTACAGAGTGCTGTTGAGGCTACTGACCTTCATTGCAAAATATTATGTTTTAATCAATTATTTGGTGACGTAATTTTATGTAGTATAGTTTTATCTAAAAAGGATAACTTTTTAAAATGTTTTACCATTTTTATTTTTATGAAATTACCTGAGGAGGATGGTCCTCCCATTCCTCTGAGGAGCCTCCACTGAAACAGATGAAATATTTGACTAAAACATAATAATTTCAAAACCTTGCTTACATTTCTATACGATCTCTCTATAATGCTTGGGAATACTTGGACAGATTTCCTAAATTAAAATCACTTGGAGCTGATTTCCATGTGTTTTTACAATATTTTATGTATGTCCAACAATGGAGAAAAAAAAAATATATATATATATTATAATTTTTTTGCTCAGAAAACTTGGGGGCCAAATAAAACCATGGGCCAAATTCGACCCGCCAGTTGGGGAACAATACAGATTTCAATGGCTGTGATAGGAGAAAACATTGTAGTTACTCAACAATACTAACCTAATTGACATAGTGAAAAGAAGGAAGCCTGTACAGAATGTTTGCAATAATCAAATCAAATCAAACAAGGCACTAAAGTAAAACTGCAAAAAAAGAATGTGGCAAAGAAATGAGCTTTATGTCCTGAAAACAAAGCATTATATGTTTGGAGCAAATCCAACAAAATATATCACTGAGCACCTCTCTTCATATTGTCAAGCTTGGTGGTGGCTGCATCATGTTATGGGGATGCTTGTCATCAGCAAGAACTAGGGAATGTTTTTATGAAAAAAAGAAACGGAATAGAGCCAAGCAAAGGCACAAAGAGGAAAACCTGGTTCAGTCTGCATTCCAACAGACACAAATTCACCTTTCAGCAGGACAATTACCTAAAACACAAGGCTAAATATACGGCGCATTCGGGAAAATATTCAGACCCCTTTTACTTTTTCCACATTTTGTTACGTTATTCTAAAATTGATTAAATAAAAACATTTCCTCATCAATCTACACACAATACTCCATAATGACAAAGTGAAAACATGTTTTTAGAATTTTTTTGAAATGTTGTAAAAATAAAAACTGAAATATCTTATTTACATAAGTATTCAGACCCTTTGCTATGAGACTCGAAATTGAGCTCAGGTGCAACCTGTTTCCATTGATTGGAGTCCACCTTTGGTAAATTCAATTGATTGGACATCATTTGGAAAGGCACACACCTGTCTATATAAGGTTCCACAGTTGACAGTGCATGTCAGAGCAAAAATCAAGCCATGAGGATGAAGGAATTGTCCATAGAGCCCAGAGACAGGATTGTGTCAAGGCACAGATCTGGGGAAGGGTACCAAAACATTTCTGCAGCATTGAAGGTCCCGAAGAACACAGTGGCCTCCATCATTCTTAAATGGAAGAAGTTTGGAACCACCAAGACTCTTCCTAGAGCTGGCCACCCGGGCAAACTTAGCAATCGGGGGAGAAGGGCCTTGGTCAGGGAAGTGACCAAGAACCCGATGGTCACTCTGACAGAGCTCTAGAGTTCCTCTGTGGAGATGGGATAACCTTCCAGAAGGACAGCCATCTCTGCAGCACTCCACCAATCAGGCCTTTATGGTAGAGTGGCCAGACGGAAGCCACACCTCAGTAAAAGGCACATGACAGCCTGCTTTGAGTTTGCCAAAAGGCACTTAAAGACTCTCAGACCATTAGAAACAAGATTCTCAGGTCTGATGAAACCAAGATTGAACGCTTTGGCCTGAATGCCAAGCGTCACGTCTGGAGGAAACCTGGCACCATCTCTACGGTGAAGCATGGTGTTGGCAGCATCATGCTGTGGGGATGTTTTTCAGCGGCAGGGACTGGAAGACTAGTCAGGATCAAGGTAAAGGTGAACTGAGTAAAGTACAGAGAGATCCTTGATGAAAACCTGCTCCAGAGCACTCAGGACCTCAGACTGGGGCGAAGGTTCGCCTTCTAACAGGACAACAACCCTAAGCACATAGCCAAGACAACGCAGGAGTCGCTTCGGGACAAGTCTCTGAATGTCCTTGAGTGGCCCAGCCAGAGCCCGGACTTGAACCCGATCGAACATCTCTGGAGAGAACTGAAAATAGCTGTGCAGAAACGCTCCCCATCCAACCTGACAGAGCTTGAAAGGATCTGCAGAGAAGAATGGGAGAAACTCCCCAAATACAGGTGTGGCAAGCTTGTAGCGTCATACCCAAGAAGGCTCGAGTCAGTAATCGCTGCCAAAGATGCTTCAACAAAGTACTGAGTAAAGGGTCTGAATACTTATGTAAATGTACTATTTCAGTTGTTTATTTTTAATACATTTGCACAAAAAAAAAAAAAAAGAGTTTTTGCTCTGTCATTATGGGGTATTGTGTGTAGATTGATGAGGGGAAAAAATAATTTAATCAATTTTACAATAAGGCTGTAACGTAACAAAATGTGGAAAAAGTCTAGGGGTCTGAATACTTTCCGAATGCGCTGTACATGTGTTTGTTTGCATGCGGTCTGTGTGTGTGTGTGTGCGAGCATACGTGTTTGTTTGCATGCGGTCTGTGTGTGTGTGTGTGTGTGTGTGCGAGCATACGTGTTTGTTTGCATGCGGTCTGTCTGTGTGTGTGTGTGTGTGTGCATACGTGTTTGTTTGCATGCGGTCTGTGTGTGTGTGTGTGTGTGTGTGCGAGCATACGTGTTTGTTTGCATGCGGTCTGTGTGTGTGTGTGTGTGAGCATACGTGTTTGTTTGCATGCGGTGTGTGTGTGTGTGTGTGTGTGTGTGTGTGTGTGTGTGTGTGTGTGAGCATACGTGTTTGTTTGCATGCGGTCTGTGTGTGTGTGTGTGTGTGTGTGTGTGTGTGTGCGAGCATACGTGTTTGTTTGCATGCGGTCTGTGTGTGTTTGTGTGCGAGCATACGTGTTTGTTTGCATGCGGTCTGTGTGTGTGTGTGTGTGTGTGTGTGTGTGTGTGTGTGTGTGTGTGTGTGTGTGTGTGTGTGTGTGAGCATACGTGTTGTTTTGAGTGTGTATGTCTGTGTGGCTCGTCGCTTGTAATTCCCACCATGGATTTGGAAAATAAATCAAATTGGAAAACGAATGAATAAGCTCATTTAATTCCGTTTTCATTCCAGTCAGGTCATTATTGCTGTGGACGTCATGGTAATTTACCTCAACACACTCTTCACTCGCTTTAGACTTAATGGAGTCAAGATGCACAAAAAATACTCATGTTTTTTTTTTTTCAATGACTTATTGAAACCCATCTAGTCCAGTTTATTTTGCCGGGGCTTTCCAATCTCCTGATCATTTATTATTATTTATATCTTATAATGTTATTTTATTTTATTATGATGGTATTCAGCAGGGGAGACTGAGCTGCAAAACATATACATCTTCAAATTGTATTAAAGGGGAAACCTGCAGTTGCGACATACATTTCTGGACTTATAAATGAACATTTACATTTTAGTCATTTAGCAGTCGGCGACTTACAGTTAGTGAGTGCATAAATTTTTTTCATACTGGCCCCCCGTGGGAAACGAACCCACAACCCTGGCGTTGCAAGCGCCATGCTCTACCAACTGAGCTACAGGAGACCTGTACCCATTGATTCTTGAAGAAAATAACTTAGAAATATCTCATGAGCTTAGTTCAACTGTCGTACCAAAATGTAAGCTTGTTTAAACACTATAGCCT
>CM062508.1:4605693-4608193 GCA_031479575.1 Coregonus ussuriensis | reverse complement strand
GTCATACGTGCATACCATTTTTATGTATGCATGGTCCCAGGAATCAAATCCACTATCTTGGCATTGCAAGAACCGTGCTCTACCAACTGAGCTACAGGGGATCCCATTTCTGCACGTCCTGTGATCCCAATAGGCTGTTCTGATCTGATAGGAGCTCCATATGCCAGGCTTCATGCTGACAACACCAACACCATTTACAGGTGACATTAAGTCGCTTTGGATAAAAGCGTCTGCTAAATGGCATATATTATAATATTATTATATTATAAATGGCCATACAGAGGAAGTAAAGGTGGACATCTGAACTGAGTAGAATTCATTCTTCAATTGAAAGTGAAGCAATTTCCATTTGTCGATTTAGCCAGTTTAGAGAACATACCCATTTTGACTTCTCTCTCTTTCTGGCCGTTGGTCTGTCAAAGTGGGATTGAAATAAGTTCAGGTAATGCTTTGAGCCACTGTATTCTCAAAACCTCAATTCAAAACGGAATAAAACGCTCTCTGGTGTCCTTGGTGTTGATCACAAGAGCCCCACAATACCAACATTAGACTACACTGTTATCGGCTGCATCATCACGATTCATTAGAGTTATACTGTGAGAGAAAAAAGAATAGAGGCAGTGAAAGAGAAGATAAGAGACAGCTATGGATCTAATGTCTTCTTTCCCCAGCCTCCAGCGACAGAAGAAGAGAAGAGAGAGAGCGAAGGAGAAAGACTGAGAAGAGAGAGCGAAGGAGAGAGAGAGCGAAGGAGAAAGGCTGAGAAGAGAGAGCGAAGGAGAGAGAGAGCGAAGGAGAAAGACTGAGAAGCGAGAGCGAAGGAGAGAGAGAGAGCGAAGGAGAGAGAGAGCGAAGGAGAAAGGCTGAGAAGAGAGAGCGAAGGAGAGAGAGAGCGAAGGAGAGAGAGAGACGACAGAACTCATCCCCCAGCTACAGTATGAACCAGTCCAGCCAGGACCACAGTGGAGTGGGAACAGCAGACCCTGATCAGGACTCTCCCAACATCATCGTCTACAGAAAGGTAGGAGGATACACTGGTCTTTATGACGTTATATTGTGGGAAAGTTGTATGAAGGTAGGACAACACTGGTCTTTATAACATGTTGTTGTGGGAAGGTTGTATGAATGTAGGACAACACTGGTCTTTATAACATGTTGTGGGAAGGTTATATGAATGTAGGACAACACTGGTCTTTATAACATGTTGTGGGAAGGTTGTATGAAGGTAGGACAACACTGGTCTTTATAACATGTTGTTGTGGGAAGGTTGTATGAATGTAGGACAACACTGGTCTTTATAACATGTTGTTGTGGGAAAGTTGTATGAAGGTAAGACAACACTGGTCTTTATAACATGTTGTGGGAAGGTTGTATGAATGTAGGACAACACTGGTCTTTATAACATGTTGTTGTGGGAAAGTTGTATGAATGTAGGACAACACTGGTCTTTATAACATGTTGTTGTGGGAAGGTTGTATGAATGTAGGACAACACTGGTCTTTATAACATGTTGTGGGAAGGTTGTATGAATGTAGGACAACACTGGTCTTTATAACATGTTGTTGTGGGAAGGTTGTATGAATGTAGGACAACACTGGTCTTTCTAACATGTTGTGGGAAGGTTATATGAATGTAGGACAACACTGGTCTTTATAACATGTTGTGGGAAGGTTGTATGAAGGTAGGACAACACTGGTCTTTATAACATGTTGTGGGAAGGTTATATGAATGTAGGACAACACTGGTCTTTATGACGTTATATTGTGGGAAAGTTGTATGAAGGTAGGACAACACTGGTCTTTATAACATGTTGTGGGAAAGTTGTATGAAGGTAGGACAGCACTGGTCTTTATAACATGTTGTTGTGGGAAGGTTGTATGAATGTAGGACAACACTGGTCTTTATAACATGTTGTTGTGGGAAAGTTGTATGAAGGTAGGACAACACTGGTCTTTATAAATCAAATCAAATCAAATCAAATTGTATTGGTCACATGCGCCGAATACAACAGGTGCAGACATTACAGTGAAATGCTTACTTACAGCCCTTAACCAACAGTGCATTTATTTTAAACAAAAAAGTAAGAATAAAACAACAACAAAAAAGTGTTGAGAAAAAAAGAGCAGAAGTAAAAATAAAGTGACAGTAGGGAGGCTATATATACAATAGAATAAAGTGACAGTAGGGAGGCTATATATACAGGGGGGTACCGTTGCATATAACATGTTGTGGGAAGGTTGTATGAATGTAGGACAACACTGGTCTTTATAACATGTTGTTGTGGGAAGGTTGTATGAATGTAGGACAACACTGGTCTTTATAACATGTTGTGGGAAGGTTGTATGAATGTAGGACAACACTGGTCTTTATAACATGTTGTTGTGGGAAGGTTGTATGAATGTAGGACAACACTGGTCTTTATAACATGTTGTTGTGGGAAGGTTGTATGAATGTAGGACAACACTGGTCTTTATAACATTATGTTGTGGGAAGGTTGTAT
>CM062508.1:4590693-4603193 GCA_031479575.1 Coregonus ussuriensis | reverse complement strand
AACTTCCTGTTATCTTAATGTAACTTCCTGTTATCAAATCAAATGTTATTTGCCACACTGTAGACCTTACAGTGAAATGCTTACTTACAAGCACTTAACCAACAATGCAGTTTTAAAGAAAAATAAATAAATCAAATAGATAAGTAAAAAATGAAAATAGCAAATAATTAAAGAGCAGCAGTAAAATAAAATAACAGTAGGGAGGCTATATACAGGGGGTACCGGTACAGAGTCAATGTGCGGGGGCACCGGCTAGTTCAGGTAATTGAGGTAATATGTACATGTGGGTAGAGTTAAAGTGACTATGCATAGATAATAAACAGAGTAGCAGCAGCGTAAAAGAGGGGAGGGGGGGGGGGGGGGGGACAATGCAAATAGTCCAGGTAGCCATGATTAGCTGTTCAGGAGTCTTATGGCTTGGGGGTAGAAGCTGTTAAGAAGCCTTTTGGACCTAGACTTGGCGCTCCGGTACCGCTTGCCGTGCGGAAGCAGAGAGAACGGTCTATGACTAGGGTGGCTGGAGTCTTTGACAATTTTTAGGACCTTCCTCTGACACCTCCTGGTATAGAGGTCCTGGATGGCAGGAAGCTTGGCCCCAGTGATGTACTGGGCTGTACGCACTACCCTCTGTAGTGCCTTGCGGTCGGAGGCCGAGCAGTTGCCATACAACAGGCGGTGATGCAACCAGTCAGGATGCTCTCGATGGTGCAGCTGTATAACTTTTTGAGGATCTGAGGACCTATGCCAAATCTTTTCAGTCTCCTGATGGGGAATAGGCTTTGTCGTGCCCTATTCACGACTGTCTTGGTGTGTTTGGACCATAGTAGTTTGTTGGTGATGTGGACACCAAGGAACTTGAAGCATTCAACCTGTTCCACTACAATGAGAATGGGGGCATGTTCGGTCCTCTTTTTTTTCCTGTAGTCCACAATCATCTCCTTTGTCTTGATCACGTTGAGGGAGAGGTTGTTATCCTGGCACCACATTTGCAGGTCTCTGACCTCCTCCCTATAGGCTGTCTCATCGTTGTCGGTGATCAGGCCTACCACTGTTATGTTGTCGGCAAACTTAATGATGGTGTTGGAGTCGTGCCTGGCCATGCAGTCATGGGTGAACAGGGAGTACAGGAGGGGACTGAGCACGCACCTCTGAGGGGCCCCCGTGTTGAGGATCATAGTGGCAGATGTGTTGTTACCTACCCTTACCACCTGGGGGCGGCCCGTCAGGAAGTCCAGGATCCAGTTACAGAGGGAGGTGTTTAGTCCTAGGGTCCTTAGCTTAGTGATGAGCTTTGAGGGCACTATGGTGTTGAACGCTGAGCTGTAGTCAATGAATAGCATTCTCACATAGGTGTTCCTCTTGTTCAGATGGGAAAGGACAGTGTGGAGTGCAATAGAGATTGCATCATCTGTGGATCTGTTAGGGTGGTACGCAAATTGGAGTGTGTCTAGGGTTTCTGGGATAATGGTGTTGATGTGAGCCATGACCAGGCTTTCAAAGCACTTCATGGCTACAGACATGAGTGCTAAGGGTCGGTAGTCATTTAGGCAGGTTAACTTAGTGTTCTTGGGCACAGGGACTATGGTGGTCTGCTTGAAACATGTTGGTATTGCAGACTCAGTCAGGGACATGTTGAAAATGTCAGTGAAGACACTTGCCAGTTGGTCAGCGCATGCTCGAAGTACACGTCCTGGTAATCCGTCTGGCCCTGCGGCCTTGGGAATGTTGACCTGCTTAAAAGTCTTACTCACATCGGCTACGGAGAGCGTGATCACATAGTCATCCGGAACAGCTGATGCTCTCATGCATGCTTCAGTGTTGCTTGCCTCGAAGCGAGCATAGAAGTAATTTAGCTCGTCTGGTAGGCTTGTATCACTGGGCAGCTCGCAGCTGTGCTTCCCTTTGTAGTCTGTAATAGTTTGCAAGCCCTGCCACATCCGACGAGCGTCGGAGCCGGTGTCATATGATTCAATCTTAGTCCTGTATTGACTCTTTGCCTGTTTGATGGTTCGTCGGAGGGCTTAGCGGGATTTCTTATAAGCGTCCGGGTTAGAGTCCCGCTCCTTGAAAGCGGCAGCTCTACCCTTTAGCTCAGTGCGGATGTTGCCTGTAATCCATGGCTTCTGGTTGGGGTATGTATGTACGGTCACTGTGGGGACGACGTCATCGATGCACTTATTGATGAAGCCAGTGACTGATGTGGCATACTCCTCAATGCTATCGGAAGAATCCGGGCACATATTCCAGTCTGTGCTATCAAAACAGTCCTGTAGCTTAGCATCTGCGTCATCTGACCACTTCCTTATTAACCGAGTCACTGGTGCTTCCTGGCTGGGTGTGTAGACTGCGCTAGGAAGAGGGTAGAAAAAGTAGATCCTATGTAACTAGCGTCTGGGTACCCCTGGTTTAGAAGCTTTAGAGAGAGGAAACGACACCAAAAGAGAAGGGATCTAATTCTGCACTAAACAGGACTCGAAACACCAAAATAGTGTTTTCATCCTTTTTCTGTTAATGCTCCCAGTCCTTGGCAAGATGTTGCACAATATTTTATTTAGAGGTGTTACAACACACCATGTAATGTTTCAAAACAACTAATTTACGTCATTTAGCAGACGCTCTTATCCAGAGCAATTAGGGCTAAGTGCCTTGCTCAAGGGCACATCGGCAGATTTTTCACCTAGTCGGCTCGGGGATTAGAACAAGCGACCTTTCGATTACTGGCACAACGCTCTTATCCACTAAGCTACCTGCCGCCCCACTCAGGATGATGTGTTTCAGTACTCCTGCAAAGTTAAGGTTTCGTCTTCTTCGCGTCGGTGGCAGCTCAGTTGCCACTAGTTTTGGTGTTCAAGCAAATAGGCTATAGATACGGAGATATCTGCGCATGTGCGTGATACTTTTTTTGCGGAGCTGCTGCCAACTCTGCTGCCTAGATACAGGAGCATCTGCTCAGTGTTCGCACTGCTTTGCTGACGCTTCCCACGGTTCCCACTAGTTACCACAGCCACAAAGTTCAAAACTGGCTATTTAGTAAGAATTCATGAAAACAAAAATGTGCTTTTTGGTCTTAATTTAACGGTTAGGGTTTAGGCATAAGGTTAGCAGTGTGGTTAGGCATAAGGTTAGCAGTGTGGTTAGGGTTAGGGTTAGGCATAATGTTACGGATACAGGTATCCTGTGTCTTTTTGTGTTTTTCCTCTCCTTCTGCCCTAATCACAGGTGTCCTTTATGTTCCTGATTGGTGGTCGTTGGGGTGTCTGCTGATTGCTAAGGTGGACCAATCAGTGAACATTCCTCTGCATTGCACCACCTGTTTCTGGTTTTTCAATCACACCTCCCACTGTTTAAAAGCCAGTCAGTTGTGTTTGTAGAGAGAGACTATTTTCCGTATGTGAGTATGGATACTGTGGTGTCCTGTGTTTTGTGTACTCACTCATTTGCTGGTTACTCTGTTTGGTAACTTTGTTGTGTGTTTCTGGGAAAAGGGGGATTTAAGCAAGTTGCCCTTGGGCGTACATTACCCGTAGGAAGAAAACTGTCTAAAAACACTAGTTAGACCTGAGCGGACCACCCACTGTAATTGTTGTATGATTAGCAGTAGCTTAGCGGTTCTTGAGGCAGGCAAGATCAGTTTAGTTTTTTTTTACACTATTGTTTCATTTCTTGGGTCCTGCTCAGCCCTTTTTCCCAAACCTTTACCGTGTGTTCAAAATAAACATTTTATGTTTGACGGTAGTTTATGGTTGTCGTGTAGTTTTTGTTCTCACTGTTTCCATGTCACGATTCTAATTTGCATGAATTATGTTACAGGTCTCTTGTCCATCCATCCTAGACGCGTAAAGCCACGGGGTTCGTAACACATAAGGTTAGCAGTGTGGTTAGGGTTAGGCATAAGGTTAGCAGTGTGGTTAAGGTTAGGGTTAGGCATAAGGTTAGCAGTGTGGTTAAGGTTAGGGTTAGGGTTAGGCATAAGGTTAGGGTTAGGCATAAGGTTAGCAGTGTGGTTAAGGTTAGGGTTAGGCATAAGGTTAGCAGTGTGGTTAGGGTTAGGGTTAGGCATAAGGTTAGCAGTGTGGTTAAGGTTAGGGTTAGGCATAAGGTTAGCAGTGTGGTTAAGGTTAGGGTTAGGCATAAGGTTAGCAGTGTGGTTAGGGTTAGGCATAAGGTTAGCAGTGTGGTTAGGGTTTAAATGTGGTTAGGTTTCAATCAGATTTTAAGAAGAGAAACTGTAACTAGTGACGACTGCTTCCTCCTCACTGACATGGAAACTTAATGTTGTACACTAAAGATATGGTTGACATGTTCCAAGCATCAAGCGTGATTTCATGTTCTTTTTTTCAGGAGGCGTGTTAGGCTACATGCAGCTATCATGTTGTACACAAAATACATGATCGACATGTTCGTAAAAACTTTGTTGTCTGCGCTAACAGTATATTTGGGCGAGCATATCAAACACAAGCAAGACACATACAGGCAGTCACATACATAGAAGTGATTATTTTCTCATTATCATTGCAAACATTGGCTAGTTTTTTTTTTTTCACCAACTCTGGCTACGATATGGCAGCATAACTATTAAGATTATCATCACAAATAGTAGGCAGTCTAAAGCAGTAGTTGACAAACGACCATGTGCGCATACATTTTTACGTATGGGTGGTCCCGGGGATTGAACCCACTACCCTGGCGTTACAAGCGCCATGCTCTACCAATTGATCTACAGAGGACCACCATCATTGATTGCATGATCATTGAGAAACGAAATAGCAGTTAGTGTGTGGTTAAAACGCAGATCTTTTTTTTTTTTTTTTTTTTTCCCAATGCAAAACTCAAGTGGGGAGTTACATTCTTTTTTTCAGGAACTCTGGTTACTGGCTACAATATGGCAGCAGCTACAGTGGGGAAAAAAAGTATTTAGTCAGCCACCAATTGTGCAAGTTATTCCACTTAAAAAGATGAGAGGCCTGTAATTTTCATCATAGGTACACGTCAACTATGACAGATAAATTGAGAGAAAGAAAATCACATTGTAGGATTTTCTATGAATTTATTTGCAAATTATGGTGGAAAATAAGTATTTGGTCACCTACAAACAAGCAAGATTTCTGGCTCTCACAGACCTGTAACTTCTTCTTTAAGAGGCTCCTCTGTCCTCCACCCGTTACCTGTGTTAATGGCACCTGTTTGAACTTGTTATCAGTATAAAAGACACCTGTCCACAACCTCAAACAGTCACACTCCAAACTCCACTATGGCCAAGACCAAAGAGCTGTCAAAGGACACCAGAAACAAAATTGTAGACCTGCACCAGGCTGGGAAGACTGAATCTGCAATAGGTAAGCAGCTTGGTTTGAAGAAATCAACTGTGGGAGCAATTATTAGGAAATGGAAGACATACAAGACCACTGATAATCTCCCTCGATCTGGGGCTCCACGCAAGATCTCACCCCGTGGGGTCAAAATGATCACAAGAACGGTGAGCAAAAATCCCAGAACCACACGGGGGGACCTAGTGAATGACCTGCAGAGAGCTGGGACCAAAGTAACAAAGCCTACCATCAGTAACACACTACGCCGCCAGGGACTCAAATCCTGCAGTGCCAGACGTGTCCCCCTGCTTAAGCCAGTACATGTCCAGGCCCGTCTGAAGTTTGCTAGAGTGCATTTGGATGATCCAGAAGAGGATTGGGAGAATGTCATATGGTCAGATGAAACCAAAATATAACTTTTTGGTAAAAACTCAACTCATCGTGTTTGGAGGACAAAGAATGCTGAGTTGCATCCAAAGAACACCATACCTACTGTGAAGCATGGGGGTGGAAACTTCATTATTTGGGGCTGTTTTTCTGCAAAGGGACCAGGACGACTGATCCGTGTAAAGGAAAGAATGAATGGGGCCATGTATCGTGAGATTTTGAGTGAAAACCTCCTTCCATCAGCAAGGGCATTGAAGATGAAACGTGGCTGGGTCTTTCAGCATGACAATGATCCCAAACAAACCGCCCGGGCAACGAAGGAGTGGCTTCGTAAGAAGCATTTCAAGGTCCTGGAGTGGCCTAGCCAGTCTCCAGATCTCAACCCCATAGAAAATCTTTGGAGGGAGTTGAAAGTCTGTGTTGCCCAGAGACAGCCCCAAATCACTGCTCTAGAGGAGATCTGCATGGAGGAATGGGCCAAAATACCAGCAACAGTGTGTGAAAACCTTGTGAAGACTTACAGAAAACGTTTGACCTGTGTCATTGCCAACAAAGGGTATATAACAAAGTATTGAGAAACTTTTGTTATTGACCAAATACTTATTTTCCACCATAATTTGCAAATAAATTCATTAAAAATCCTACAATGTGATTTTCTGGAATTTTTTTCTCTCATTTTGTCTGTCATAGTTGACATGTACCTATGATGAAAATTACAGGCCTCTCATCTTTTTTAAGTGGGAGAACTTGCACAATTGGTGGCTGACAAAAAAAAAAATGTCCCCCACTGTACAAAGATTAGCCTACAGCATCACATAAAACGTTGATTGTGTAGGGACTGCGTCCTGCCTGTGCAACCCCAATATCCGTTACAACAGACGGAGGTTGTATAGCCTTCAATCAATCTTTTTTGGGAACGTTCGTTCAAAATCGGCTGCATCAAAAAAAAAAAAAAATCAGCTTTTCAGAAATATGAGGCAGTAGATAGGCTACATTATCATGGTTCAGAAGAGGGTGAGTAAAGAGTGTGAGCAGTCTAGGCAATAGGGCGCCATTTGGGATGCACCCGTAACGCTCAACAGTCATTCTCTCTCCCACACGATTGGCTGTGGCGCTAGTTCGTCAAAAGTCTTCTTCAGACTTCCTCACTCCAGGGACTTTCTCTTCACCCCCTCTTCACCTTGTCTTCCAGGTTGTCAACGGGGTCAATCAGCTTGTGTCTCCTTAAGGCTGCCACGCTCTGATGAGGCTCCAGGTGAGTCTCACAGTAAGAGACCAGACACACCAGGCAGGACTTCAGGGCCTTGTGCTTACCCTCGGTGCAGACATCACAGGGCACTTCTCCTGGTTTGGTGAGGGGAGGTTCAACATCTGGGGTGATGGTTGTGACTTTAACTGGAGATGACTTTGTGAGCTGAGCAGCCATTTCAGAAATGATCCTATTTACGCTGAGATCAGGTCTCCTGTCAAATATATTTTTACACAGTGGACTCTCACATAGGTCAGTGCTATCCCAGTATCCACTGATATAGGCCTTGCAGAAGTTGTGTCCACATGAGATGGTGACTGGGTCAGTGAACTCATCCAGACAGATCGAGCACTGGAACTGATCTTCAGACAGGAGAATGCTGGAGGATGCCGTTACTAGGAACAAACCAAAAAAAGTGACTAATGTAAAACACTAATGTAAAACACAGTTGATCATATTACTGTGCATTCGGAAAGTATTCAGACCCCTTCACTTTTTCCACCTTTTGTTACGTTACAGCCTTATTCTACAATGGATAAAAAAATATATACACTACCGGTCAAAAGTTTTAGAACACCTACTCATTCAAGGGTTTTTCTTTATTTTTACTATTTTCTACATTGTAGAATAATAGTGAAGACATCAAAACTATGAAATAACACATATGGAATCATGTAGTAACCAAAAAAGTGTTAAACAAATCAAAATATATTTTATATTTGAGATTCTTCAAATAGCCACCCTTTGCCTTGATGACAGCTTTGCACACTCGTGGCATTCTCTCAACCAGCTTCATGAGGTAGTCACCTGGAATGCATTTCAATTAACAGGTGTACCTTCTTAAAAGTTAATTTGTGGAATTTCTTTCCTTATTAATGCGTTTGAGCCAATCAGTTGTGTTGTGACAAGGTAGGGGGGGTATACAGAAGATAGCCCTATTTGGTAAAAGACCAAGTCCATATTATGGCAAGAACAGCTCAAATAAGCAAAGAGAAATGACAGTCCATCATTACTTTTAAGACATGAAGGTCAGTCAATCCGGAAAATTACAAGAACTTTGAAAGTTTCTTCCAAGTGCAGTCGCAAAAACCATCAAGCACTATGATGAAATTGGCTCTCATGAGGACCGCCACAGGAATGGAAGACCCAGAGTTACCTCTGCTGCAGAGGATTATTAGAGTTACCTGCCTCAGAAATTTCAGCCCAAATAAATGCTTCACAGAGTTCAAGTAACAGGCACATCTCAACATCAACTGTTCAGAGGAGACTGTGTGAATCAGGAGGAGGTGTTATGGTGTGGGGGTGCTTTGCTGGTGACACTGTCTGTGATTTATTTAGAATTCAAGGCACACTTAACCAGCATGGCTACCACAGCATTCTGCAGCGATACACCATCCCATCTGGTTTGGGCTTAGTGGGACTATCATTTGTTTTTCAACAGGACAATGACCCAACACACCTCCAGGCTGTGTAAGGGCTATTTTACCAAGAAGGATAGTGATGGAGTGCTGCATCAGATGAGAAAAAGTAGAGAAAAAGGGACAGTGATTCTACAACTGACTTACTCTCTAGGTGTAAAAGATAGGTCCTGTTTATAACTTTCAGGGTTTCCAGTTGAGTTTCACTTCAGCAAAGTGATGTCACTAAGCCCCTCCCTGTCTTGTACCATTTCTTGCCAGGCTGACTTCTGCTCTTAAAGGGATAGACCCTCTGAAATTGATGGCGCTTTTAAAGCTTGACTCTTTGACTGAAATATAATGGTGGTGTCAGGTATATAAGAGGAGTAAATTCATCTGTCACGTCTCAACTTAAATGGTATCATCAGAATTGACATTGGATAAAAGTACAGACCCAGAGCTTCAAAATGGCATATCGTGTACTGCAATTGGAGGAACAATGGGAAAGTAATGCTGCTTTGAACGTTGATAAACCTGTAACCCCACTTTTGAGAAATGGCCCTTGAAAGGTTTTGGTTCAGTTTTTACACTTCTTTGTTCAAACCCATTCAGCATCGTTCACACCCTCTGAAGCCTTTTGAGAGTGAGTAAGGTAGTGTAGTAAACAACCAAAGATTTCAAGACTAAAAGTGGTAAAAGTAGTAGCCTACAATAAGAAAAAAACTGATGGCAGCAGCTTTCCACCAAAGTGTTTGTGTCCTGGGTGGCGTCCTGGTAATACTATTGCATTATCCTCTGCGTAGTTGTTGATGAAGTTCACCACTCGCTGCAAGTCCTCATGCTTCAGGTGTAACCTGTGCTTGCTTGGCCCGGCTCGCTTTTTTGTGTGGGAGGCATTAGACCATTCTCCTTGTATGATTGGTGGAGGAGAGTCGGGCGTGTTCTGCTGATGCTGAAAGACAAACTCCAGATACAAATATTTTATCATTATTACTTGAGGCCTACCCAGACACAATTGTCTAAATTGATGGGTCATGTGAAAGAGAGGCTATAACCAATCCCCAGCCATGTCTAGCTAAGGGGAGGGGTCTCTATTGTCTAGACCTGTTAGCAATACAAACAGAATGTCATAGCTAGCCACCATGCATAAAATTATGTAGTATGAATCTGCAGGTAGCTCATGCTAACCAGCTAGGTTCAATGTTAGCTAGCTAGCTAACAGTAGGCTACAACTAGCAATGCAAACGGCTTTCTGAGATATGAATAATATTATTTCACAGATCTTACACGTAGATATTGAGCCAGCCAGCTAACGTTAGCTAGCTAGCTAACAGTACGCTTTAACATGCAATGAAAACGACTTTCTGACAAAATTTGAAACAAATAAAATCTGAAATGCTTCACAGCCCTTAGTTTGAAGATGTAATCCGAAGACAGGTGTTTCATACAACAGCCTTCTGTGTTCTCTTTTCGACTCCCCCCGCATTTGCAATCAAACGTCAGAATTTTCGACTTCTCCTTCTCATACTCCTCTTCCACCGGGCATTCCACTGATTTCAACTCAGTCAACTTCTTCCGTGATAACAACACTGTTGATCTCTGTTTCTTCCCCATCACTGTCATCAGAAGAGTCTACAATGTCTGGTTGAATGAAAATGTTTTTACCTAAGTCAGGGATTTCCTCATCGTCTGATTCATTTTCAGTCAGAGAGAGTCAGCATGGCACAATCTTTCTACAGAAAGTAGTACATCCCAACTTTTTCCCACTGATCTTTGTCGATGGCGCCTGCTAAATTCAGGACAGCAATGTTGTTGAGAGTAGTAGCAACACTTTTGCAGTTCTTCATGGCTATATCTTTCAAAAAGCAAGGATTCTTCTTCTTCTTTGGAGTTTAACGGCAGTTGGCATCCAATATGTTGCATTACCGCCCTCAACTGGACTATAATATAAATCCATTATCCATTTATTTAATTACATTTTTTAACACCCTTCCAACTAACCCTACACTCATTAAAACCCACATGGCTGTTAGTTAGAAGCTGTGGGTGTCTGTGTGTGTGTCACGTTCGTTGAATGACGGGACAGACCAAAGGCGCAGCGTGATATGCGTACATGTTTATTTTCTATTATTCACAACGACAAAACAACGAAACGAAACGTGAAGTCCAAAGGTAGACGACACAACACACCTTAACCGGAAACAAAATCCCACAACTCAATAGTGCCAATAGGCTGCCTAAGTATGATCCCCAATCAGAGACGACGAGCGACAGCTGCCTCTGATTGGGAACCACAACCGGCCAACATAGAAATACCCATCCTAGAAAAACCACATAGAATATACACAAACAAAGAATACACACACCCTGACTCAACATATAAGAGTCCCCTGAGTCAGGGCGTGACAGTGTGTGTGTGGGCGCTTGCAAGCTCTTACAGTCTCACGTCAGAATTTTCTCAACTGTCAAATATCGAAGCTTCAGCCCCGGAATGATTTTGTCTCAGGCCCCGAGTATTTTGCCCTGCTGGAATGGGTGTAAAACAAGCTAGGCTACACTGCATTACACACCGCAATGAATACTCCAATCATGAGCCCTGGCCTGCCCAGCCTTTTTAGTACTGCCTAAAACCAGCATTTCTGTGTACGGTGGCACTTTAGGAGGCGGAGTCAAAGTGGTTTTCCAAAGTAATTTTTTATTTGTCCCAAAGAAAACAACAACGGTGTGCGCGGTCGACTGTTAATTCTCTGATGGAGAGAGCGCAAAGATGGCAAGGAGAACAGTGTTAGCTTGCTATTGCTATACCACAGTTTGTTAGCCCATGGTGATGTTACTCTGAGTTTTTGACCTCACAGTAAGCCAGATTCGAGTAACTTACATTTCAACATGTTGACTCAAAAGCTGCACTGACAGATAACGTTAAGCTAACTAACTAACATGAGGAATACCCAGTCTAGCTAGCAGTGCTGCTTCATTAGCAACCTAGCAAATGTTATGAGCAGGGTTTTGACAGTACAGTTATTGATTAGCTATCTGGACACTGAATCCAACTGCTGGAGGTCTGTTCACCACCCGACAAAGTATCACTAACTAACCAATTACTGTCTAATCAAGTACTGTCCAAATATGCTAAAACTTACTAATAAAGATAGCTAGCTAACATGACTTTAGCTACTTTTGGTAACGTCGTCAGCTCAATTAGCTATCTGTTGAAAAAAACAAAGCTGGATAGCTGAGTTAACATTTTTTCCAATTTATAGAAGATGGACATTCCGTACAGAATTGAAGATGCAGCTCAGCAAACACAGAGACGATTGTTGTATTTGCATCAGTACGTGAATAGAGTGTGTGTGTGTGTGTGTGTGTTTACAATACAATACAATACCAGCTACATAGATGGGATGGCAGACAACGTCACGAAGACGATGTGCGCGTTTCCACGGGGCCATAAATCAGCCTGTTGTGATTCTGGATGGCCAGGTTGCTAGCAAGAATGACACTGCCATGTGGGGAATCATAAGTGGCTTATTTCAGCACGTTTCATCATGTTATTGATACCATGTCTTGTTTTGAGGTGTTTTGACTGATTTCATGTCAATGCAAATGTGGTTAAAATTCGCTAGCTAGCTAACCAACAACTGTAACGATGTATTTGAAACAACAAGTGGTCATTGTGCAAATGTATATGTTTTCAATAATCAGTGGAGACTAAATATAGCTGACATGTTAACAATCTAAGCCAACCTCATCCGTTTTGTCCCATGGTTGCACGCGTTTCGATTTTGTTGCTAAAGTGACAGAGAGAGAGAACACAGGTATTTTGATTAGTGAAGGGTAAGACAGTTGAATGTTAATCAGGTTAAGATTGAGTGAGCTGCTAATATCATTAAGAAACAGAAATGATACCAGATTTGACCTTTAGCTCAATTCAGGTAAACATTATTTGCCTGTTCATATTGTTTGTGTGTGTGTGTGTGTGTGCGAATATAGCTTCTGTGTGTGTTTGTCTGTTCAGAATAATCCCTTTTAACATCCTAGCACTGTGTAATATAACTCGCAAACATTGTGAATATTTAGTTGGAGAAAGGACTATGCTGGTGTGTGTGTAAAATTGTGAAGTGTTGTTACTACAGGGGTGTTGGAGGGGGTGTATTTGTT
>CM062508.1:4570693-4585693 GCA_031479575.1 Coregonus ussuriensis | reverse complement strand
CTGTGATGAGATTCGAACACGCAACCTTTGGGTTGCTAGACATTTGCGCTATGCGTCCACCAATCCACCCCGACCAACCACCCTCCTTTTGTTTTTGCATTAAGTAACCTCCTATCTTATGTAACCATACCAAATGTGACATACTGTATCATACTAATTTCAGTGTCCCGGAATTACGTTACTATGTTGTGTCTAGTCTATGAGACGAGTCTGGGTGCTTTAATAGGGAAAGCCTGTCTTTGGAGAGAGAGGAGAGCATGTCATTATTCCATTTACACATGTGAAAAGGTATAATTATTTTGAGCCATGTAGACAGGCTGGGAAATTTATAATAATATAATAATATACCATTTAGCAGACGCTTTTATCCAAAGCGACTTACAGTCATGCGTGCATACATTTTTGTGTATGGGTGGTCCCGGGGATCAAACCCACTACCTTGGCTTTACAAGCGCCGTGCTCTACCAGCTGAGCTACAGAGGACCACAATTTGTTGATTAAAGTATGGGAACTGATAATGACAGCCTTTCATAGCTTGACCATTCTGTAATTAATGCCACAGAAACAATAATTAGTGCCACTCAAAACCAAATAATTCAACACTCTCAATAATTTGTATTGCACTTTTATATCTAACTGTGATATACAGAAACGTTTCCTAATGGACAGAAAACATTAACTCATTAATTAATTCTAAGTGAACTCTTCCTGAAAGAGCCATCCTTCTTTACCTCTTCCTGAAACAGCCATCCTTCTTTACCTCTTCCTGAAAGAGACATCCTTCTTTACCTCTTCCTGAAAGAGTGTGTGGTGAGTGAGTGTGTGAGTGTGTGGTGACTGAGTGTGTGGTGACTGAGTGTGTGGTGACTGAGTGTGTGGTGACTGAGCGTGTGGTGACTGAGCGTGTGGTGACTGAGCGTGTGGTGACTGAGTGTGAGTGTGTGGTGACTGAGTGTGTGGTGACTGAGTGTGAGTGTGTGGTGACTGAGTGTGTGGTGACTGAGTGTGAGTGTGTGGTGACTGAGTGTGTGAGTGTGTGGTGACTGAGCATGTGGTGACTGAGTGTGAGTGTGTGGTGACTGAGTGTGTGAGTGTGTGGGGAATGAGTGTGAGTGTGTGGTGACTGAGTGTGTGGTGACTGAGTGTGTGGTGACTGAGCGTGTGGTGACTGAGCGTGTGGTCACTGAGTGTGAGTGTGTAGTGACTGAGTGTGTGAGTGTGTGGGGAATGAGTGTGTGAGTGTGTGGGGAATGAGTGTGTGGTGTCTGAGTGTGTGGGGAGTGAGTGTGTGGGGAGTGAGTGTGTGGTGTCTGAGTGTGTGGGGAGTGAGTGTGTGGGGAGTGAGTGTGTGGTGTCTGAGTGTGTGGGGAGTGAGTGTGTGGGGAGTGAGTGTGTGAGTGTGTGGTGTCTGATGGACAGCCTCTCAGGCTAGCTGATCAATACCCATCAGAGCTGGCCAGTAGAGTGCTGTGGTCAGAGGAGAGGTCTGCTGGAGATGGAAGCTGAACGGGCCTTGGTCTGTAATGAGGTCTCACTGACTCACACACACACACACAAACACACATTCACACACACACACACACCACACAAACACACACACACACACACACACCACACACACACCACACAAACACACACACACACACCACACACACACCACACAAACACACACCACACAAACACACACACACACACACACACACACCACATAAACACACAAACACACACACACACACCACACAAACACCACACAAACACACACACACCACACAAACACACACACACCACACAAACACACACACACCACACAAACACATTTACACACACACACACACACACACACACAAACACACATGTCACCATTTTGATCATTGGTTGTGAGTTTTGTGTCTAGAGTTTTGAAAAATGACGTCAAGGTTCTGAAATTAGTGCCAAAGTGATTGTAAAAAACTGTAATTCTATTTCAGCATCACTGGAACTCTTATATAAATAATCCAGGAAAAGGGGTTTAGGAGTTTGTAATCTGTTTTAGAGGTTTAGGGTTAGAGGTTTGGGGTTAAGGTTAGGGTTAAGGTTAGGGTTAGGGTTAAGGTTAGGGTTAGGGGTTAGGGAACAAGGATTTTGAATGGGAATCAATAGTTTGGTCCCCACAAGGATAGTGAAACAAACAAGTGTGTTTGTGTGTGTGTGTGTGTGTGTGTGTGTGTGTGTGTGTGTGTGTGTGTGTGTGTGTGCGTGTTTGCGTGCGTGCGTGTTTGCGTGCGTGCGTGCGTGTTTGCGTGCGTGCGTGCGGGCAATGGTGTGTTTTCGTTAACGTAGTTATGTCACCATATGATAAATGAAATATGAAATACTTCCAGTGAAAGAAGGAATTCATTAAAAAGAAATGAGGCAGATAATAGTGAATGTCATTTACTTTGAGTAGTTTGTCCATTCCAAGGACATTCCCATTCATGAATATAGGAACAGAACCTGTAGGAATGAGGACATTCCCATTCATTAATATAGGAACAGAACCTGTAGGAATGAGGACATTCCCATTCATTAATATAGGAACAGAACCTGTAGGAATGAGACTGTAGCAGTGGAGCTTTTCATGGGATCTTAATGGAATACAGTCACACACACACACCCTTTCCCGTCTTCAGTCTGCCCGTATCCCTGTCGTGATGGCAGCTTGAATCATAATGTATCCTAATTATAAGCCCATTGAGAGAGCTAATGATGGAGCTGGGTGACCGGGCGATGGAGCGTTGAGAGGATGCCACCATCACAACGTTTTAGGATTGTGTCACCAATACGAGAGGCTGAGAGAGGACACAGTCTGTCGCGGTCGGGAGAAATGCCAAAACACCTGGCCAAGATGGTTCAGTTTCTCAATAATATTGATGCATTATATGGATGGATGGATGGATGAATAAATAGATGAATGGATGGATGAATAAGTTAATACATTTATAAATGCTTTTCTACGGAGCCATGGGCTGTTCTGAATGCTTGTAGCAGGTCTTATCATGCATAGCATTACAGTATGATGTCATAGAAGAGCGCGATGAACGCATCATACACAAGGTGGTTCATGTAGAGAGACACAAATGATTGCGCCAAAGACTGAAGCTCAATAAAAAAACATGAGCTGGCGACACACCCAGGGAACTTTATTTAGTGTGGAGGTGCTGACTAACGGAGAATAAACTGTAAGCTATAAAAACAAATAAAGAGAGTCGCACACACTATGTATAAACTGGGGCGGCAGGTAGCTTAGTGGTTAAGAGCGTTGTGCCAGTAACCAAAAGGTCGCTGGTTCTAATCCACGAGCCGACTAGGTGAAAAATCTGTCGATGTGCCCTTGAGCAAGGCACTTAACCCTAATTGCTCCTGTAAGTCGCTCTGGATAAGAGCGTCTGCTAAATGACATAAATGTAAATGTAAATAAATGTAAACTCCCAGTAATTTATTGGGTAAGAAACCACCAACGTTTCGGCATCACTGTGCCTTCTTCAATGACTGAAGCCCAGTCATGGAAGTTTAGTCTGTCTTTGGTTGTTTGTCTGCTGGGAGAGAGCTGTCAGGACACGGTAAGTGTGACTGATTACGGGTCTGTAGCTCACTGTCATCGCTGCTGTTGCTGTGTTTGCCTTTCCATCTTAGCTGTTGGTGTATGACTTTCTCTTTACATGGATGTCCGTCATTCACGAAGGTACCCCAGGCTGTGTGTATGATAAAAGCATTGCAGTCTTTCAAGTGGTTCCTGAATCCTGATGTGTGGAATTCACTGTTTTCAACTAAATGTGAATGTAATTTGCCTCGGGTTAAAAATAAGTCACTCACAATCGCAGGAGGCTTTTGACAACCTTGCCTGTCTGTCACATTTCTGGCACTCTATTGGCTTTTTTACCCTCTTTTCAAAGTCAACCAATGATGTGCCTTTTCAAAAGAGAGTGGTCTCTTGCAGTGAGTGTTCAATGCTAGCCTCACTGTGGCCATTAAACAGATGGAGACAGATAAGAGGCAGAGAGTGGTAGGAGCTGAATGGTTATTTTTCATTTTGACATGAGTTTGCCACTAATTGCCTGAAAGACTGTTGGAGAGAAACAAAGGTGGGTGTCACGTCAGTGTCCAATATCAAACTCATTTTGCTCATTCATTCAACCGTGAAGGAAGGCGACCGATTGGGCCAGTGTTATTAGAGCGCATAAACTACCTCTGCAGCGACAGTGTTTGTGTGAAATGTCATAGTTATTTCAGAAACGTCTGCTCTCATTCAAATTGAAGGGAAGTATTTTATGTGGCAAGAACACGACGAGGCTACGAAACAGTCGAGCTTTAAATATGGGTCACATTTTCTGGGGAGAAATTTGGCCGCTATTCACATCAATTGATTATCTACTCCCTGATAATTTCATGTGTTTGCTGTCAGATTAAAAACAGGTTGGAGGCGTTCATGCCTCGTTCATGCCTCGTTCATGCCTCGTTCATGCCTCGTTCATGCCTCGTTCATGCCTCGTTCACGCCTCGTTCACGCCTCGTTCATGCCTCGTTCAGGCCTCGTTCATGCCTCGTTCATGCCCCGTTTCATGCCTCGTTTCATGCCTCGTTCATGCCTCTTGGTTTGTGAGGGTTCGTCTGGAGTGGAATCATTTAGTTTCCATTTCCGGTCTGGTTTCAGGTATTGTGATTAGTCAGAGGACAATGGATCAATGGTTTTTAAATCCTCTAAAATCCTGGTCCTGACGATAGTATGGATTTACCTGCTGTGTTTAATATGTTAATGTAACGCCAGTCTAGTGTTTAATATGTTAATGTAAGGTCAGTGTAGTGTTTACTATGTTAATGTAAGGTCAGTGTAGTGTTTAATATGTTCATGTAAGGTCAGTGTAGTGTTTAATATCTTAATGTAAGGTCAGTGTAGTGTTTAATATGTTCATGTAAGGTCAGTGTAGTGTTTAATATGTTCATGTAAGGTCAGTGTAGTGTTTGCTATGTTAATGTGAGGTCAGTGTAGTGTTTACTATGTTAATGTAAGGTCAGTGTAGTGTTTAATATGTTCATGTAAGGTCAGTGTAGTGTTTACTATGTTAATGTAACATCAGTGTAGTGTTTAATATGTTAATGTAAGGTCAGTGTAGTGTTTACTATGTTAATGTAAGGTCAGTGTAGTGTTTAATATGTTCATGTAAGGTCAGTGTAGTGTTTAATATCTTAATGTAAGGTCAGTGTAGTGTTTAATATGTTCATGTAAGGTCAGTGTAGTGTTTAATATGTTCATGTAAGGTCAGTGTAGTGTTTACTATGTTAATGTAAGGTCAGTGTAGTGTTTAATATGTTAATGTAACACCAGTGTAGTGTTTAATATGTTAATGTAACACCAGTGTAGTGTTTAATATGTTAATGTAACACCAGTGTAGTGTTTAATATGTTAATGTAAGGTCAGTGTAGTGTTTACTATGTTAATGTAACACCAGTGTAGTGTTTAATATGTTAATGTAACACCAGTGTAGTGTTTAATATGTTAATGTAAGGTCAGTGTAGTGTTTACTATGTTAATGTAAGGTCAGTGTAGTGTTTAATATGTTCATGTAAGGTCAGTGTAGTGTTTAATATCTTAATGTAAGGTCAGTGTAGCTAATTCAATTTTTTGTTACTCTTCTGGACCCTAATCAAGTTGATCATTCACTTCACAATCCACAGTTACATCAGGTTGCAGTGAAGTGCGCACGCACGCACGCACGCACGCACGCACGCACGCACGCACGCACACACACACACACACACACACACACACACACACACACACACACACACACACACACACACACACACACACACACACCATTCTTGCAAAGTAGCAAGTTGAAAAGAAGTTGATTGTTTTCAGAAGAGACAGGGTGGAAAGCACTAGATATGTTTACAGTAACTAACCCCAACCCAACGAGAACACCGCACCCAACATACAGGAGTTAAGCCAGAGACTGTGTGATCCTGTGTGATCCTGTGTGAGCCTGTGTGATCCTGTGTGGCCTGTAGTTATTCACCAACAGAATCCTTGACAGGAAATCCATGTGTTGTTCTAAATCAACTATTTTGCTCTGACTAACAAGCCATTCCTTCCCTTACTGTTATTGATTTGTGCTATGGGATAAACCCAGAGGAACCCAGAGGAGATGGGATAAACCCAGAGGAGATGGGATAAACCCAGAGGAACCCAGAGGAGATGGGATATACCCAGAGGAGATGGGATATACCCAGAGGAACCCAGAGGAGATGGGATATACCCAGAGGAACCCAGAGGAGATGGGATAAACCCAGAGGAGATGGGATAAACCCAGAGGAACCCAGAGGAGATGGGATAAACCCAGAGGAACCCAGAGGAGATGGGATAAACCCAGAGGAACCCAGAGGAGATGGGATATACCCAGAGGAGATGGGATATACCCAGAGGAACCCAGAGGAGATGGGATATACCCAGAGGAGATGGGATAAACCCAGAGGAGATGGGATAAACCCAGAGGAACCCAGAGGAGATGGGATATACCCAGAGTAACCCAGAGGAGATGGGATAAACCCAGAGGAGATGGGATATACCCAGAGGAACCCAGAGGAGATGGGATATACCCAGAGGAGATGGGATAAACCCAGAGGAGATGGGATAAACCCAGAGGAGATGGGATATACCCAGAGGAGATGGGATAAACCCAGAGGAGATGGGATAAACCCAGAGGAACCCAGAGGAGATGGGATATACCCAGAGTAACCCAGAGGAGATGGGATAAACCCAGAGGAGATGGGATAAACCCAGAGGAACCCAGAGGAGATGGGATAAACCCAGAGGAACCCAGAGGAGATGGGATAAACCCAGAGGAGATGGGATAAACCCAGAGGAACCCAGAGGAGATGGGATAAACCCAGAGGAACCCAGAGGAGATGGGATAAACCCAGAGGAGATGGGATAAACCCAGAGGAGATGGGATAAACCCAGAGGGACCCAGAGGAGATGGGATAAACCCAGAGGAGATGGGATAAACCCAGAGGGACCCAGAGGAGATGGGATATACCCAGAGGAGATGGGATAAACCCAGAGGAGATGGGATAAACCCAGAGGAACCCAGAGGAGATGGGATATACCCAGAGTAACCCAGAGGAGATGGGATAAACCCAGAGGAGATGGGATAAACCCAGAGGAACCCAGAGGAGATGGGATAAACCCAGAGGAACCCAGAGGAGATGGGATAAACCCAGAGGAGATGGGATAAACCCAGAGGAACCCAGAGGAGATGGGATAAACCCAGAGGAACCCAGAGGAGATGGGATAAACCCAGAGGAGATGGGATAAACCCAGAGGAGATGGGATAAACCCAGAGGGACCCAGAGGAGATGGGATAAACCCAGAGGAGATGGGATAAACCCAGAGGGACCCAGAGGAGATGGGATATACCCAGAGGAGATGGGATAAACCCAGAGGAGATGGGATTAACCCAGGGGAGATGGGATAAACCCAGAGGAACCCAGAGGAGATGGGATATACCCAGAGGAGATGGGATAAACCCAGAGGAACCCAGAGGAGATGGGATAAACCCAGAGGAGATGGGATAAACCCAGAGGAGATGGGATAAACCCAGAGGAGATGGGATAAACCCAGAGGAGATGGGATAAACCCAGAGGAACCCAGAGGAGATGGGATAAACCCAGAGGAACCCAGAGGAGATGGGATATACCCAGAGTAACCCAGAGGAGATGACATAGAGAGAGGAATACAAACACATAACTTTGTTGAGGTTTTAATACAAACACATATAACTTTATTGAGGTTTTAATACAAACACATATAACTTTATTGAGCTGGAATAGAGATATAGTAACCTCTTTATAAAGCAGTGATAACCCAGTCGTGTCCTTGTTCACAGTAAAGGGCTAAAGGGTTATTAACTCAGAGGAGGCCTTAATGTCCCAGTAAAAGCAGCTATGGACTCCCACCACTTGATCACTACACACACACAATAATCTGTTTTATCACCAAGTTATGGGCCTTCTGGTTAATGTGATAGCCTAACCACTGAGGGGTGGTCCCAATGGGCACAGACTTCAGTTCAACGTTTTGTTTTGATTTACTTTTGGTTGAGTTGTCAACTAACGTGAATGCAACGTGAAATCAACAAAATATTTCAAAATGTCATTGGATTTAGATTTAAAGTTGGGTGAAAAAAAGACAAAATTCCTTTACGTTAATAACTTTTTTTCAAATCGAATCAGTTTTCTATATTGATTCAACGTCATCACATTGAATTTTTGGTTGAAATGACGTACAAACAATGTTGATTCAACAATTTTTTTTCCCGTGGGGTGTGTGTGTCAAGTGTGTACGTTTGTGTGTTAGAGGCCTTCACGGGTCCAAGAAGCTGGACCCGTTCTGAAATGGACCTGGGGCTTTCCCATCCGGACCCGATATGCATAAATAAATAAAACAAATACAGAGACCCGTTCCGAACCGACCCGAGAACAACTAGACCCATTCCGTATAGACCTGGTCGGATCCAGACCCGATCCGATTTGAGTGAGGGAAGCGGCAGAAAAGGCTATTTTTAAACTACTTTATTAAGCAGAGCTGATAAAGCGCGAGGTAGAGAGAGGTGACACTCTAGCAGGGGCCGTGCTGTGTGTGTAGGCTACTGTGAGTGTGAGCGAGATGACACGGGAACAGGGAGGAGGGAGGGAGAGACGAGAGACAGCAACCAACCAAGCTGACTCGCCCCTACAGTAGACTAATAGCTGCCACGGCTAGGTTATTTATCATCCGATATGATCACCTAGTACCTGTCTTGACTGCATCAAACCGGGAGAAGTTAAGCTAGCTAGCTAGGCTAATTGAGGCTGCATGCACTTTCTCGTCCTACACAGTTACAAACGACAACAACTCCATTCAGAATATAAAGTAGCAGCCTACCTGTTGGCTCTTGGTAGTTGTAGCCTGTCCTTTTCCTTGTTAACTTTTAATTCCATCATTTTAATTCCATCTTCCATTGATTAGATATCTCCTAACTTTCGCCCCACAAGAAGGCTCAATGGCTATAGCCTATTGCCGCTTTGATGACTTATGATTGGCCGACAACAACAACAAGCTACACGCGCCACTCTGGTGAAAAGCAAAGGGCAGCAGCATAAATTATTTAAAAAAAAATGTATCTCTCTACTGCAGTAGTTGCGTTCGGATCTGTATGGGTCCATCCGGACAAGTCAGTTAAAATTACACATTCCCCGAGACCGATGACAATCATATCAGATCTGACCCAGACCCGTTACATTATTTAGAATTCTGGGTCCCGGATCGGGTCTCGGGTATTCGGGTACAGGTGGATCCGTGAAGACCTCTGGTGTGTGCACGAGTGTGTGTGTGTGTACATGTGAGTGTTCGCACGCAAAGGTTAATTATTGATAGTCTTCCTAGGGGAGTACAAAGGCTTCTGTGAAACATGCCTTAATTCAGTGAGTGAATGCATGTCCATGATGTACATAAAATAATACAAGACCAAGAATCCTACAGTTTACTGTTGCTATTTCCTCCATATATCTCTCCCTCTCTCTGCCTCCCTGCCTCCCTCCCTCCCTCTCTCTCAAATTCAAATTCAAATGGCTTTATTGGCATGGAAAGTATTACCACATATATTGCCAAAGCAAACATATAGACGCATATACATAATACATGTTATTGCTCTGGTTGGTCCATGTCCCTATGGGTGTGGAAGGAAGCTACATATTTTGCAGCTAAAATGCCACAAAGGTCTTTTTTTTTTTCTCTCTCTCTCTCTCTCAATTCAATTTCAATTCATTTCAATTTCAATTTAAGGGCTTTATTGGCATGGGAAACGTATGTTAACATTGTCAAAGCAAGTGAAGTAGATAGTAAACAAAAGTGAAATAAACAATAAATATTAACAGTATATATTACACTCAGAAGTTTCAAAAGAATAAAGACATTTCAAATGTCATATTCTGTCTAAATACAGTGTTGTAACAATGTGCAAATAGTTAAAGTACAAATGAGAAAATAAATAAACATAAATGTGGGTTGGATTTACAATGATGTTTGTTTCTCTCTCTCTCTCAATTTAATTTCAATTTAAGGGCTTTATTGGCATGGGAAACGTGTGTTAACATTGCCAAAGCAAGTGAAGTAGATAGTAAATAAAATAGTTAAAGTACAAATGGGAAAATAAATAAACATAAATATGGGTTGTATTTACAATGGTGTTTGTTCTTCACTGGTTGCCCTTTTCTTGTGGCAACAGGTCACAAATCTTGCAGCTGTGATGGCACACTGTGGTTTTTCACCCAGTAGATAAGGGAGTTTATCAAAATTGGGTTTGTTTTCGAATTCTTTGTGGATCGCTGTAATCTGAGGGAAATATGTGTCTCTAATATGGTCATACATTTGGCAGGAGGTTAGGAAGTGCAGCTCAGTTTCCACCTCATTTTGTGGGCAGTGTGCACATAGCCTGTCTTCTCTTGAGAGCCAGGTCTGCCTACGGCGGCCTTTCTCAATAGCAAGGCTATGCTCACTGAGTCTGTACATAGTCAAAGCTTTCCTTAAGTTTGGGTCAGTTTGGGTCTCTCTCTCTCTCTCTCTCTCTCTCTCTCTCTCTCTCTGTTCTTCTATAGTCTTGCAATCCTGTATTTTCCCACTCTTGGTGTTTTTCAGTAGGGATTGTACCTGTGTTGTTGGTAAATCCCATGGTTGCACTGCATCAGATGTTTTTTTTTTTATCTCAACACAGTTGTCATAAATAATTACAGTAGCCTACACTGTGTTATTGCTGTAGGACCTTTAGCCTTTAGTGGAGAGTTAGAAAAGCTCAGCGCTTGCCAAAATACTCTGGTGCAGTGTTACACACTCAACCCAGTGTCTGAGTGGACCATCGAGATAAGCACTCTCTTTTCCTTGTGCAGTATATTATAATTGCCTTCACTAGGGGAAAACCAATGGCCACATCTCCGCTATCTCAACCCCTAAGCCCAAGGACTGTGGATGGCATATCCCCAAGGGAAGAACCAGGGGTATGCTATAGCTATAGTGAACATTAAAGGGGCATTTTCTCTACCATGACAATCTACATGGATGTGTCCTGTCCCACGTTTAAGGCTTGTGGATGAGTTTCATACAGGACAGAGAACAAGTCATGTTTTAGTTTTTGCCTTAATTTGTTTGGACAGCAGCTAATTGGGATCCTAATAAATACAAATACAAAGAGATCATCATTGCCTCCACTAGGGAAAACCAATGGACAAATCTTAAAGATACTCACAAGAACATGTGATATGTTGTGCTTTCCATTTTAGCATAATTGGGGTTGAAAAATATTGTCTCAACACTTGAGGTTTTAACAATTTCCAGTTGAAAATGCTTTCAGAGAAACAAGAAAAGGTAATCCACATCACACCAAAGCTCTGGAGAAGAGCCTTGTGGCTGAATGAAAGCAAGTCCCCGCAGCAATGTTCCAACATCTAGACGAAAGCCTACCTGGAAGAGTGGGGGGACCAACTTCCATGATTTTGAAATGAGATGTTCGACAAGCAGGTGTCCACATACTTTTGGTCCTGTAATGTAGTTCTGTTTGTCTGTATCCTGTATCTACTATCCATCTACCATCTCTGGCCTAGTTGGATCAGTCTGCTCTCCCTTCACCCTCCATTTCTCTGTCTCTCTCTCTCTCTCTCTCTCTCTCTCTCTCTCTCTCTCTTTCTCTCTCTCTCGGTCTCTCTTTCTCTTTCTCTTTCTCTGTCTCTCTCTCTCTCTCTCTCTCTCTCTCTCTCTCTCTCTCTCTCTCTCTCTCTTTCTCTTTCTCTTTGTCTCTCTTTCTCTCTCTCTCGGTCTCTCTCTTTCTCTTTCTCTCTCTTTCTGCATGCTGGGAGTGTTTGGTGCATGCTGGTAATTGTTTGAGTGAGTGCTAAGTGCGAGTGTTGTGTAGAGTTAGATATCCTGGGTTTTCCTTTTCTTGGTGATATCCTTTTTTTCTTCTATGTATGATTAAGGTTATTATTTCTATTTTCTTGTTGTGGTAGAATTAAGTATATTGTTTTTCGTGTCGAAATTACGCTGATTTTGGTGGGAATGGCGGCCCGAATGGGGACGCCGTCCCTGTCACTTCGGCACGGCTTTAGGTGTGTTACTGAAGCTACTGTCACGGTGGAAGAGGTTCTGGTCGCCGTAGGAGAGAAGGTAGGATATGAGAATGTTGCTTATGCGTCACGAATGAATAAAGCGGTGGTGGTATTTCTTAAAGAAGAGCGCCTTGTTGATCGTATGGTTGAGCATGGCGTACTTCTTAAAGGAATGTTTATTCAAGTTACGCTGCTTTTTTCTGCGTCAACAAGGGTAACGATTTCAAATGTACCGCCGTTTATTCCAAATGAGCTATTGGAGCGCGAGTTATTGCGCTTTGGGAAGTTTGCAAGTTCAATTAAGGTTGTCCCATTGGGTTGCAAACACCCGGCGTTGAAACAGGTAATGTCGTTTCGGCGACAGGTGTTTATGTTTTTGGACTCACCGGAGCAGACTTTGGAGTTAGCGTTTAAAGTCAAGTATGACAATAGACTGAATATGGCTTATGCTAGTACGGGTAGTCAACAGTGTTTTGAGTGTGGGGATGTTGGTCATAAGCGACATGCTTGCCCGAAAAGGGAGAAGGCAGAGGGAGGGGCGCAGGTGGTCCTCGTAATGCCTGGGCCCACTGATGTAGGGAGAGGTGGGCTGACAGCGGTAGAGCAGCCACAAGCATCTGTTGCTGAGGAACAAGTTGTCCGTGTTGAGGGCACAGAGTTGCAGCTTGTACCAGAGGGAAATGTTATGCAGCAGAAACATATTGTTGTAAAAGGTAAGGATGGATCTGAAGGGCCATTTCCTCAGACTGGTGAGGAGGTGCCCAGTACGAGTGCTGGGGTACAGGAGGGGGTTCATGTGGAGCTCATCTCCCAGGTAGTGGAGGAGATGCCCACGACGAGTAATGGGGTTCAGGTGGGGCTAGTCTCCCAGGTAGTGGAGGAGATGCCTGGTACGAGGGTGGGGAGTGTTGAAAGGGATGTGGTAGAGGGGAGTCAGTGGTCTGTGGCCTCAGTTGAGGAGGATCAGGAGAAGGATATGGATATCGCTCTTGATACGATATCAGTTGGTGAGGACTCAATTTACGATCTAGAGGAGGTAAATGGGTTTCTTGATCAGACTTTTGGGAAATCTGTCAAATTGGCAGATTATTTTGATGTTGATAAATTTGTGAGGTCAGCTGTGATGTTACAGAAGACGGTGGGGTTAGACCAGTTGAGTGAGAAGAAGCGGTTTCACTTGAGGAAATGTGTTACTGCTGTTGCAGCAGCAAAAGGTGGTGGGAAACGTGGTCAGGTTAAGATAACATTTTAATAATGATGATGATTATGCCTCATAGGGTGTTCTATTCTCTTTGTCTGGTTTCTCTGTGGTATCTTCTGCTTTTCCTTTTTCTTTTCTATATGGAGGTACTAAGGGTAGGTTCTCTCAATATTAATGGAGGAAGGGACAGGAATAAGAGGGCTTGGGTATTAGAAGTAATAAAACAGAAAAGGCTTAATGTAGTTTTCCTACAGGAGACACATAGTGATGAGGAAAATGAGGTTGACTGGGGTATGTGGTGGGAGGGGCAGCATATACTCAGTCATGGTACTAATTTCAGTGCTGGGGTGGCAATCTTGTTTTCTTCAGGCTTAGGGGTGACTGTGGTATCTACAACAGAGATTGTCAAGGGTCGGGTTTTATTGGTCAAGGTGGATGTTCTGGGGTTTTTGTTTGTTTTTTTGAATGTTTATGCTCCTAATGAGGGTACAGAGCGTATTGTTGGTTTTGATAAAATAAAGGAAACCTTAAGACAGTGTGACAAAGAGGGGTGTATGGTTTTAGGGGGGGACTGGAACTGTACAGTGGATTTTACTGTTGATCGCACCGCTGAAGAACCTCACCTGCGGTCAGCAATTTGTCTGTCTGGTCTATTAACTGAGTTTGAGCTTTCTGATGTGTGGAGAGTAAGGAATGAAAAAGTTAGGCAGTACACTTGGCTAAAAGTTAATGAAGGTCATGTCAGTGCAGCAAGGTTAGACAGGTTGTATGTATCTGAGCAATACTGTAGTAGGGTTGGAAGGTGTGACATTACTCCTGTGGGTTTCTCTGATCACCATATTGTCACTGTTGATATTCACTTGTCCTGTCCACGAAGGTCATCATCTTATTGGTATTTTAATGTTAAATTGTTACATGATGTCATGTTTTGTGAAAGGTTTTTGTTGTTTTGGGAAAAATGGAGGGTTACAAAAGGGAATTTTGAGTCCTTGAGACAATGGTGGGAGGTTGGGAAGGCCCAAATACGATTATTTTGTCAACAGTATACTGCTCTGTCTCGAATTGAAGTTAAAGAGACTATCAGGGCCCTTGAACAGGACATCAAATCTATTGAATTGAAGTTGCTCACTCAGAATGACCCCGGACTAGTCATGAACTTACAGGACAAGAAACATGAACTGAGGTTGTTTCTGCATGAAAGAGTGAAGGGTGCCTTGATTATGTCTCGTTTCGCTTCCCTCAAGGATATGGATGCTCCTAGTGCTTTTTTTAAAACCTAGGACAGTCGACATTGCAACGTAAACAGATGGTCTGCCTTCATCTCCCTGATGGGAAGGTGATCACGGATGACAGTGAAATGCGTCAACATGCCGTGGATTTCTATTCTGCCCTCTATAAGGCGGAGGATTGTGACTCTCTGTGTACTGAACAGTTGTTACACGGTCTTCCTCAATTGGGTAATGTCAGAGTCGCATTGGACTCTGACATTACACTGCAAGAGCTGTCCACAGCAGTTATGCAGCTCTCAACAGGCCGAGCCCCTGGCATTGATGGTTTACCATCTGAGTTTTATAAGCACTTTTGGGGGTCTGTTGGGGAGGATTTTTATGAAGTGGTGTGTGAATCTTTTCATGAGGGCTCTCTTC
>CM062508.1:4538193-4565693 GCA_031479575.1 Coregonus ussuriensis | reverse complement strand
GAGGTAAATTGAGAATCGTGACCGTAATGATGCCACATACTTTTACCACTGGAACCCAATTTCCCACAATACATTGAGTTGAATCGTGATGAAGTCTGGCCACATATTTATGCAGTCTTTGCTCCATTAGAAGTCCATCTCCTACTGTAACAGATAATAGTGTCTGTGTCCCAAATGCCACCCTATTCCCTATATAGCACACTACTTTTGACCAGAGCCCCTGGTCAAAAGTAGTGCACTACATAGGGAATAGGGTGGCATTTGGTATTGGGACGCAGGCAGTGTCTGCACTCATCCAGGCCTAATCTAATTCCCCTCTCTATCACCCTCTGGCATGGCTTTAATTGGGATATAATTAGATAATGAGATTGTGTCAGACCACACCAGGGCCAAGGACCAGAGGGGGAAGATGCCGATACTCATAAGATCATTATGGGCCAATGAACTGGCTTGATGCTGACTGACTCCCCCGTAATATAGGTACACTGCAAAATGGTTTGTCCCATTCTGGACATCACCAGTGGCCTTGTCTGTCTGTCTGGGACTCCTGTCCATGAACCTACAGACTGGGATGTGTCCCAAATGGCACCGTGTTCCCTTTATAGTCAGGCTATGGTGAAAAGCAGTGGACTATAAAGGGAACAGGGTGCCATTTGGGATGCATTCCGGGTCACCTCTGTTTGTTTGTCTCTCTCATCGTTGGCTATAAAGATGTGCCGGATTGATTAATACCCAGGGAGCCATTGGCCCTGTGTTCACACTGCGCTGTCTTCCTCTGTCTTCCTCTCTCTTCCTGTCTTCCTCTCTCTTCCTGTCTTCCTCTCTCTTCCTCTGTCTTCCTCTCTCTTCCTGTCTTCCTCTCTCTTCCTCTCTCTTCCTCTCTCTTCCTGTCTTCCTCTCTCTTCCTGTCTTCCTCTCTCTTCCTCTCTCTTCCTCTCTCTTCCTCTCTCTTCCTCTCTCTTCCTCTGTCTTCCTCTCTCTTCCTCTGTCTTCCTCTCTCTTCCTCTGTCTTCCTCTCTCTTCCTGTCTTCCTCTCTCTTCCTGTCTTCCTCTGTATTCCTCTCTTCCTCTCTCTTCCTCTCTCTTCCTGTCTTCCTCTCTCTTCCTCTGTCTTCCTCTGTCTTCCTCTCTCTTCCTCTGTCTTCCTCTCTCTTCCTCTGTCTTCCTCTCTCTTCCTGTCTTCCTCTCTCTTCCTCTGTCTTCCTCTCTTCCTCTGTCTTCCTCTGTCTTCCTCTCTCTTCCTCTCTCTTCCTTTCTCTTCCTCTCTCTTCCTCTCTCTTCCTGTCTTCCTCTCTCTTCCTCTGTCTTCCTCTCTCTTCCTGTCTTCCTCTCTCTTCCTCTCTCTTCCTGTCTTCCTCTCTCTTCCTCTCTCTTCCTGTCTTCCTCTCTCTTCCTCTCTCTTCCTGTCTTCCTCTCTCTTCCTCTCTCTTCCTCTCTCTTCCTCTCTCTTCCTCTCTCTTCCTGTCTTCCTCTCTCTTCCTGTCTTCCTCTCTCTTCCTCTCTCTTCCTCTCTCTTCCTCTCTCTTCCTGTCTTCCTCTCTCTTCCTCTCTCTTCCTCTCTCTTCCTCTCTCTTCCTGTCTTCCTCTCTCTTCCTCTGTCTTCCTCTCTCTTCCTGTCTTCCTCTCTCTTCCTCTCTCTTCCCCTATCTTCCTCTCTCTTCCTCTCTCTTCCTGTCTTCCTCTCTCTTCCTGTCTTCCTCTCTCTTCCTCTATCTTCCTCTCTCTTCCTCTGTCTTCCTGTCTTCCTGTCTTCCTCTGTCTTCCTCTATCTTCCTCTATTCCTCTGTCTTCCTCTTGCTAGCTCTCTGCCAGGTCTTGCAAGATTGATGTTGAAATTGGACGTCTATCCATGTCCTGAAGACGTTGGGAAATGCCTTCAAAACCAGCCACTAGGGGGAAACAGTGAGCACTATTACCGTCAAGTAGGCTTGGGTGGACGGGGGTGGTGGACGGGGGTGGTGGATGGGTGTAATCCCATGAGTCTGGATAAGAAAGTTGTGTGTTCGATCCCAGTCGTGGACATTTTTTGGGGGGGTTCCTAAACTTAACCCTTAACTTCAGAATTTGACGTTTGGAGAACGTGGATGTTCTAATTTTACAGTGAGACCGTGAGAGGAGGAAGGAACTCAACAAACTTTGAGAACTCTATTCCCCTCTTGGTCACCATGGAAACATCACTTTGTTAAGCCATCGCCTCCACCTCCCTTTTCTTCATCCCTCTTTCTCTGTCCTCCTTCTCCTCCCTCTGTTTCTCCTCTCCTTCGACTCTGGCAGGGTTCATGTAAAGCAGTGGGGTGTGAAGGAAGGTAGGGATTCTAAGCCTGGCCAAATCTCTGGATCTTGGTCTTAGTTCTGTCTGGGAGAAGGGTTTGACTTCTTCCTCCTCCTCCACCTCCTCCTCCTCCACCTCCTCCTCCTCCTCCACCCCCTGCTCTCTCCTCCTCCTCCTCCACCTCCTCCTCCTCCTCCACCCCCTGCTCTCTCCTCTTCCTCCTCCTTCTCCTCCTCCTCCTCCACCCCTTCCTCTCTCCTCCACCTCCTCCTCTCTCCCTCTCCTATTCCTCCCGGTCCTCTCCTTCTCTTCCGGCTCCCATCTCCCCAGAGCTTCCCTATCTGTAGGCCAATATCCCAGAATTCTCAGCTAAGGAAGCCACAGGTGTGTCGGTTGGGTAATCCCTTACCTCTCCCGGATATCTGGCTGTTGGTCGAGACTAGCATCTCTTCCATCATTCTCAAGGTCTCAATTTAAGTGATGATTCCTATCTTCTCCTCCACACAGGGTCCTTTAGAAGGATTGTCTCAGTGTTCAGCGATGCATCACAGTAGCCCTAGAAGTCTGGGTAACTTATATACCCCATGTGGCTCACTAACTTGGTTTAATAGTAGGAAATAAATTAGAAATATATATATAAGTATAGGGTAATGTTGCTTTTTCTATCTAAGTGGGTGCTTCACATTGGCATCCAATAAATAAATCCCAAAGGTCATTAATAAAGGGCTTGTTATTCTCCATTATCTGATTGAAGTGTTTTGGTATTAGCTGTGCTGTTGGCTGTGCTGTTGGCTGTGCTGTTGGCTGTGCTGTTGGCTGTGCTGTTGGCTGTGTTGTTGGCTGTGCTGTTGGCTGTGCTGTTGGCTGTGTTGTTGGCTGTGCTGTTGGCTGTGCTGTTGGCTGTGCTGTTGGCTGTGCTGTTGGCTGTGCTGTTGGCTGTGCTGTTGGCTGTGCTGTTGGCTGTGCTGTTGGCTGTGCTGTTGGCTGTGCTGTTGGCTGTGCTGTTGGCTGTGTGTTGGCTGTGTTGTTGGCTGTGCTGTTGGCTGTGCTGTTGGCTGTGCTGTTGGCTGTGTTGTTGGCTGTGCTGTTGGCTGTGCTGTTGGCTGTGCTGTTGGCTGTGTTGTTGGCTGTGCTGTTGGCTGTGTTGTTGGCTGTGTTGTTGGCTGTGTTGTTGGCTGTGCTGTTGGCTGTGCTGTTGGCTGTGCTGTTGGCTGTGCTGTTGGCTGTGTTGTTGGCTGTGTTGTTGGCTGCGATCCTTTGTTCAGGTCCCAATAGCTTCATGTAAACAGATAGTCTGGCTGTGTTTCAGAGAGGAACCACTGGACCAGGTGTTGTCTGATGGACAGATCCCTGGTCCTGCCAACACTACTGAGTGCCAATACTACTCTGTGAGTCCAACATGGCACCCTATTCCCTATATAGTGCACTACTTTCGACTAGAGCCATATGTGTTCTGGTCAAAAGTAGTGCACTATATAGGGAATAGGGTGCCATTTGGAACACACTCAGAGTGAGAGGCTTGCCAACACTACTGGGCGGCTGATAATTACTGTCAGAGTCTGTTGGAGAAGCTGAGTCCGCTGAGCCAGAAAGATGAGCGAGAGGAGGGAGGGAGGGAGGGAGAGGTGTTAGAAAGGGCAATGACCTTTATGCCCTGTCCTGAAGCCTGCCAAAGTGGAGAGAGAGAGATGTTGTTGGCTATGTGCACACTGCCCACAAAATGAGGTGGAAACTGAGCTGCACTTACTAACCTCCTGCCAAATGTATGACCATATTAGAGACTCACATTTCCCTCATATTACACAGACCCACAAAGAATTCGAAAACAAATCCAATTTTGATAAACTCACATATCTATTGGGTGAAATACCACAGCAGCAAGATTTGTGACCTGTTGCCACAAGAAAAGGGCAACCAGTGAAGAACAAACACCATTGTAAATACAACCCATATTTATGTTGATTTATTTTCCCATTTGTACTTTGACTATTTTCACATTGTTACAACACTGTATATAGACGTAATATGACATTTGAAATGTCTTTATTCTTTTGGAACTTCTGAGTGTAATGTTTACTGTTAATATTTATTGTTTATTTCACTTTTGTTTATTATCTATTTCACTTGCTTTGGCAATGTTAACATACGTGAGAGAGAGAGAGAGAGAGAGAGAGAGAGAGAGAGAGAGAGAGAGAGAGAGAGAGAGAGAGAGAGAGAGAGAGAGAGAGAGAGAGAGAGAGAGAGAGAGAGAGAGAGAGAGAGAGAGAGAGAGAGAGAGAGAGAGAGAGAGAGAGAGAGAGAGAGAGAGAGAGAGAGAGAGAGAGAGAGAGAGAGAGAGAGACTGCCTTCCACATCATTTATTTGATTTGTGGCTCTACGCTGTGTCCGTGTGCATATGTCTGTAGTAATAGTGTTAGAGAGAGAGATGTTAGTTAGAAAGGGCAATGACCTTTATGCCCTGTCCTGAAGCCTCTCAAATTTCTGAATGAAATCTTAAAGGCCCAGCGCAGTGAAAATTCTGTTTTTCCTGTGTTTTATCATATTTCTTTTTTTGCATGGTGGGGAGTTTCGGCTTGCCTGGTGACATCAGTTAACAGGGAGGGATGCTACAGAGGGATGTCCTTGGCTAGCGTTCCTGTGCTGTGCTACTGTTGTTGTATCACGGCGCTGTTGTAGGGGCGGCAGGTAGCCTAGCGGTTAGCGTGTTGGGCCTGTAACCGAAAGGTTGCTAGTTTGAATCCCCCGAGCTGACAAGGTGGAAAAATATGTCAATTTGCACTTGAGCAAGGCACTTAACCCTAATTGGTTGTCGTTGATAATGGCTGATCCCATGACCCAACTCTCCGAGGATGTCTCAGGGGGAGTTGGGATATGCAAAAAAAGACATTTCCAAATCACACGTGTATAGTACGTGCATATAGTACCTGTGTGAAACAGGACAGATCCTATATAAGCACTCACCAAATGATTATAGCGGTGGTGTAACGGTAGCAGCATGTTGCGTAGGACTGTGTACGGCTGCTAGCCTGTTGGGCTCCACAGTAGAGTCTGTTTCCTCTTGAGGTTTTTATTTTTCTTCTACCTGCTTGAATTGTGTGCTGTTGATGTGAACGAGACCCAAACACACAGCTACCCTGCCACTGAACACAGCAGTGAACTCGTGTCAACGTTTTCAAGATTTGGCTCTGTTGAACATGGACACAAAATAAAGGCATTGTAAATGCATTGAGTTTCTTGCTGCTCCTTGTTCTTTGATGACCATACATCAAAGAGCACCTTCAACCTATTACTTTTTTGGATCCTTCCCGTGACTGTGTCATTTTTCTCCAAGTAATCCCTATCAGTGTCTGAAAACATCTAACCTTCATGACCTTCAGAAGCCTGAAAGGCAGCCGATGTCTCCATGTGGTTAATTATTAATCATTACCCTGATCATTAGTGGATAGCATGACATCACAGGAGTCAGGGTGTTAACGCCCATACTTTGTTATGATTCAATACATTTGATAATGACGATGATCGAGCTGAGAGATTTGACTTTTAGAAGGTTGGTATAGTAGCTATAGAGTTGTTCCATTTCATTTCAGCAAGCCATGACATCCGCCATCTCAGGTAGTTCTGAAATTGTTTCTGTAGTTAGAAACAGGTAAGATTGCAATTCCTGAAACATTTTGTTGAAATAAAAATTAAGCTAATTGATTGCACCCAAATTGACCACTTTAATTTATAGAATTCAGATAATGCTCAATAAATATGGTACCCAATGTCCGATTTGGACCAAACTTCTTCCTACCAATAAGTAAGACATGGGTAATCCAAAACAATGGTCAAAAGCCACCCACGGACCCCGAAACACTCCATGCCAAACCTACCCCAACAACCGGTTTACAGGATCAGTTCTCTATGTTTGACAAGTAGTATGAAGCTGCGGCTTGGAGTATTGCTTCTCCATACCATGCGATGTATTCCTTGTGAATCTAGTGATATTTTTTTCCCCCTGTTCAGAGAAATTAGTCATTGAAGTTGCTTGCAGTGTTTACCATAAAAAGTACCCGGTTTTGACCACTAGATGCCGCGGTTCCTGCTATACCACCACATTATTTTATCCATTTTGCTGGTCTCTTGTGTTTTTTAAAATAGATCACAACATTTCCTTTGCAACTTTGAGTAGAAAACTAATGTGGTCATCCTCACAATTCAAGCCAGTCCTCCATGAAAGCCAATCATCACCAGATTCACAGGGAATACATTACATTGTTTGGAGAATTAATACTCCAATTTGGGTGCAATAAATTTGCTTAATTTTTGAGAGATCAAATTATATTTCAACAAAAAAATGTTTCAGTAATGCTATTTGTATCTGTTACTAACTACAGAAACGATTTCAGAACAATCTGAGAGGGTGGGTGTCGAAATCCTCTTTCTTGTGCTTTTGACCCTATAATACAGATCCTAACTGTTATGAGGGTTGAGGACGAAATGTAACTTTGTTATGATTCAATAGGTTTGACAATAATGATGGAGCTAAGAAACTAAGGTTGGTATAGTAGCTATAATACAGGAATCCTCCATATTATGAGGGTTGAGGAAGACATGTATTCTACAGAAGGTGTGATTGGATTCATATGGAACGAGTCATTGTTCTTCCCACATAGTATCATGCTCACGGACAATGAATATTTATCTTATAAGAACTTTTTCATTCCCTGCAAATACTCTTCATGAACTTGCCAGAATGAGCTTCTCATTCAATACTACTGTAGGTGTAGGAATAAGAATCTATATTAATCATCAACTGATGCATTCGTAAGTGCATGTACTCACGTTAAAAAAAGCACTCATTAACAATTAATAAATATCCCATTCATGACATATACCAATACATTTCTAAATATGTTTATAAATGGTGAGTAAAACCCACTCCTCTTTGCAAATCTTCTCCAAGTCATTAAGGTTTCGAGGCTGACGTTTGGCAACTCGAATCTTCAGCTCCCTCCACAGATTTTCTATGGGATTAAGGTCTGGAGACTGACTAGGCCACTCCAGGACCTTAATGTGCTTCTTCTTGAGCCACTCCTGTGTTTTGGGTCATTGTCATGCTGGAATACCTATCCACGACCCATTTTCAATGCCCTGGCTGAGGGAAGGAGGTTCTCACCCAAGATTTGACGGTACATGGCCCCGTCCATCGTCCCTTTGATGCGGTGAAGTTGTCCTGTCCCCTTAGCAGAAAAACACCCCCAAAGCATAATGTTTCCACCTCCATGTTTGACGGTGGGGATGATGTTCTTGGGATCATATGCAGCATTCGTCCTCCTCCAAACACGGCGAGTTGAGTTGATGCCAAAAAGCTCGATTTTGGTCTCATCTGACCACAACACTTTCACCCAGTTCTCCTCTGAATCATTCAGATGTTCATTGGCAAACTTCAGACGGGCCTATATATGTGCTTTCTTGAGCAGGGGGACCTTGCGGGCGCTGCAGGATTTCAGTCCTTCACGGCGTAGTGTGTTACCAATTGTTTTCTTGGTGACTATGGTCCCAGCTGCCTTGAGATCATTGACAAGATCCTCCCGAGTAGTTCTGGGCTGATTCCTCACCGTTCTCATGATCATTGCTACTCCACGAGGTGAGATCTTGCATGGAGCCCCAGGCCGAGGGAGATTGACAGTTATTTTGTGTTTCTTCTATTTTCGAATAATCGCACCAACTGTTGTCACCTTCTCACCAAGCTGCTTGGCGATGGTCTTGTAGCCCATTCCAGCCTTGTGGAGGTCTATGGGCGGCAGGTAGCTTAGTGGTTAAGAGCGTTGTGCCAGTAACCGAAAGGTCGCTGGTTCTAATCCCCGAGGTGAAAAATCTGTTGGTGCCCTTGAGTAAGGCACTTAACCCTAATTGCTCCTGTAAGTCCCTCTGGATAAGAGCGTCTGCTAAAATGTAAAATGTTTTACTTTTAACATTAAAGAAGCCTTTTTTAGTTATTCCATTGTCCTCCAAGAGTTGCTGAATCTCCTCACTACTTCAGTTTGCTCTTCAATTCATGCACCTTGGCTGGAGAGCGAGGTAGCAGCAGTGTTCCCAGCACCTTCGCTGGAGAGTGAGGTAGCAGCAGTGTTCCCAGCACCTTCGCTGGAGAGTGAGGTAGCAGCAGTGTTCCCAGCACCTTCGCTGGAGAGCGAGGTAGCAGCAGTGTTCCCAGGAGCTTGGTTGGAGAGCGAGGTAGCAGCAGTGTTCCCAGGAGCTTGGTTGGAGAGTGAGGTAGCAGCAGTGTTCCCAGCACCTTGGTTGGAGAGTGAGGTAGCAGCAGTGTTCCCAGGAGCTTGGTTGGAGAGTGAGGTAGCGGCAGTGTTCCCAGGAGCTTGGTTGGAGAGCGAGGTAGCAGCAGTGTGTACAAAAATTAAAAAATCTCATGACTTGGATTTTAAAAGAATAGCGCAGAGAAGGGTGGAAAAAAATATGTTGGAAGGAAACTATCTTGCCCATGTTTACACCAATCCAATGCCCTTTAACTGTAGTAGTACATGTAAGATGAATCAAGTTAGCTACCTAGCTGATTTTTTCCCTGTTAGCTAGTCATAGCTAGTGATATTGATGTACAAGCTAGGCCTTTTTAAAACACTGCCATCTGCTAACCGAGTTTATCAGTAGTTTAAAAAAAAAAAAAAAAAACTGGAAGCCCCATTTAGATATATTGCCCAACGTTTAGAAAAATATTAAAACTGAACATAATTCATGATGGTTTTTACTTTATTTTAATTCGTTTTGGAGTCAAAGATAATAGTTTCAGTATAGTTTTAGTTTTTTAGATGGGTTCGTAAATTATTTTATTTTACTAAATAGTTGTTTCAGGATTAGTTTTAGTTTCAGTTTTAGTTTACTATAATAAACACACACACACACTGCTGATAACTTCTGATAACTTCAGAAAAAAAAAGTTGACTACAAATACAAAGTTGCCAAAGTATTTGCAATTGTTACAAACAAGTGAAGGATAAAACTATGCTTCAAATGAGAACTGAGATGACCGCATTAAAATATACTGTACATAGACTACAAGGGCCTATATAGGCTATTTCAATCATATTGAAATCAATTTCACGTTCAATCAATTGAGTTCTATTTTACCACTAGGCTACTGTCTGTCATTTTTTGCCTCAATGTCTTTCATGATGTGTGACAACTGTGATTTAGTGCATTATTATTGGGGAAGCGTAATAAACCGCCTCAATAGCCTATTTGCAGCCATAGGTGGTAATATCTCTCTAGGAGCTGATCCGTCGTCAGTATTGTGGAATAATTCTAATGTTAAGGTAAGATTTGAATGGATAAAGCTGATCCGAGAGAAGCACTGCTTTTCTTTCGATCTTATCAGTATCGACACACGGTCTAATGACACACTTAGCCGAACGTTCGTTCTCTCTAACTGCTTGTTTGGGAAACGCTTAAAAAAACATGATGCTCGTAAATAATGACGCAACTGGTACGAACATCGTAATGCTTATGTTACATCGCAACCTCAGAGTTGAGCGGTCAGATATCTCGCTCATCGCTCATGGAGCGGTGCATCCTTTCCAACCACTCTGCTAAAAACCACTCCTTGCTCACAGGAGAGAAAAAAACAGCCTGCTCCAAATTCGCTCCATTCATTAAAATCACAATTTAACCAACACCCATCTATTTTTGTGACTACCTGGACCTACCATTTGGTTTTGAAGTAGGCTATTGAAATCAAACCATATGATTTGAATGAAAATTATTTTAATAAACAACATGAAAAGGTGACTAAGAAGGCTCATCATTTCAAGTAGGCTACATGTCTTATTAAACAGCATGTAAACACTCTAAATAGGTCAGGATCCAGACAGGGAGCCTAAGAAGGAACGAAAATGAATTCTTTAGGCTATATTATTAGCTTGTTATTTCAATTATTTCAAGGCTATAGCCTACAAAGAAATACATTGTGGAGCATTAGCGAGTGCGACACACTAGGCTGGCAGGAACATAAAGCGCTCAGCATTTAAACAACATTTCGTTGTATTAAGTCATTATAGTCAATATAGGTAATATATTATTACCGTAAATTGCGCATATAGACTGTTACTTACTTAGAATTAAATAAAAATGAAACGGAAAAATACCTTATTAGGCTCAGTCTACAGTGCCTTTCAATTCACTTTTAGAAACACGAGTTTGGCCAGAGTCTGTGGCTTCAGGTTCACGTCATGGTGCCTGGGGAGCCGGCCAGCAGCGCAGAATACCCTCTTAGCGCTTGCAGAGCCACTGGGGGATGCTGAACACCCTTTGGGTCACTCTTGCCAGTCTGGGCAGGGATGCGGAGTTGTTTCAAGACATTCTATAGGTAGGCCTAAATGTTTTGGGCCAAAATAACCCAATCAAATTGGAAAGCTCCTTGAAAGAGGTAATTCGTCACGACTATTGGACCTAAATCAATGATAGTCTATTGTATAGATAATAGAATGAAAATGAACTTTTTGTTTATAAATACTTTGCTACAATGACACACTTAGCTAGCTACCCACCTCGTTCCTTTCTGTTAGCAGGTGCATGTAATACCAGCCAGGTCATCCATGATACAAGTCAGTTTTCCACATCCATCCATGTCTGAGGATGTCGGGAGATGCCGTTGAACCCGGCCACTAGGGGCAACAGTGAGACCTGTTACCTTCAAGTAGGTTTCGGTTTTGCCAGGGCATGGTGGATGGGCGCAAGCATCTGCCTCTGGTGCCAAAGGTTGCATGTTTTGAATCCAGCGACAGAAAGTTGTTTTTGAGATTTTTGTTTTAAGCCTATCCCAAACCTTAACCCTTACCTTAACCATTCAGAGTGAATGCCTAACCTTAACGCTTACAAATTCCGAGTTAATTCCTAAACTTAAACACTTTTTGACATTTGAAGTTTGGAACAACTTGGAAATTTGACGTTTGAGAAACATGGAGGAATGTCTAAATCTGAGAGAATTTGTTGCGTAGTAAAACATAATGCTTTCGGGATACGATTCCACAGTGATTCTTTAGTTGTGGACACTACATCACCACACTCCCTCTCTTGCTCTTGGTCCTCATCTTTGTAAGTCACCTTGATTTAGCACCTGTGTGTTTTTCAGTTTCTTTATGAAAATATTCAGCAAACTCCATGACAGTAGCTAAAGCAAAGGGTCTATAAGCAGCACAAAAGTATCCTTTAAATGCATGCTGGGCCGGGCATGCCCTGAGCTGGTGAAGTGAGCGGTACTGGAGGAGCGGTACTGGAGAGGGTGAGAAAGCCAGCACTCCTGCCTTTGGGGAAACTCGCTCTGTTCTCCGTTTTTACTTACATACTCTGATTGCAACTGGGATGCGTCCCAAATGGCACCCTAGTCCCTTTTTATAGTGCACTACTTTTGACCAGGACGCATAGGGCTCTGGTCCAAATTAGTGCACTATATAGGTAATACAGGTAGGGTGTCATTTGGAATGCAGTCCTAAGTCTACACAGGAACTTTGACATGTGAATCAAAAGAACACTGAAACCACATGTGGCCGCATCACAGCACACCTGACTGAGTGTAATTTCAAGACAAATTGGAACAGAACACTTGAGTTGATCCCTGCTGCGGAGTGGGCCGTTACCGTTAGCAACAGCAATTCCAACCAATATGTCACGGCGTGACAGTATATATACCACACTGCCTGTCCTCTGGGTGTATGCTTAATGTACACTGTAATCGTCAGTCAGAAACTACATTCTCTGTAACTTCTCTCAGTCTTTATTGGGTTGCCTGAATGTTTTTTTGCTGGGCAGCTTGGAGCATCAGAGTTACAGGTTTGATCACACGCTGAGTAAATTGAACTCTATGTTAACTCTAGCTCCCTTTGGATAAAAATGGTCTGCTAAATGACCATATGGTTATTATACTTCCGATGCGTCTGGTTCCTGAAGCAACATTGAACTCTCAGTTGCTAAATAAAACATCTGCTTAAAGGGGCAATCTGCACTTTAAACACTAACAAAGCTGTCACCCTGCCACAGTTTTTAGTAAAAAGCTGAGGGACGGGGCAGGAGAAATGTAACCACTCTCAAATTCATAGAAAGAGCTATGGATGCAATGACTGACTATCCATGATATCAAAATTATAGTTTTAACCATGTTCTGAAGCTACACAGTGTTTGTTTACATTTACAGTGTTTACAAACAATGGAGTAAAACCAGCTTCTATGTTGGGATCTGATGGGGTTCAACCGTTGAAATGAGCTCATGAGGCATTTAGAAGTTATATTCTTCAAGAATCAATGGGAATATATCAGTAATTTATATTATAAGTAAAAAAAAAAATGGATGTACCAATTGCAGATTGCCCCTTTAAATGGCCATATGATTATTGTATGATTTCTGGACTGGTATGATTCGCAGGGCAGGTGTACAGAGTGGCTACTGCTGAGTCCCAAACTACATCCCGTTCCCTATTTAGTGCACTATGGGCTCTGGTCAAAAATAGTACACTATATAGGGAATAGGAGACCCTTTGTGAAGCAGGCTGTCGGTCCTCTGAGACCTGTAGAACCCAGCACCATGGCCTGACTGTGACAGCAGCTGTGGGAGTCATAGAACCGTCTGGATCTGTGTCTGTCTGTCTGTCTGTCTGTCTGGGGAGTAAAGGTGGTCTTTGATGGTAAACCACCTGGGCTCAGAAATAAATTGAATCTTCTCTCAGCCCACACCCACATGCATGCATAGGTACACACACACACACACACACACACACACACACACACACACACACACACACACACACACACACACACACATACATACACACACAGACAGACACACACGTAGACCCCCCCACACACACAAACACACACCCACTTGTGCACACAGTCATAGACACACATGGAGGGGCAAACACCCAGACACGCACACACACACACACACACACACACACGCGCGCACGCACACGCACACGCACACGCACACCCAGACACACACACACACACACACACCCAGACACACACACACACACACACACACACACACACACACACACACACACACACACACACTCCTGTTATCTCCCAGCTGCAATCCCCAGGTGGTGTAATTCAAAAGAGAAACTTTTATTTGACACTGTCACTGGCCTGTTTGCGTGGCGTTGTCCACACAGGAGACAGGGGCTTGGCTTGGAATACAAATACCATAATAGAGTCATGGTGTTTAAACATATTGTCTACCAATCAGCCAACATAAAATATATCACTGCATTATCATCATTCTGTTATTCAACCACAACTCTTCAAAATGTCCTCTCCATCTCACGTTTTTTTTTTTGTCCTTACTTGACATGCAGTGTGAGGGCTGTATCTCTGTTGGTAAGTGGTGGTTTTAGCCTGTAAAGGGACGTGCTGTAATCAGTTTGCTGCTAGAGCGGTTGATTGTCAAGGAGCTCTGTAGACAAGATGGAGGCCTTACAAAGACTATAGATGCCACAGATGTGAGACAGAAACAATGGGTGATTTTATACCACGTCATCTGCTTGACCTTACGCCAGAAATACAGCCTGTTCTAGTCACTTGTTTTTGTGGCAATGAGATGGTTGGAGAGGCAATTAACATAACAGACAGTTACATCCTGTCTTGTTTATGCCTTGTCTTTAGTGTGAATTCCTGTATCAATGGCTTGGTAAAAAAATGAAGTCAGGGTTTGTTGTCAGAGTCTAATGTGAATCCCTCTCCATCCTACCGTGCATCCAAATTCCATTCATTCATCAGCCTGTGGTGTTCTGAATCTGTCCTTTAGCCATTCAGTCAGCCATCGATTGGCAGAACGTGTTAGAAAGGGAGAGAGAGAGGGGAGAGAGAGAGAGAGGGGGGAGAGAGAGTGAAAGGGAGAGCGGGAGAGAGAGAGAGAGAGAAAGGGAGAGGGAGAGAGAGAGAGAGAGAGAGAGAGAGAAAGGGAGAGGGAGGGAGGGGGGGAGGGAGAGAGAGAGAGAGAAAGGGAGAGGGAGGGAGGGGGGGAGGGAGAGAGAGAGAGAAAGGGAGAGGGAGGGAGGGGGGGGAGGGAGAGAGAGAGAGAGAAAGGGAGAGGGAGGGAGGGAGAGATGGAGGGAGAGAGTCTCAGAGACACACAGTAATGAGGGTGTAATGTTGAGTGGTGGAAAAAGTACTCGATTGTCAGTACTTGAGTAAAAGTCTAAAAGTATCTGGTTTTAAATGTACTTAAGTACAGTGGTAGAAAAACTACTCAACCGTCATACTTGAGTAAAAGTAAAAAGTAAAAGTAAATACTATACATCAAATTCCTGATATTAAACAAATAATGAATATGCCTGACGGCACGTTTTTCTTTATATTTTTTTCAATTTACGGACAGACAGGGGCACACTCTAACACTTAGACATCATTTACAAACGCAGTGTTTGTGTTCAGTGAGTCCGCCAGATCAGAGGCAGTAGGGATAACAAGGCGTTATATTGATACAGTGTTTGTGTTCAGTGAGCCCGCCAGATCAGAGGCAGTAGGGATAACAAGGCGTTATATTGATACAGTGGGTGTGTGAATTGGACCATATTGCTGTTCTGCCTGAGCATTCGAAATGTAACTTTTGGGTGTCAGGGAAAATGTATGGCAGTAAAAAGTACATCGTTTCTTTAGGAATGTAGTGGAGTAAAAGTTGTCATAAATATAAATATTAAAGTAAAGTACAGATACCCGAAAACCTCCTGAAAGCTTCAACATGTGACTTTTTGGGTGACCCGACCAAATTCACATAGAAATATGAGTTATAGATCTGTCATTTTCATTGCAAGCCCATCTAATAAATGGTAGATCTGTTCTATGTGCGCTATTTCTATGCTTCACGTTCTTAACTTTTGTTTTTGCGTCTTTTACTTTTGTACACCAGCTTCAAACAGCTGAAAATACAATATCTTTGGTTATAGAAAATATATATTTTTTTCACAGCTGTTTAGATGGTACAATGATTTTATACACTATACTTGCTTGTTTTGTCACATGAACTGAAATTAGGTGAACTATTAGAATTTTAGCAATCAGGAAATGGCTGAACGATTTCTGCATATCGCAACTTTAAGCATAGCCCATATTGATTGATCGGCTGTCAGCCTGACGGGATACGATGTGGTTCATCACACAAGGCCGTTAGCTACTCTGTCTGCTCCAGGGTTGGGATCAATTAGAATTGAAAGCAGTCAATTCAGGGAGGGATTTGAACTGAACATTGAAGAATTTAACAACTTTTGAAGTAAATATCTTCTACTTTTCAGTTTATTTAGAAGTCATTGAAAATATGTCCCTGTTTTCAATTACTGAATTGGAATGTCAGTTTACTTCCTGAATTGACTGAACTTCAAACCTGGACTGTTCAGTCTGCTCTGTCTACTATCTCCCTGAACCGGCAGGCTCCTGATAACATTTTATCATTATTGATTGTGATGTTTAGCCTGAGGCTGGTGGTGTCCTTGGCTGTGAAACACGCTGTGTCCTAACTACAACCCTGAGTCTCTGGCTTTGTCCTCAACAGCAACCCTGAGTCTCTGGCTGTGTCCTAACTACAACCCTGAGTCTCTGGCTGTGTCCTAACTACAACCCTGAGTCTCTGGCTGTGTCCTCAACAGCAACCCTGAGTCTCTGGCTGTGTCCTCAACAGCAACCCTGAGTCTCTGGCTGTGTCCTAACTACAACCCTGAGTCTCTGGCTGTGTCCTCACAACAACCCTGAGTCTCTGGCTGTGTCCTCACAACAACCCTGAGTCTCTGGCTGTGTCCTCACAACAACCCTGAGTCTCTGGCTGTGTCCTCACAACAACCCTGAGTCTCTGGCTGTGTCCTAACTACAACCCTGAGTCTCTGGCTGTGTCCTAACTACAACCCTGAGTCTCTGGCTGTGTCCTCAACAGCAACCCTGAGTCTCTGGCTGTGTCCTAACTACAACCCTGAGTCTCTGGCTGTGTCCTAACTACAACCCTGAGTCTCTGGCTGTGTCCTCAACAGCAACCCTGAGTCCCTAGCTGTGTCCTCACAGCAACCCTGAGTCCCTAGCTGTGTCCTCACAGCAACCCTGAGTCTCTGGCTGTGTCGTCACAGCAACCCTGAGTCCCTGGCTGTGTCCTCACAGCAACCCTGAGTCTCTGGCTGTGTGTCCTCAACACAACCCTGAGTCTCTGGCTGTGTCCTCAACCCAACCCTGAGTCTCTGGCTGTGTGTCCTCAACCCAACCCTGAGTCTCTGGCTGTGTCCTCAACACAACCCTGAGTCTCTGGCTGTGTCCTCAACACAACCCTGAGTCTCTGGCTGTGTCCTCAACACAACCCTGAGTCTCTGGCTGTGTCCTCAACACAACCCTGAGTCTCTGGCTGTGTGTCCTCAACACAACCCTGAGTCTCTGGCTGTGTCCTCAACACAACCCTGAGTCTCTGGCTGTGTCCTCAACACAACCCTGAGTCTCTGGCTGTGTCCTCAACACAACCCTGAGTCTCTGGCTGTGTCCTCAACAGCAACCCTGAGTCTCTGGCTGTGTCCTAACTACAACCCTGAGTCTCTGGCTGTGTCCTAACTACAACCCTGAGTCTCTGGCTGTGTCCTCAACAGCAACCCTGAGTCTCTGGCTGTGTCCTAACTACAACCCTGAGTCTCTGGCTGTGTCCTCACAACAACCCTGAGTCTCTGGCTGTGTCCTCACAACAACCCTGAGTCTCTGGCTGTGTCCTCACAACAACCCTGAGTCTCTGGCTGTGTCCTAACTACAACCCTGAGTCTCTGGCTGTGTCCTAAGTACAACCCTGAGTCTCTGGCTTTGTCCTCAACAGCAACCCTGAGTCTCTGGCTGTGTCCTAACTACAACCCTGAGTCTCTGGCTGTGTCCTAACTACAACCCTGAGTCTCTGGCTGTGTCCTCAACAGCAACCCTGAGTCCCTAGCTGTGTCCTCACAGCAACCCTGAGTCCCTAGCTGTGTCCTCACAGCAACCCTGAGTCTCTGGCTGTGTCGTCACAGCAACCCTGAGTCCCTGGCTGTGTCCTCACAGCAACCCTGAGTCTCTGGCTGTGTGTCCTCAACACAACCCTGAGTCCCTGGCTGTGTCCTCACAGCAACCCTGAGTCTCTGGCTGTGTCCTAACTACAACCCTGAGTCTCTGGCTGTGTCCTCAACACAACCCTGAGTCTCTGGCTGTGTCCTCAACACAACCCTGAGTCTCTGGCTTTGTCCTCAACACAACCCTGAGTCTCTGGCTGTGTCCTCAACACAACCCTGAGTCTCTGGCTTTGTCCTCAACACAACCCTGAGTCTCTGGCTTTGTCCTCAACACAACCCTGAGTCTCTGGCTGTGTGTCCTCAACCCAACCCTGAGTCTCTGGCTGTGTGTCCTCAACACAACCCTGAGTCTCTGGCTGTGTCCTCAACACAACCCTGAGTCTCTGGCTGTGTGTCCTCAACACAACCCTGAGTCTCTGGCTGTGTCCTCAACACAACCCTGAGTCTCTGGCTGTGTCCTCAACCCAACCCTGAGTCTCTGGCTGTGTGTCCTCAACCCAACCCTGAGTCTCTGGCTGTGTCCTCAACACAACCCTGAGTCTCTGGCTGTGTCCTCAACACAACCCTGAGTCTCTGGCTGTGTGTCCTCAACACAACCCTGAGTCTCTGGCTGTGTCCTCACAGCAACCCTGAGTCTCTGGCTGTGTGTCCTCAACACAACCCTGAGTCTCTGGCTGTGTGTCCTCAACACAACCCTGAGTCTCTGGCTGTGTCCTCAACACAACCCTGAGTCTCTGGCTGTGTCCTCAACACAACCCTGAGTCTCTGGCTGTGTGTCCTCAACACAACCCTGAGTCTCTGGCTGTGTCCTCAACACAACCCTGAGTCTCTGGCTGTGTGTCCTCAACACAACCATGAGTCTCTGGCTGTTTACTGACTGTAGTACTGTGCTGTTCTTCTGAGGAAACTCTCCTCACCCGTGGTTTCCTTTTTTTTTTTTTAAGTAGAAAATTATGTACTGTAAAATGATCAAATGTAGATGGGATGTTTATACAGCACGTATATCATACACCTTTATCCACAGAGATCCTAGCATTAGATTGAATTATGTGAACATATTAATGCACAAAGCACAGACTGAGACTCAAGGGAACTCTGACCCAGTGTGGGACTCAAAGTAGAAGTGTTAATGGATGGTGCTTAGTGTTACATTCCTAACACTAAAAGGCTCATATGGGAACATTAAGTCTATATGAGAACATACTGGTAGAGACCAGGGGGATGGGATGTCTATATGAGAACATACTGGTAGAGACCAGGGGGAGTGTGGTGTGGTGTGGTGTGGTGTGGTGTGGTGTGGTGTGTGTGTGTGTGTGTGTGTGTGTGTGTGTGCGTGTGCGTGCATTTGGCTCGTTGTTGATTTAAGTGTCCTCATTTTGTTTCAGAGTTATCTTGTTCTACTAGATTCCTCTCTCTCCTCTCTCTCCTCTCTCTGAATTCAATTACATTTAAGGGCTTTATTGGCATGGGAAAACGTATGTTAACATTGCCAAAGCAAGTGAAGTAGATAGTAAACAAAAGTGAAATAAACAATAAATATTAACAGTAAACATTACACTCAGAAGTTTCAAAAGAATAAAGACATTTCAAATGTCATATTATGTCTATATACAGTGTTGTAACAATGTGCAAATAGTTAAAGTACAAATGGGAAAATAAATAAACATAAATATGGGTTATATTTACAATGGTGTTTGTTCTTCACTGGTTGCCCTTTTCTTGTGGCAACAGGTCACAACAGGGCTCTCTCTCTGTCTCTGTCTCTGTCTCTGTCTCTCTCTCTCTGTCTCTGTCTCTGTCTCTGTCTCTGTCTCTCTCTCTCTCTCTCTCTCTCTGTCTCCCTCTTTCTCTCTATCTCTCTCTGTCTCTCTCTCTCTCTCTCTGTCTCGCTCTCTTTGTCTCTCTCTCTCTCTCTCTCCCTCTTTCTCTCTCTCTATCTCTCCCTCTCTCCCTATCTCTCTCTCTCTATCTCTCTATCGCTCTCTCTCTCTCTCTCTCTCTCTCTCTCTCTCTCTCTCTCTCTCTCTGTCTCTGTCTCTGTCTCTGTCTCTGTCTCTCTCTCTCTCGCTCTCTTTGTCACTCTCTCTCTCTCTCTCGTTCTCCCTATCTCTCTCTCTCTATCTCTCTTTCTCCCTATCTCTCTCTCTCTCTCTCTTTACCCGTCTCTCTCTCCGGTGGGTTATATACAGTGAGCTCCAACAGTATTGGGACAGTGACACATTTGTTGTTGTTTTGGCTCTGTACTCCAGCATTTTGAATTTGAAATGATACAATGACTCTGAGGTTAAAGTGTAGACTGTCAGCTTTAATTTGAGGGTATTTTCATCCATATCGTTTGAACCGTTTAGAAATTGGGACCAAAAGGTGGGCAATGTGCTCCATTACTGTCTACAGGGATATTAATATGCCTGAGGTGGGCAACATGCTCCATTGCTGGCTACAGGGATATTAATATGCCTGAGGGTGTGTGTGTGTGTGTGTGTGTGTGTGTGTGTGTGTGTGTATGTGTGTGTGTGACTAGAATTCAAATCTCAATTGTCTGGATTTTACTCCAACCCGTCATCCACACATTAGTCTCTGTAAGCAGTTGATAGACTTGAGCCTTGTCTTTAATGGTCTGGAACTAAATAGGCTTTAGCTAAGTGTTCAGTAATATGTGATAGGCCTAAAGATATCATGTAATCGGTTGTGACTGTAATTCAGATAACAGTATAATTAGTAATATTAATTAAAGATTAGAAAAGTGAATTCCCCAAAAAGGAGCACTGCCTTCATTCTAAAAACTGGGCTAAGTATCTCAGGTGTGTCTTGTGAAATAGATTGGATCTGAGTGAGAATAAACTGCGTCTCTACAGGTGAAATGTGTGATGTACGCTCCTCTCCTGCAGATTGAGGAGATAGTGACCCGTATCCAGGATGAGACTGAGGGTGTTCCCATCAGAACTGTGAAGAGCTTCCTGACCAAGATACCCAGCGTCGTCACAGGTGAGAGTGCAGCTGAGGCCGGCGTGTGTGTGTGTGTGTGTGTGTGTGTGTGTGTGTGTGTGTGTGTGTGTGTGTGTGTGTGTGTGGCCACGGCAACACCAAATAATTGATGACCTCAACCACTCTTATGGTTCATCCCCTCTCAGGATATATTACTTTAGTGGGCCATGAGCAGAGAGGCCTATCAATAAACACTATTACTACAGACATATGCACACGGACACAGCGTAGAACCACAAGCCTCTCTCTCTCTCTCTAACACTATTACTACAGACATATGCACACGGACACAGCGTAGAACCACAAGCCTCTCTCTCTCTCTCTAACACTATTACTACAGACATATGCACACGGACACAGCGTAGAACCACAAGCCTCTCTCTCTCTCTCTCTCTAACACTATTACTACAGACATATGCACACGGACACAGCGTAGAGCCACAAATCAAATAAATGATGTGGAAGGCAGTGCTTCTATAGTCATTGAGAGGATTGTTCTCTCTCTCTATCTCTATCTCTATCTCTATCTCTATCTCTATCTCGCTCGCTCGCTCGCTCAATTCAATTCAATTTAAGGGCTTTATTGGCATGGGAAACATATGTTTACATTGCCAAAAGTGAAATAAACAATAAATAATTAACAGTAAACATTACACTCACAAAAGTTCAAAAAGAATAAAGACATTTCAAGTGTCATATTATGTCTATGTACAGAGTTGTAATGATGTGAAAATAGTTAAAGTACAAAAAGGAAAATAAATAAACATAAATATAGGTTGTATTTACAATGGTGTTTGTTCTTCATTGGTTGCCCTTTTCTTGTGGCAACAGGTCACACATATTGCTGCTGTGATGGCACACTGTGGTTTTTCACCTAATAGACATGGTTGTTTATCAAAATTTTATTTTCTTTCGAATTCTTTGTGGGTCTGTGTAATATGAGGGAAATATGAGTCTCTAATATGGTCATACATTTGGCAGGAAGTTAGGAAGTGCAGCTGAGTTTTCACCTCATTTTGTGGGCAGTCTGCCTACGGCGGCCTTTCTAAATAGCAAGGCTATGCTCACAGTGCTGTACATAGTCAAAGATTACCTTAATTTCGGGTCAGTCACAGTGGTTAGGTATTCTGCCACTGTGTACTCTCTGTTCAGGGCCAAATATAATTCTAGTTTGCACAGTTTAAAAAAAAAATCTTTCCAAATATGTCAAGTGATTCTCTTTATGTTTTCTCATGATTTGGTTGGGTCTAATTGTGTTGCTGTCCTGGGGCTCTGTGGGGTCTGTTTGTGTTTGTGAACAGAGCCCAAGGACCAGCTTGTTTAGGGGCCTCTTCTCCAAGTTCATCTCTCTGTAGGTGATGACTTTGCTATGGAAGGTTTGGGAATTTATTCCTTTTCGGTGGTTGTAGAATTTAACGGCTCTTTTCTGGATTTTGATAATTAGCGGTTATCGGCCTAATTCTGCTCTGCATGCATTATTTGGTGTTTTACGTTGTACACAGAGGATATTTTTGCTGAATTCTTGGTTGGAGTCTCAATTTTGTTGTTTGTCCCATTTTGTGAATTCTTGGTTGGTGAGCGGACCCCAGACCTCACAACCATAAAGGGCAGTGGGTTCTATAACTGATTCAAGTATTTCTAGCCAGATCCTAATTGGTATGTCGAATTTTATGTTCCTTTTGATGGCATAGAAGGCCCTTCTTGCCTTGTCTCTCAGATCGTTCACAGCTTTGTGGAAGTTACCTGTGGCGCTGATGTTTAGGCCGAGGTATGTATAGTTTTTTGTGTGCTCTAGGGCAACGGTGTCTAGATGGAATTTCTATTTGTGGTCCTGGCAACTGGACCTTTTTTGGAACACCATTATTTTTGTCTTACTGAGATTTACTGTCAGGGCCAAGGACTGACATAATCTGTGCAGAAGATCTAGGTGCTGCTGTAGGCCCTCCTTGGTTGGTGACAGAAGCACCAGATCATCAGCAGACAGTAGACATTTGACTTCAGATTCTAGTAGGGTGAGGCCGGGTGCTGCAGACTGTTCTAGTGCCCTCGCAAATTAGTTGATATATATGTTGAAGAGTGTGGGGCTTAAACTGCATCCCTGTCTCACCCGATGGCCCTGTGGAAAGAAATGTGTGTTTTTTTGCCAATTTTAACCGCACACTTGTTGTTTGTGTACATGGATTTTATAATGTCGTATGTTTTTCCCCCAACACCACTTCCCATCAATTTGTATAGCAGACCCTCATGCCAAATTGAGTCAAAAGCTTTTTTGAAATGAACAAAGCATGAGAAGACTTTGCCTTTGTTTTGGTTTGTTTGTTTGTCAATTAGGGTGTGCAGGGTGAATACGTGGTCTGTCGTACGGTAATTTGGTAAAAAGCCAATTTGACATTTGCTCAGTACATTGTTTTCACTGAGGAAATGAACTAGTCTGCTGTTAATGATAATGCAGAGATTTTCCCAAGGTTGCTGTTGAAGGTCTCCATATCCCACGGTAGTTATTGGGGTCAAATTTGTCTCCACTTTTGTGGATTGGGGTGATCAGTCCTTGGTTCCAAATATTGGGCAAGATGCCAGAGCTAAGGATGATGTTAAAGAGTTTAAGTATAGCCAATTGGAATTTGTGGTCTGTATTTCATTGAGGATACCATCAACACCACAGGCCTTTTTGGGTTGGAGGGTTTGTATTTTGTCCTGTAGTTCATTCAATGTAATTGGAGAATTACATCCAGTGGGTTCTGGTAGTCTTTAATAGTTGATTCTAAGATTTGCATTTGATCATGTATATTTTTTTGCTGTTTGTTCTTTGTTATAGGGCCAAAAAGATTGGAGAAGTGGTTTACCCATACATCTCCGTTTTGGATAGATACCTCTTCGTGTTGTTCTTTGTTTAGTGTTTTCCAATTTTCCCAGAAGTGGTTAGAGTCTATGGATTCTTCAATTACATTGAGCTGATTTCTGACATGCTGTTCCTTCTTTTTCCGTAGTGTATTTCTGTATTGTTTTAGTGAGTCACCATAGTGAAGGCGTAGGCTCAGGTTTTCTGGGTCTCTCTCTCTCTCTCTCTCTCTCTCTCTCTCTCTCTCTCTCTCTCTCTCACACACACACACTCACACACTCTCCCCTCTTGCCTTTTCCAATGCAGACAGCTCAAGCTTTTTTTACACCGGGGAGGTTTATATTGAGTAAATAGTAACTACAGTTCTGTGGTCTACCTTTGCCAAAGTAAAGAAAAGCTTACACCTACGTGCGTGTGTGTTGTTCGTCTTCTATAATAGTCTCTGTCTCTTGCCTCTGCCAGGTGCAGACATAGTGCAGTGGCTGATGAAGAACCTAGCCATTGAGGATCCAGGTGGGTAAATGTCATGAAGACAATTTGAAATGCTTTTTGGAGTTTTGTATTCAATGGCAATTAAAGTTTGTTTAAAGAATGTATTAAACGTGTGATAGACCCTTTATAAACTCTTAATAGAGCATGTATTACATGTTTGTAATTGTCTCTTCCTTGTTACTGTACATTGATATAGTTCAAGATAATGTGCTTTGTGTTCAAATGCAATAATGCAATAATTAAGCAATAAGGCACGAGGGGGTGTGGTATATGGTCAATATACCACGGCTAAGGGCTGTTCTTAGCCGTACCACAAACCCCTGAGGTGCCTTATTGCTATTATGAACTGGTTACCAATGTAATTACAGCAGTAAAAATGAATGTTTTGTCATACCCGTGGTATGCGGTCTGATATACCATGGTTGTCAGGGCTCCAACCACCCAGTTTATAAAGACTACAACATTTATTACATGTCAGTAAATCACTGACTGTGTCCCGTCCTTGTCCTTCCCCTGTAGCTGAGGCGATGCACATCGGGAGTCTGATTGCTGCTCATGGATATCTCTTCCCCGTCTCTGATCACGTCCTGTCACTCAAAGACGACGGAACCTTCTATCGCTTCCAGGTGAGCAGTAGGACCATATAAGGCAAGCTTCCAGGTGAGCAGTAGGACCATATAAGGCAGCTTCCAGGTGAGCAGTAGGACCATATAAACCAGCTTCCAGGTGAGCAGTAGGACCATATAAGGCAGCTTCCAGGTGAGCAGTAGGACCATATAAGGCAAGCTTCCAGGTGAGCAGTAGGACCATATAAGGCAAGCTTCCAGGTGAGCAGTAGGACCATATAAGGCAGCTTCCAGGTGAGCAGTAGGACCATATAAGCCAGCTTCCAGGTGAGCAGTAGGACCATATAAGCCAGCTTCCAGGTGAGCAGTAGGACCATATAAACCAGCTTCCAGGTGAGCGGTAGGACCATATAAGGACATTTAATCCCTCTAAAATGAGGCAAAGAGGGATTACATAGGGATCCCAGCAAAGCAAAATTGGTTCTGTGAATGTTCCCAGAACATTGCATTATGTTGTGGGAAAGGTGCAGGAACATTCCCCCGTTAACAGCTAAAAACAAACATTTCATACATCTCTGCACTGAGGAGCCAGATGAAACTCTCAACTGCCAGTGAGTGAAACTGCACCAATGTGAACAGTTGTTCTCCCATGCATGTGTAGGCTACTTCCTACTTCCTACTTCCTACTCTCTTCATGGAGAGAAAAAATGAGAGCGCAAGACAGACATGGACAAGTGCTGCCCAGTGTTAATCTGAATCTGACGACAGACATGGACAAGTGCTGCCTCGTGTTAATCTGAATCTGACGACAGACGTGGACAAGTGATGCCTCGTGTTAATCTGAATCTGACAGATTGAGAATGACGAAGTATCAGACACTTTCCATCTCAGGAAAAGGTACTTCCTCTGTTTCCACACAGGGGGTCCATGACCCCATTAAAAATGAATGGTGGAATATCCTGTGAAATATTTATCACAACTGAACCCACAGAGAGAACAGTTAGGGGCCTGTTTACACAAAGCCTCAGAGTAGGAGCGCTGATCTACGATCAGGTCCCACGTAATCCATATATTCATTACGATCTAAAAAGTGGTCCTCTGTAGCTCAATGTGGTCCTCTGTAGCTCAGCTGGTAGAGCACGGCGCTTGTAACGCCAGGGTAGTGGGTTCGACCCCCGGGACCACCCATACACAAAAATGTATGCACACATGACTGTAAGTCACTTTGGATAAAAACGTCTGCTAAATGGCAAAAATAAATAAAAAATGGCCAAACTGATCCTAGACAAGCGCTCCTACTCTGAGAGGCTTTGTACCAGGAGGCTCAGAGACCTTCACAGAGGGAAAACAAAGCCCCTGTGTTCTAAATGGTACCCTATTCCCTATACTGTATAGGGCACTACTTTTGACCAGCGCTCTATGGGCCCTGGTCAAAAGTAGTGCACTACATAGGGAATAGGGTGCCATTTGGGATGCACACAATTCCATTTCACCTTCTGCCTCCCACCTACTCCGCTCGCTGTGCAGATTACATTATAGCAATAAATTAATTCATGCCAGCCTCTTTTATCTGTCGGAAGCTTTCGCAGCATGACAAATGTGACTCTTGGAAAGCAGTCTACTGTATATTTATTTCTGTTGAATCAACTATATGTCTTTACAAACGGACATATTTTTACTCTACGTTATTGACTATATTCTTCCCTTCATCCTCACTCCTCTGTCCAAACTTCTCTCCATTCTCCATCCCTCCAACCTCTCTCCATCCCTCCAACCTCTCTCCATTCCTCCAACCTCTCTCCATCCTCCCTCCAACCTCTCTCCATCCTCCCTCCAACCTCTCTCCATCCTCCCTCCAACCTCTCTCCATCCTCCCTCCAACCTCTCTCCATCCTCCCTCCAACCTCTCTCCATCCTCCATCCAACCTCTCTCCATCCTCCCTCCAACCTCTCTCCATCCTCCCTCCAACCTCTCTCCATCCCTCCAACCTCTCTCCATCCTCTCTCCATCCCGCCAACCTCTCTCCCTCCCTCCAACCTCTCCATCCCTCCAACCTCTCTCCATCCTCCCTCCATCCTCTCTCCATCCCTCCAACCTCTCTCCATCCCTCCAACCTCTCTCCATCCCGCCAACCTCTCTCCATCCCTCCAACCTCTCTCCATCCCTCCAACCTCTCTCCATCCCTCCAACCTCTCTCCATCCCTCCAACCTCTCTCCATCCTCCCTCCAACCTCTCTCCATCCCTCCAACCTCTCTCCATCCTCTCTCCATCCCTCCAACCTCTCTCCATCCTCTCTCCATCCCTCCAACCTCTCTCCATCCCTCCAACCTCTCTCCATCCCTCCAACCTCTCTCCCTCTCTCCAACCTCTCTCCATCCCTCCAACCTCTCTCCATCCCTCCAACCTCTCTCCATCCCTCCAACCTCTCTCCATCCCTCCAACCTCTCTCCATCCCTCCAACCTCTCCCCATCCTCCCTCCAACCTCTCTCCATCCCTCCAACCTCTCTCCATCCTCTCTCCATCCCTCCAACCTCTCTCCATCCCTCCAACCTCTCTCCATCCCTCCAACCTCTCTCCATCCCTCCAACCTCTCTCCATCCTCCTCCAACCTCTCTCCATCCTCCCTCCAACCTCTCTCCATCCTCCCTCCAACCTCTCTCCATCCATCCCTCCAACCTCTCTCCATCCATCCCTCCAACCTCTCTCCATCCTCCCTCCAACCTCTCTCCATCCCTCCAACCTCTCTCCATCCTCCCTCCAACCTCTCTCCATGCCTCCAACCTCTCTCCATCTCTCCAACCTCTCTCCATCCCTCCAACCTCTCTCCATCCATCCCTCCAACCTCTCTCCATCCATCCCTCCAACCTCTCTCCATCCCTCCAACCTCTCTCCATCCCTCCTTGACTCACAGGCTCCATATTTTTGGCTTTCTAACTGCTGGGAGCCAGAGAACACAGACTATGGTAAGTCCATAGAAATGGAAATACTAGAACAGAAATTCCCTTTCAAATCAATGCTCTGTGTGACTGGTGGAAATTCTCTGTCTATGGTATGTCATTCACTATAGGGGCTAGAAACCCTAACACTACCTCCTATAGGACAGTGTCCCGGTCCCCATCACTCCAGTGGACATTACAGATAGCCACAGCTCTCAGAACAGTCACAACCAGGAGACTCATCAGCTCCAGTGGACACCTCCCTGGAACTAGGGAGGAACTAAATCTGATCAGGGACTAGGACCGGGAGAGAGAGATAATGAGGGGGGGGGGGGGGGGGGGGGGGGGGGGGGGGGGGGG
>CM062508.1:4536122-4537693 GCA_031479575.1 Coregonus ussuriensis | reverse complement strand
CCTCCCCTCCTGTTCTTACCCCAGGCCAGATGTGTTGCATTTCAGTCCTCACCACTGGGTCCTCTGGTCCCCTCCCCTCCCCTCCCCTCCCCTCCCCTCCTGTTCTTTACCCCAGGCCAGATGTGTTGTATTTCAGTTCCTCACCACTGGGTCCTGGTCCCCTCCCCTCCCCTCCCCTCCCCTCCTGTTCTTACCCCAGGCCAGATGTGTTGTATTTCAGTCCTCACCACTGGGTCCTGGTCCCCTCCCCCTCCCCTCCCCTCCTGTTCTTACCCCCAGGCCCCCCCCAGATGTGTTGCATTTCAGTCCTCACCACACTGGTCCTGGTCCCCTCCCCTCCCCTCCCCTCCCCTCCTGGTTCTTACCCCAGGCCCAGATGTGTTCTATTTCAGTCCCTGACCAATGGGTCCTGGTCCCCTCCCCTCCCCTCCTGTTCTTACCCCAGGCCCAGATGTGTTGCATTTCAGTTTTCCTCACCACTGGGTCCTGGTCCCTCCCCTCCCCGCCCTCCCCTCTCCTGTATAAACCCCAGGCCAGATGTGTTGCATTTTCAGTCCTCACCACTGGGTCCTGGTCCCCTCCCCCTCCCCTTTCTCCTGTTCTTACCCCAGGCCAGATGTGTTGCATTTTCAGTCCTCACCACTGGGTCCTGGTCCCCTCCCCTCCCCTCCCCTCCCCTCCTGTTCTTACCCCAGGCCAGATGTGTTGCATTTCAGTCCTCACCACTGGGTCTGGTCCCCTCCCCTCCCCTCCCCCCCTCCTGTTCTTACCCCCCCAGGCCAGATGGGGTGTTGTTGTTGCATTTCAGTCCTCACCACTGGGTCCTGGTTCCCCTCCCCCCCCTCCCCTCCTGTTGTATTTTCTTACCCCAGGGCCAGATGTGTTTGCATTTCAGTCCTCACCACTGGGTCCCTGGTCCCCTCCCCTCCCCTCCCCTCCCCTCCTGTTCTTACCCCAGGCCAGATGTGTTGCATTTCAGTCCTCACCACTGGGTCCTGGTCCCCTCCCCTCCCCTCCCCTCCCCTCCCCAACCCTCCTGTTTTAACTTACCCCAGGCCAGATGTGTTGTATTTCAGTCCTCACCACTGGGGTCCTGGTCCCCTCCCCTCCCCTCCCCTCCCTCCTGTTCTTACCCCAGGCCAGATGTGTTGCATTTCAGTCCTCACCACTGGGTCCTGGTCCCCTCCCCTCCCCTCCCCTCCCCTCCTGTTCTTACCCCAGGCCAGATGTGTTGCATTTCAACCTCACCACTGGGTCCTGGTCCCCTCCCCTCCCCTCCCCTCCCCTCCTGTTCTTACCCCAGGCCAGATGTGTTGTATTTCAGTCCTCACCACTGGGTCCTGGTCCCCTCCCCTCCCCTCCTGTTCTTACCCCAGGCCAGATGTGTTGTATTTCAGTCCTCACCACTGGGTCCTGGTCCCCTCCCTCCCCTCCCCTCCCCTCCCTCCCTCCTGTTCTTACCCCAGGCCAGATAGATGTGTTGCATTTCAGTCCTCACCACTGGGTCCTGGTCCCCTCCCCTCCCCTCCCCTCCTGTTCTTACCCCAGGCCAGATGTGTTGCATTTCAGTC
>CM062508.1:4488622-4531122 GCA_031479575.1 Coregonus ussuriensis | reverse complement strand
GCAGTTAGTTTCAGAATGGGTGGCAAGAAATAAGTTAGTCCTAAATATTTCATAAACTAAAAGCATTGTATTTGGGACAAATCATTCACTAAAACCTAAACCTCAACTAAATCTTGTAATGAATAATGTGGAAATTGAGCAAGTTGAGGTGACTAAACTGCTTGGAGTAACCCTGGATTGTAAAATGTCATGGTCAAAACATGGTGATACAACAGTAGCTAAGATGGCGGCAGGTAGCTTAGTGGGTAAGAGCGTTGTGCCAGTAACCGAAAGGTCGCTGGTTCTAATCCCCGAGCCAACTAGGTGAAAAATCTGTCGATGTGCCCTTGAGCAAGGCACTTAACCCTAATTGCTTCTGTAAGTCGCTCTGGATAAGAGCGTCTGCTAAATGACTAAAATGTAAAAAATGTAAATGTAAGATGGGGAGAAGTCTGTCCATAATAAAGCGCTGTTCTGCCTTCTTAACAGCACTATCAACAAGACAGGTCCTACAGGCGCTAGTTTTGTCACACCTGGACTACTGTTCAGTCGTGTGGTCAGGTGCCACAAAGAGGGACTTAGGAAAATTGCAATTGGCTCAGAACAGGGCAGCACGGCTGGCCCTTAAAAGTACACAGAGAGCTAACGTTACTAATATGCATGTCAATCTCTCCTGGCTCAAAGTGGAGGAGAGATTGACTTCATCACATACTTGTATTTGTGAGCGGTATTGACATGTTGAATGCACGAGCTGTCTGTTTGAACTACTGGCACACAGCTCGGACACCCATGCATACCCCACAAGACATGCCACCAGAGGTCTCTTCACAGTCCCCAAGTCCAGAACAGACTATGGGAGGCACACAGTACTACATAGAGCCATGACTACATGGAACTCTATCCCACATCAGGTAACTCATGCCAGCAGTAAAATTAGATAAAAAATATAGAAATCCACCTTATGGAACAGCGGGGACTGTGAAGAGACACACAGATAGATACACACATAGAAACACACGATAACATATGTAATATACATGTTGTGTTATAGATATGTGGTAGTAGAGTAGAGGCCTGAGGGCACACGCTTAATATGTTGTGAAATCTGTTGTGAATGTATTGTAATGTTTTTAAAATGTATAACTGACTTAATTTTGTTGGACCCCAGGAAGAGTAGCTGCTGCCTTGGCAGGAACTAATGGGGATCCATAATAAACCCCAGGAAGAGTAGCTGCTGCCTTGGCAGGAACTAATGGGGATCCATAATAAACCCCAGGAAGAGTAGCTGCTGCCTTGGCAGGAACTAATGGGGATCCATAATAAACTCCAGGAAGAGTAGCTGCTGCCTTGGCAGGAACTAATGGGGATCCTTAATAAACCCCAGGAAGAGTAGCTGCTGCCTTGGCAGGAACTAATGGGGATCCATAATACTCCCCAGGAAGAGTAGCTGCTGCCTTGGCAGGAACTAATGGGGATCCTTAATAAACCCCAGGAAGAGTAGCTGCTGCCTTGGCAGGAACTAATGGGGATCCATAATAAACCCCAGGAAGAGTAGCTGCTGCCTTGGCAGGAACTAATGGGGATCCATAATAAACCCCAGGAAGAGTAGCTGCTGCCTTGGCAGGAACTAATGGGGATCCATAATAAACTCCAGGAAGAGTAGCTGCTGCCTTGGCAGGAACTAATGGGGATCCATAATAAACCCCAGGAAGAGTAGCTGCTGCCTTGGCAGGAACTAATGGGGATCCTTAATAAACCCCAAGAAGAGTAGCTGCTGCCTTGGCAGGAACTAATGGGGATCCATAATAAATACAAATACAAATAAATATAGCTGAGGGATAACTGAACACTGAGACAGAGAGAGACTCCTTCCTACAGCTGAGGGATAACTGAACACTGAGACAGAGAGAGACTCCTTCCTACAGCTGAGGGATAACTGAACACTGAGACAGAGAGAGACTCCTTCCTACAGCTGAGGGATAACTGAACACTGAGACAGAGAGAGACTCCTTCCTACAGCTGAGGGATAACTGAACACTGAGACAGAGAGAGAGACTCCTTCCTACAGCTGAGGGATAACTGAACACTGAGACAGAGAGAGAGACTCCTTCCTACAGCTGAGGGATAACTGAACACTGAGACAGAGAGAGACTCCTTCCTACAGCTGAGGGATAACTGAACACTGAGACAGAGAGAGAGACTCCTTCCTACAGCTGAGGGATAACTGAACACTGAGACAGAGAGAGACACCTTCCTACAGCTGAGGGATAACTGAACACTGAGACAGAGAGAGAGACACGTTCCTACAGCTGAGGGATAACTGAACACTGAGACAGAGAGAGAGACACCTTCCTACAGCTGAGGGATAACTGAACACTGAGACAGAGAGAGAGACACCTTCCTACAGCTGAGGGATAACTGAACACTGAGACAGAGAGAGACTCCTTCCTACAGCTGAGGGATAACTGAACACTGAGACAGAGAGAGACTCCTTCCTACAGCTGAGGGATAACTGAACACTGAGACAGAGAGAGACTCCTTCCTACAGCTGAGGGATAACTGAACACTGAGACAGAGAGAGACTCCTTCCTACAGCTGAGGGATAACTGAACACTGAGACAGAGAGAGACTCCTTCCTACAGCTGAGGGATAACTGAACACTGAGACAGAGAGAGACTCCTTCCTACAGCTGAGGGATAACTGAACACTGAGATAGAGAGAGACTCCTTCCTACAGCTGAGGGATAACTGAACACAGACAGAGAGAGACTCCTTCCTACAGCTGAAGGATAACTGAACACTGAGACAGAGAGAGACTCCTTCCTACAGCTGAGGGATAACTGAACACTGAGACAGAGAGAGACTCCTTCCTACAGCTGAAGGATAACTGAACACTGAGACAGAGAGAGACTCCTTCCTACAGCTGAGGGATAACTGAACACTGAGACAGAGAGACTCACCCACAGCTGAGACAGATACTGGAGCAGGTGAAGTACTCATCAGGGAAGAAAGAGTTACTGGCCAGGTGCTCTTCTGGGATATCTCCGCTGAAACGCTCACTCAGGGCCTATAGACAGACAGACAGACAGACAGACAGACAGACAGACAGACAGACAGAGCGAGAGAGAGAGAGAGAGAGAGAGCGGGGGAGAGAGAGAGAGAGCGGGGGAGAGAGAGCTTCGTCACAGGTGTTGGTTTAAAACAGCTGCTGACACACACACTTGTACACACACACACACACACACACACACACAACTGCACACAGGTTGGCATTTATTGTCATGAATCTTGCCCTGGAGGCAGCTCAGCAGAGTGGTCACTAGTTAGCACAGCCACAAAGTCATAAAATCAGATTTTAAACTTAACCACACTGATAAACCTAATGGAGCATTTCCCAAACTCGGTCCTCGGGACCCCAAGAGGTGCACGTTTTAGTTCCCCCCCCCACTACACAGCTGATTCACATCATCAAAGCTGGATGATTAGTTGATTATTTGAATCAGCTGTGTAGTGCTAGGGCAAAAACCAAAACGTGCACCCCTTGGGGTCCAAAGGACCAAGTTTGGGACACCCTGCCCTAATGCCTAACCCTAAATTAAGACAAAAAAGCACATTTTTGTTTTCATGAATTTTTTGAATATAGCCAATTTTGACTTTGCAGCTGGCCCATCTAGTGGAAAATCGCTCAGTGCTGCCTCCAGGGCAAGATTCATGACAATAAACATCAACCTGCCACCTGTGCACACACACTTACATTACATTTTAGTCATTTAGCAGATGCTCTTATCCAGAGCGACTCATCTTAAGATAGCTAGGTGGGACAAACACACACGCACCAACCTGCAAGGCCCTGTATATAAAACTGACACCAACCTGCAAGGCCCTGTATATGATGCTGACACCAACCTGCAAGGCCCTGTATATAACGCTGACACCAACCTGCAAGGCCCTGTATATAATGCTGACACCAACCTGCAAGGCCCTGTATATAATGCTGACACCAACCTGCAAGGCCCTGTATATAATGCTGACACCAACCTGCAAGGCCCTGTATATAACGCTGACACCAACCTGCAAGGCCCTGTATATGACGCTGGCGGAGCGTGGTGAGCGGGTGGTGTTGTTGTCTAGCTGTTGCTCCAGACTCCGCAGCAGACCACTGAAATCTGTCGGGGGGTTGTAGGTTCGAGTCCCACGGTACTGGATTGAGCTGAAGGCCTCGGGAAAAAGACCCAGCTTCCTGAACCGCTCCTGGAGCAGGCGCTCTGCAGACTCTGACGGCTTGTCTGGAGAGAGGGGGAGAGAGAGATAGAGAGAGATATAGAGGAGAGGGAGAGAGGGAGAGAAAGAGAAGAGAGGGAGAGAGAGAGAGAGAGAGATATATAGAAGAGAGGGGGGGGGAGAGAGAGAGAGAGAGAGAGAGAGGGGGGGGGAGCGAGAGAGAGAGAGGGGGGGGAGAGAGAGAGAGAGAGAGGGGGGGGGGGGGAGAGAGAGAGAGAGGGGGGGAGAGAGAGAGAGAGAGAGAGAGGGGGGGGAGAGAGAGAGAGAGAGGGGGGGGGGAGAGAGAGAGAGAGAGAGAGACAGAGAGAGAGAGAGACAGAGAGAGACAGAGAGAGACAGAGAGAGACAGAGAGAGACAGAGAGAGACAGAGAGAGAGAGAGAGACAGACAGACAAGACAGACAGACAGACAGACAGACAGACAGACAGACAGACAGACAGAGAGAGAGAGAGAGACAGAGAGAGAGAGAGAGACAGAGAGAGAGATATAGAGGAGAGGGAGCGAGGGGTGGAGGAGGGAGAGATATAGAGGAGAGGGAGAGAGGGGTGGAGGAGGGAGAGAGATATAGAGGAGAGGGAGAGAGGGGTGGAGGAGGGAGATATATAGAGGAGAGGGAGAGAGGGGTGGAGGAGGGAGAGAGATATAGAGGAGAGGGAGAGAGGGGTGGAGGAGGGAGAGAGATATAGAGGAGAGGGAGAGAGGGGTGGAGGAGGGAGATATATAGAGGAGAGGGAGAGAGGGGTGGAGGAGGGAGAGAGATATAGAGGAGAGGGAGAGAGGGGTGGAGGAGGGAGAGAGATATAGAGGAGAGGGAGAGAGGGGTGGAGGAGGGAGATATATAGAGGAGAGGGAGAGAGGGGTGGAGGAGGGAGAGAGATATAGAGGAGAGGGAAGGGAGAGAGGGGTGGAGGAGGGAGAGAGATATAGAGGAGAGGGAGAGAGGGGTGGAGGAGGGAGAGAGATATAGAGGAGAGGGAGAGAGGGGGTGGAGGAGGGAGATATATAGAGGAGAGGGAGAGAGGGGTGGAGGAGGGAGAGAGATATAGAGGAGAGGGAGAGAGGGGTGGAGGAGGGAGAGAAGAGGGAAAGACACTAGGTACAGGTGACTACCAGTATGACAAGTTATTTCTACTTTCTAAAATGAAAACTGAATTGAGGCCAACCCTGCTACGGCCTATATATCTGTGTCAGCCCCTGACCCTGTCCCCAAATCAAATCAAACTTCATTTATAGAGCACATTTCATTTTTTTTCTTTTAGGGGGTAGATCAGCTTTAATATTGCAGATAGATTGTAACTTCCATCAATTGTCTGCATCACTTCCAATCCCCCATATGTTTTTTTTCTCGTATACATATATACATACAGTGGGGAAAAAAAGTATTTAGTCAGCCACCAATTGTGCAAGTTCTCCCACTTAAAAAGATGAGAGGCCTGTAATTTTCATCATAGGTACACGTCAACTATGACAGACAAATTGAGGAGAAAAAATCCAGAAAATCACATTGTAGGATTTTTAATGAATATATTTGCAAATTATGGTGGAAAATAAGTATTTGGTCACCTACAAACAAGCAAGATTTCTGGCTCTCACAGACCTGTAACTTCTTCTTTAAGAGGCTCCTCTGTCCTCCACTCGTTACCTGTATTAATGGCACCTGTTTGAACTTGTTATCAGTATAAAAGACACCTGTCCACAACCTCAAACAGTCACACTCCAAACTCCACTATGGCCAAGACCAAAGAGCTGTCAAAGGACACCAGAAACAAAATTGTAGACCTGCACCAGGCTGGGAAGACTGAATCTGCAATAGGTAAGCAGCTTGGTTTGAAGAAATCAACTGTGGGAGCAATTATTAGGAAATGGAAGACAAGACCCCTGATAATCTCCCTCGATCTGGGGCTCCACGCAAGATCTCACCCCGTGGGGTCAAAATGATCACAAGAACGGTGAGCAAAAATCCCAGAACCACACGGGGGGACCTAGTGAATGACCTGCAGAGAGCTGGGACCAAAGTAACAAAGCCTACCATCAGTAACACACTACGCCGCCAGCGACTCAAATCCTGCAGTGCCAGTACATGTCCAGGCCCGTCTGAAGTTTGCCAGAGTGCATTTGGATGATCCAGAGGAGGATTGGGAGAATGTCATATGGCCAGATGAAACCAAAATAGAACTTTTTGTTAAAAACTCAACTCGTCGTGTTTGGAGGACAAAAAATGCTGAGTTGCATCCAAAGAACACCATACCTACTGTGAAGCATGGGGGTGGAAACATCATGCTTTGGGGCTGTTTTTCTGCAAAGGGACCAGGACGACTGATCCGTGTAAAGGAAAGAATGAATGGGGCCATGTATCGTGAGATTTTGAGTGAAAACCTCTTTCCATCAGCAAGGGCATTGAAGATGAAACGTGGCTGGGTCTTTCAGCATTTTTTATTTTATTTAACCTTTATTTAACCAGGAAGGGCTCATTGAGATTTAAAATCTCTTTTTCAAGAGCGTCCTGGCCAAGATAGGCAGCACCAAGTCATTACAAAAAATTACAGACAGACAACATGAAAAACTACAAGTAATCTAGTAAAAACCATTCATGAATTCACAAGAGTATAACAATATCAAAAACAGCAAATTAAAGACATTGACAGGTCAGGGAATCAGCCTCAAAATCCTTCATCAGAGATTTAAAAACACCAATCGGGACAAGTTCTTCCAGTTTAAAATTATTTTGTAAGGTGTTCCAAGACGATGGCGCAGAGTACATAAAATACCTTTTACCAAATTCAGTTCGGACATTTGGAACAGTTAGCAGGATAAAGTCCAGTGAACGAAGAGAGTACCCACCACATTTCTGAACAATAAAAATTGTTCAAGCATGACAATGATCCCAAACACACCGCCCGGGCAACGAAGGAGTGGCTTCGTAAGAAGCATTTCAAGGTCCTGGAGTGGCCTAGCCAGTCTCCAGATCTCAACCCCATAGAAAATCTTTGGAGGGAGTTGAAAGTCCGTGTTGCCCAATGACAGCCCAAAAACATCACTGCTCTAGAGATCTGCATTGAGGAATGGGCCAAAATACCAGCAACAGTGTGTGAAAACCTTGTGAAGACTTACATAAAATGTTTGACCTGTGTCTTTGCCAACAAATGGTATATAACAAAGTATTGAGAAACTTTTGTTATTGACCAAATACTTATTTTCCACCTTAATTTGCAAATCAATTCATAAAAAATCCTACAATGTGATTTTTTTTTTTTTTTTTTATCTCATTTTGTCTGTCATAGTTGACGTGTACCTATGATGAAAATTACAGGCCTCTCTCATCTTTTTAAGTGGTAGAACTTGCACAATTGGTGGCTGACTAAATACTTTTTTTCCCCACTGTACATACACACACACACATATATATATATATATACATACATCCATACACACACACACACACATATCCTTTTTTAAATTATATTTCCCTTCATTACTTTCCAACCCCACCACCCCTTCCCCAATTGGAGTAAACTAGTGAACAACAACACTTAGGCCTCTACTTCCAGCCCATACATACTATATACATTTTATGGACACAGTCAAATTCTACAATAATTATATTTTGTTTGTTTTTACCCCTGAGCTTCCTCTGATCATTTTCATGATGTCCATCTGGTTTGCTTCTATATGCCATATTTTTCTAACTGTGCTCTTTCACAAAAGCTCTCAACATATAACCTATACACTTATTATGGACACAGTATGCTTTACATGAGTTATCTTGTTGTTATTAGTTGTTGTTGTTAGTCCCATCCTTCAGCTCCATTCAACACCTCCCATCTATCTCTTAACACCATCCATATAGGATTTCTATTTGCCATATATTTTTCAACTGTACTGTGATGTTTTACAAAAGTTCTGAACCTTTCTATTCTCATTGTTTCTACAGATCGTAAATTGAAAATAAACATTTTTGCTAAAGGTATTATTATATTATTGATCGATTGACTATGACTTTTCAGATCACCCAGTAGTGCTATCTGCAGGGTTAGCTCCAGGTAAATATTGTAATCCTTTAGCCATTCCTGGACCTGTGACCAAAAAACAAGCTACAAATGGACAGTACCAAAACAAATGATCTAATGATTCTGTCTCTTCGCAGCAAAATCTGCAGAGCTGGGAAGATTGTATCCCCCATATAAATAACATTCTATTGGTAGCAAGAATTTTATATAATAACTTAAATTGAAAAATTCTAAGTTTTGAATCCAGCACATTTCTTACAGGGGATGCATTTCAAAGTGCTTAACTAATAACATAACACAAGATGAGAAAGATACAACAAAACCTTTTCTAAATGACAGAATAAAATAGTAAAACAACAATAACAACCTGAGAGACTATTGCATTCAAATAAATAAGGTATCAAGAGATGGATCAAATAGATCCTAGATAGAATAGATAGTATGATTCAAATCCCCCTAAGTAAAAGCATGGCTAAAAGGGTGTCTTAAGAGCTTTCTATTCAAAATGTCTACAGTTTCTGGCCCTCAGGTCCTCCAGCAGGCTCTTCCAAAGGCCAGGACCATAGCGTCTGAAGGCAGCCTCACCAAATGTTTTGGTTCTGACCGATGGAACAACAAACTCCTAACCCCCCAAAAATAAAAACGCAACATGTAAAGTGTTGGTCCCAAATTTCATGAGCTGAAATAAAACATCCCAGAAATGTTTCATACGCACATAAAAGCTTATTTCTCAGATTTTGTGCACACATTTATTTACATCCCTGTCAGTGAGCATTTCTCCTTTGCCAAGATAATACATCCACCTGACACCTGTGGCATATCAAAAAGCTAATTAAACAGCATTATCATTACACAGGTGCACCTTGTGCTGGGAACAATAAAAAGCCACTAAAATGTGCAGTTTTGTCACACAACACAATGCCACAGATGTCTCAAGTTTTGAGGGAGCGTGCAATTGGCATGCTGGCTGCAGGAATGTCGACCAAAGCTGTTGCCAGAGAATTGAATGTTAATTTTTCTACCATAAGCCGCCTCCAACGTCGTTTTAGAGAATTTGGCAGTACATCCAACCGGCCTCACAACTGTAGACCATGTGTATGGCGTCGTGTTTGCTGATGTCAACGTTGTGAAGAGAGTACCTCATGGTGGCGGTGGGGTTATGATATGGGCAGGCATAAGCTATGGACAATGAACACAATTGCATTTGATCAATGGCAATTTGAGTGCACAGAGATACTGTGACGAGATCCTGAGGCCCATTGTCATGCCATTCATCCGCCGCCATCACCTCATGTTTCTGCATGGCCCCATGTCGGTCTGTACACAATTCCTGGAAGCTGAAACTGTCCCAGTTCTTCCAATGGCTGCATACTCACCAGACATGTCACCCATTGAGCATGTTTGGGATGCTCTGGATCGATGTGTACGATGCTCTGGATCAATGTGTACGACGTGTTCTAGTTCCCACCAATATCCAGCAACTTCACACAGCCATTGAAGAGGAGTGGGACAACATTCCACAGGACACAATCAACAGCCTGATCAACTCTATGCGAAGGAGATGTGTCGCGCTGCATGAGGCAAATGGTGGTCACACCAGACACTGACTGGCTTTCTGATCCATGCCCCTACTTTTTTTTTTAAAGGTATCTGTGACCAACAGATGCATATCTGTATTCCCAGTCATGTGAAATCCATAGATTAGGGCCTAATGAATTTATTTCAATTGACTGATTACCTTACATGAACTGTAACTCAGAAAAATCTTTGAAATTGTTGCATTTATATTTTTTGTTCAGTAAAAAAGGCCAGTGCCAGAGGATCTGACAGACCGACCGGGCACATATCTTTAAAGCCAGACACGTAGTGGTTTAAAATCAATAAAACAATTGTTTAATCAATTGTAAAACGAACAGGTAACCAATGCAGGGCTACCTACACCTGATCCCAGCATGTTGTGTATCTACAGATGGCTCTTGTCCATTCTAACTTCACCTGATAACTGATATTTCCCGACTAGCCTGGTCCCAGATCTGTTTGTGCTCTTGACAACTCCATTGCCATCATTGGCATGAAAATTAGTGACAAGGAATTGGCATGATAGTACAAACAGACTGACACTCAGGCTAAATGCCAAGCAGAACCACCTACCTGACTCCAGTAGTTTGGTGTGGATGGTCCCGTGTAAGTGGGTGAATGTTCTAATAGGCTATACTGAACTATGTCCACAGAGCCAAGGGATAGGTTTACATCCACTAGAACTTTAACAGCTTGATAATTACAACGTGGTAATGCCAACCCAGTACCTGAGCCCAGTAGCTTGGTGTGGACGGTCTCATGGAAGATAATAACAGCTGGTCCCAGAGTGGACAGAGGGACGTCCAGGCCACACCGGGCCGTGGTGGCCTTCAGCTCCCTGGTGAAGTGCTTCAGATAGGCGTCCGACGCGTCGCCTAGGAACTTGAACAGGTCGTCGTGGAGACGGTCGGCGTGGGTACGGTAGATGACGAGGTCGGAGACAGCCAGGACTTTGAGGAGCAGCCGGGTGCGCTGGCCCTGATTGGATCCTGGGTGGCCAATAGAGAGGAAGAGGAAGTGTTAGTAGATGTCTGCTGACTGGTTACTGCTCCCAACGTGATCTTTATTTGATATGATAGCAGCTCTTTGATTAAATCGGCTATTGTGTCAATAGCTTCAATAAACATTTCATAGCAGCTGACATTTAGCAACATTCCTGTCATTGCTTCTCTCTGTCCAGCTCCTGTGCCCCTCTCTCCACCTCACCTGCCCCCAGCAGTCCCTCTGTGTCGATCACCACCACCCTGTGGATGGGGTCCATGGCAGCCCAGACTCCCACGGTGCATGACTCCTGGGTGGGGGACGTCTGGAACACCTCCCGCCCCAGGAAGAAGGTATGGTTCAGGGTGTGGGACTTCCCCTCCCCTGTGTTCCCAAAGATAGACACGACCTTGAGGAGTTCCTCGGGCCTACAGTCCAGCCGGATCACAAAGTCTTCCTCATCCTTCAACTACAGGGGAAAGACAACAGAGCCTGAGCTGAGCTAGTTTGATAGTAGTAGAGCACAGCGCCCCAAATGGTGCCCTATTCCCGATTTAGGTGCACTACTTTTGACCAGTAGTCATACCATAGAGCTCTGGTCAAAAGTAGTGCACTTTATAGGGAATATGGTGCTATTTGGGATGCAGTCTAGGTATTTTTTACCTGTATTTGTTTAGACTGCCTGCAGTCCGGGTCGAAGGACCAATATTTCTGATATTTCTCCTTGGCCTTTCGTACACTCAGCCTGTCCATTGTAGACTGGCTCATACAGACTGGCTTTCAGATCTAAAATGTCCCTAGGGGTTAGTGGCTACGGATAAGTGGTTTCTATGGGTGTTGTTTCAAGACCTGGATCATAATAAGTCAACGTCCAAAATGGCACCCTATTCCCTACAGTGGGCCCAGGTCCAAAGTAGTGCCCTATATAGGGAATAGGGTGCCATTTGGGATGTCACCCTGGTCATAAGGAAATCACTCACCTGCATCTCCTCCTTCTCATCCACCAGTAAGAAGCTGCACACCTTCTCCAGTTTGGCCTTGAGGGCCTCCATCTCCCCTCCATCCCCAGCCTCCAGGCTACTATCCTGGACTTGCCCCGGAGGAGGGTAGGGGGTCACGGGGTGCTTCCTCTTGTTTACCCCACTATGGGTCCGCTTCTGGCAGTCCAGACACAGGTTGATCTTACAGCCCTGGCAGCGCACCACCGCCCTCAGCCTGCCCCCGTTCACCCCACAACCGCTGCTGTCGCCCTTACAGGAATCACAGAATGGAACGTGTCCAGGGGCGATGCGGACACGGTCATGGTTCCTCATGCGTTCCTGACGATGGAGTTCGAGCTCGCAGCGGACGCACTGCAGGCTGCCGCACGCATTCGAAGGCGGCCTCGTCCGATCCACCGCAGGCGTAGCTCTCCTGACACACCAGGATGGTGTTTATCCCCTTATCTACTGACGGACCTTGACCACTCATAATGATCACTTCAGTGTGCTACTGCTAACAAGTGCACCTTTCTGCCGATAACCTGTGCCTGAGGAGCTGTGCCTGAAGAGTCTAAAACTGCACTAGGATTGCGAAACCAGACTGTTGGGAGATATGTTTCTACAGTGTTAAAGATTTAAATGTATTCTTCTCTAGCGCCTTGTGTTTTTTTCTGTTAGTGGTGTCTCTCTTCTATACTCCCCAAAACACTTAGCAGATCGATATTTAATATGAACTGTGATAGGTCACTTTGACATAGCCATATGTCATCAAAGTACTCTACATATCTGCCTGTCTGTCAGCAAAACAATCACAACAACGACTTCCTACATACATGTCCAGACATGCAGTTAGCTTACAAGCCCCACCTGCAAGTAATGACTGTAAGTCGCTTTGGATAAAAGCGTCTGCTAAATGGCATATTATTATTATAATCGTTAGCTGTCAATCAGCAATAACATTGTAATTATCTTGCTAGTTAGCCAACTGTATGGTTAGCTGCTGTTGTTGTTGTTGGCTAAGCCAATTTGACACCAGAAATAGGCAATGGTGACTGTGTAAAGACATCAACAAATCCGCTTATAACAAAAGATGACACTTGCGTATTTTTCAAGTTACACTACATCAACTCAAACGACCAATCAAGCACCAACCCATCAACAAAATTCTCCGTCAAGCCAAAAAGATGGACCTTGTAGCCTAGAACGAGCAGCTAGATAGTTTTCCCCGCGGACGATGGCTGTTTCGTAACCTAAAACCGTTGCTTCTACAGAGAAATACGCAATAATCTTTTAATAGACAAACATGGCATGATTATTCAGCACAAAGAAGCCGTTCTTTTTGATAGCTTGTTAAAATAATTTCACTGCCTGACAGCTATATTTCATAAAGATGTTGTTCCCAGTTTCATCAGCTGATCAGCTTGTTTTCATCCAGAGGTTAAAAGTTACAACGCGCATAGCATTCTGGGAAATGTAGTAATATTAGTAGAGTTGTTCCTTTGAATCGTTTTAATTGATCAATAAGATGACTACATTCCCCACTATGCAACTCAACGTTTGTAGCACGCTAGCTGGCTAGGTAGGTCAAATAGGTTTTCTAATCGATTTTGTCCTAGTTTTGTGCAATAATCAATACTTAGTTAAAGGAAGTGCATGCCATTCCGGATCCATCTTTTTGTCAGCTTTGAAGTAAATGAGCAGCGTATAAAAATATGTTCGTTATTTGTTCATTTTATTTGAGCTTTTTCTGTCTCCACATCGTTAGCTAGCTAGCTAGTAACGTTAACTCACTGCTAGCTGAAGACGTTACAGCTAGCCTACAGTAGTTTGGAAATAGCTAGGTATCACTCCAGCCGTAATTGATATCCAACAAGCGAGATCTTATGCAGAACGGGAATCAGCAATTCATTATGGAAGATGAAACGTACACCGACATCGACGGCAAGGCCATCTCTCTGGAGTGTCAAAGTCACTCGGGTTTTTGCAGGGAGTTCACAGTCAGCTCCGCTAAAGTGTCCATAGGCAGAGTGATGGTGTACACTAGCGCTGTCTGGCTATCTGCCTACACTATATTCTTCTTTACTGAGGTAAGGACACTAGGGCTGTTAAGTCCCAAATGGCACCCTCTTCCCTATACAGTGTACTACTTTTGAACCTATACAGTGTACTACTTTTGAAAGTATACAGTGTACTACTTTTGAAAGTACTGGACTGTATAGGGAATAGGGTGCCATTTGGGACTCTAGGGAATAGGGTGCCATTTGGGACTCCCACTAGATACCTACTGGCACGTGCATCAAATCAAATTTTATTTGTCACATTCATGTGTTTATGTTATAGCGGGTGTAGCGAAATGCATCAGTGGTCAACAATCCTGGTCCTGGAGAGCTACTGGGAGTGCAGGCTTTTGTTCCTGCCCGACACTAACAATCTGTTTAAACCAACTGCATCAGATGTTGTGGAGTTGAATCAGGTGTGTAAGTGCTGGACTAGAGCAAAAGCCCACAACACCAGCAGAGCCACAGTTGGTGACCACTAAACTAGGTGACCCAGACCTATGCATATAACACATGCTATATGCCTAAATGTCCCTTACTGGTATGTCCTTGTACGGTTCAATGAATTCAACACCAATTTCTCTACTTCATTTCAGAACACAGCCGTTCTCTCCAGTGCCATAATCATCACCCTGGTCGGTATGATGGTTCACATCCACTTTGTGAAGGTGGACCACGAGACGCTGCTCATCATTGGTTCCCTGGGTGTCCAGGTGTCGTCTAGCTACGCCTCCGGCAGGGAGTCGACAGACTTCATAGAGATGGGCAAGATCAAAGACATAGTAATCAATGAAGCTATTCACATGGTGAGGATATATTAGTTTTTTCCCTGCCAAGCTACATGTCCACAGTTGATTTGATCATCACAAAAGTCATTGACTGCGTCTCGTTCAGGTGAAGCTAGGTGGATCCTGCTATAACGTGTCTTAAGGGGTGATGATTGGCAGGTGCAGTCAACAATGTTAACCTCATTTGTTTCAGCAAACAGTCGTCTACTACCTGTGCATCCTGCTGAAGGACCCCACAGATTCTGATGCCGTGTCTTGCGTGGTCCCGCTGTTTCAGGTGAACTTCAGGGTCATTACTGACCTATAAGATACTGTTTACGATGCATTTATGTGTGTTTAGTAAACAACACAAGTGTTCTTGCTGTTGATTTAAAGTTGAATGAAAATGACTACTTTCACCTTTTGAATTGAGGTACTTTTTCCCCTGTTGAATCCTCACCCTATTCTACCTGTATAATTATAACCTACCTATTGTTATACTTTCAGAGCTCAAAGCCAAGACTGAGCTGCCTTGTCAAAGTGTACAAGAGCTGCCAGGATATTCTAGCAAAGTGCTGATGGTGATGACAACATCCTGGTCATTTGGTAAAGCATCTGGGTAAAGCACACTGACGTCATGCTGGGAAAGCACTGTCACTGACTTCACTGCATACCAATGCTTCAAACCACTGACTTCACTGCATACCAATGCTTCAAACCACTGACTTCATTTCATACCAAGTCATGCAACATGTTTAGAATATTTATTTGGTTATGTTATCAGTTCTCAATAGAAAGAAACTGATGATACACCTGTCGTCATCAACTGATTGTTTTCTCTACATTTCTCTCTTGAAATATTTTAAGATAATTTTCCGCATGCCAGGTTTCAGTAATAGAAGAAACCTTTAGGTCGGTCATCCCACTAAAATACGAGTCTCGTAAGAGAATAGTTTATGAATGTAAGTCCTTATTTAGTGTTACCTAATGTTATTTTTTACTCAGATGCCTTAGTATTTATAATCCATCTACTTGAACAAAGTGTTTCCTGTAACCATGTCCTTACTTGATAACTTTAAGGATTTCTTATTGAAACAATCTATTTAGAAATAGTTTTTTGTATGCCTTAGATGCTCTTTTTTAAATTATTGTATATTTACAAATAATATTGTATTCCATTTGAAGAGTTAATAGTGTTTATTATCATGTAATAAATTGTTACCATCACTAGCTGCTGTTCTTTCGATCGCCATTAGAGGACAGGACCTACCATCTTTGACTCAAGCAGAACCACTTCCACCTCATAACCACTTCCACCTCACACATGGTTGTCATTATTTGGCCAAGCTGCAAAGCTGGAAGCTCTACACTTTTTTAATTTCTGAAAATCTGATTTTAAACTGAACCCTAACCTTAACCAAATTGCTTACCTTATGCCTAACCCTAACCTTAACCAAATTGTTTACCTTATGCCTAACCCTAACCTTAACCAAATTGTTTACCTTATGCCTAACCCTAACCTTAACCAAATTGTTTACCTTATGCCTAACCCTAACCTTAACCAAATTGTTTACCTTATGCCTAACCCTAACCTTAACCAAATTGCTTACCTTATGCCTAACCCTAACCTTAACCAAGTTGCTTACCTTATGCCTAACCCTAACCTTAACCAAGTTGCTTACCTTATGCCTAACCCTAACCTTAACCAAGTTGCTTACCTTATGCCTAACCCTAACCTTAACCAAGTTGCTTACCTTATGCCTAACCTTAACCAAGTTGCTTACCTTATGCCTAACCCTAACCTTAAATTAAGACCGAAAGGCTATTTTTGGTTTCCATTATATATTTTTACAATAAAGCCAATTTTTACTTTGCATCTTGGCCACATAGTGGAACCTGGACCTACAGCCACAGCATGCAGATGGTTTAGAAAAGGAAAATACAAAAGGATAAGCTGATCCAGATGGACACTGTGTTAATGATCTAGATAGCCAGCTGATCCAGATGGACACTGACATATGATCTAGATAGCCAGCTGATCCAGATGGACACTGACATATGATCTAGATAGCCAGCTGATCCAGATGGACACTGTGTTAATGATCTAGATAGCCAGCTGATCCAGATGGACACTGTGTTAATGATCTAGATAGCCAGCTGATCCAGATTGGACACTGACATATGATCTAGATAGCCAGCTGATCCAGATGGACACTGTGTTAATGATCTAGATAGCCAGCTGATCCAGATGGACACTGTGTTAATGATCCAGATAGCCAGCTGATCCAGATGGACACTGTGTTAATGATCCAGATAGCCAGCTGATCCAGATGGACACTGTGTTAATGATCCAGATAGCCAGCTGATCCAGATGGACACTGTGTTAATGATCTAGATAGCCAGCTGATCCAGATGGACACTGACATATGATCTAGATAGCCAGCTGATCCAGATGGACACTGTGTCGTGATCTAGATAGCCAGCGGATCCAAATACACTGTGCCATATGATCTAGATAGATACTGTGTCATATGATCTACATTTACATTTACATTTTAGTCATTTAGCAGACGCTCTTATCCAGAGCGACTTACAGGAGCAATTAGGGTTAAGTGCCTTGCTCAAGGGCACATTTACGTAATTTAGCAGACGCTCTTATCCAGAGCGACTTACAAATTGGTGCATTCACCCTATAGCCAGTGGGATAACCACTTTACAATTATTATTTTTATTTTTTTTTGGGGGGGGGGGGGGGGGGGGGTAGAAGGATGACTTTATCCTATCCCAGGTGTTCCTTAAAGAGGTGGGGTTTCAAATGTCTCCGGAAGGTGGTGAGTGACTCCGCTGTCCTGGCGTCGTGAGGGAGCTTGTTCCACCATTGGGGTGCCAGAGCAGCGAACAGTTTTGACTGGGCTGAGCGGGAACTATGCTTCCGCAGAGGAAGGGGAGCCAGCAGGCCAGAGGTGGATGAACGCAATGCCCTCGTTTGGGTGTAGGGACTGATCAGAGCCTGAAGGTACGGAGGTGCCGTTCCCCTCACTGCTCCATAGGCAAGCACCATGGTCTTGTAACGGATGCGAGCTTCAACTGGAAGCCAGTGGAGTGTGCGGAGGAGGGGGGTGACGTGAGATAACTTGGGAAGGTTGAACACCAGACGGGCTGCGGCATTCTGGATGAGTTGTAGGGGTTTAATGGCACAGGCAGGGAGCCCAGCCAACAGCGAGTTGCAGTAATCCAGACGGGATTACTGCAACTCTAGATAGACACTGTGTCATATGATCCAGATAGCCACTGTGTCATATGATCCAGATAGACACTGTGTCATATGATCCAGATAGACACTGTGTCATATGATCCAGATAGACACTGTGTCATATGATCCAGATAGACACTGTGTCATATGATCCAGATAGACACTGTGTCATATGATCCAGATAGACACTGTGTCATATGATCCAGATAGACACTGTGTCATATGATCCAGATAGACACTGTGTCATATGATCCAGATAGACACTGTGTCATATGATCCAGATAGACACTGTGTCATATGATCCAGATAGACACTGTGTCATATGATCCAGATAGACACTGTGTCATATGATCCAGATAGACACTGTGTCATATGATCCAGATAGACACTGTGTCATATGATCCAGATAGACACTGTGTCATATGATCCAGATAGACACTGGTGGGTCAGTCAGTGCAGCCCTTTGTAAAAATGTAATTACACAATATATTTTCTGTCAGGAAATGTTTTCTGTCCAAACTGTCCTCTCAGTGTGTTAGTTTGCATAGCACAGTACTGAGCTTATCTCCCCCAGGGTATCCAGAGGCACAGGCTGAGTCCCAAATGGCACCCTATTACCTACATAGTGCACTACTCTTCTGCAGCACTATATAGGGAATAGGGTGCCATTTGGGACACATAAAGTTTCATAACACTGATCACCTCTGGCTCTGTTCTGTAGGCAAAACCAACCTGCTTCATTGACATAACAGCAGCGCTATTAGCATCCCCGTGGCTGTTAGCTTTAGATATGTTAGCCTACTGTTGGTATTTAACACAACAGAAACTGACAAGGACTTAAAGAGGGTCAGAGAGGTTGGAACGCTCAATTAACAAAGATTTAATGAGTGAATGATTAGCTAGTTTGGTGATAGAACTTGTGGAGGTGTGTATGTGTCTATTATACACATGACTGTTTTCATACTAATTTAATCTAGCCTTTGTAATTTAATCTAGCCTTTGTAATTTAATCCAGCCTTTGTAATTTAATCTAGCCTTTGTAATTTAATCCAGCCTTTGTAATTTAATCTAGCCTTTGTCATTTAATCTAGCCTTTGTAATTTAATCTAGCCTTTGTAATTTAATCTAGCCTTTTACCATTTATTTCTAAATGAATAAATATACAGTTGGGACAAAGCTACACTGATGCGTGTATCATAACAGTTCTCTTTTTGTGTGTCCCAAATAGCACCCTATTCCCTATATAGTGTACTACTAAAGTTGTGCACTAAACGGAATAGGATGTGATTTGGGAAGCACCCTATGGCCATGTGGACCTACTTTATTTTGAGCTCTACCGTCACAGGAGGCTGTCTGATAATGACTGTGGAGAAGCGGCAGTCTGTAGAGAAGCGGCAGTCTGTGGAGAAGCGGCAGTCTGTGGAGAAGCGGCAGTCTGGAGAAGCGGCAGTCTGTGGAGAAGCGGCAGTCTGTGGAGAAGCGGCAGTCTGTGGTGAAGCGGCAGTCTGTGGAGAAGCGGCAGTCTGTGGTGAAGCGGCAGTCTGTGGAGAAGCGGCAGTCTGTGGAGAAGCGGCAGTCTGTGGTGAAGCGGCAGTCTGTGGAGAAGCGGCAGTCTGTGGAGAAGCGGCAGTCTGTGGAGAAGCGGCAGTCTGTGGAGAAGCGGAAGTCTGTGGAGAAGCGGCAGTCTGTGGAGAAGCGGCAGTCTGTAGAGAAGCGGCAGGCTGAAGAACAGCTCTGTGCCATTTAATGTTTTCAGAGTCAGTTGCGCGTGACTGAAAATTATATTATTATTATTATTATTATTATTATTTTCTGCCAAGCTGCTGAGGTGGTTAGTCATGTCTGTCTCTTCATTCAAATGTGTTTTTATCAGAGCTCTATCTCTGCTTCATAGGATAATATTGTTTGGAAAGATACCTGTAGTTTTTAAGGGAACTTCTCCAACAGAACTGGTATGAACCATAACAACATCCCCTGTAGCACATCAGAGCAGGAATATACCTGATACCATAACACCACTTAGCCTGTAGGTCAAAGTTCACAAACCACATTAACTTTCTCAACAGGGGCTTTCCCTCCCCTGGCAGCTCCACCATTCCCTCTTTTTCCCTCCTTCCTGGAGACCATCTGATGCCCCCTAGGCCTGTGATCCCAGACTCCCCCTGCCTCCCTCTTCCTTCCCCTGTGTTCCCCCCTGCTCCAGCCCTGTGAACCCTGACCCTTTCTTTCTCACCTGAGCTACAGACATTTACATTTTACATTTTAGTCATTTAGCAGACGCTCTTATCCAGAGCGACTTACAGTTAGTGAGTACATACATCATTTTTTAAATACTGGCCCCCCATGGGAATCGAACCCACAACCCTGGCATTGCAAACGCCATGCTCTACCAATTGAGCTACATCCCTGCCGGTCATTCCCTCCCCTACCCTGGACGACGCTGAGCCAATTGTGCGCCGCCCCATGGGTCTCCCGGTCGCGGCCGGCTACGACAGAGCCTGGATTCGAACCAGGATCTCTAGTGACCTTAGACCACTGCGCCACTCGGGAGACACATAGCCCTGCTCTAAGTGCGTCAAAACAAGCAGAAGGGTGTGAGTTGATATCAGTTCAGGTCTAATCTGCCCCCTGCTTGGGAAAGCCACAGCCCCTTTCCTCTGCCCTCCCAGCCCCTCTACCAGCCCTAACCCCCTATTGGTCCTGGTTTAGATCCAGGGGGTGTCTGTAGTTTACAGTGCCTGTTCAGAGGGCCTGAGGTGTTGGTCGGTCACTCCCAGGTTGACCCCTCTGTCCCTGTGCCTCTGGTTCCTGACTGCTTCACACCTCTCTCCCCCACCTCTCCTCTCCCCACCTCTCCTCTTCCCCACCTCTCCTCTTCCCCACCTCTCCTCTTCCCCCTCCACCTCTCCTCTTCCCCACCTCTCCTCTTCCCCACCTCTCCTCTTCCCCTACCTCTCCTCTTCCCCTACCTCTCCTCTCCCCCCACCTCTCCTCTCCCCCCACCTCTCCTCTCCCCCCACCTCTCCTCTCCCCCACCTCTCCTCTTCCCCTACCTCTCCTCTTCCCCTACCTCTCCTCTTCCCCACCTCTCCTCTTCCCCACCTCTCCTCTTCCCCACCTCTCCTCTCCCCCACCTCTCCTCTTCCCCACCTCTCCTCTCCCCCACCTCTCCTCTCCCCCCCTTCCTCTTCCCCCACCTCTCCACCCCCCTCCCCTCTCCTTCTCTCCAGTAGAGCCCATTATCCTGTCAGAGACCTCTCAGCAGCGTAACACACCACCCCAACCTCCTCTCAGCAGCGTGAACACACACACACACACACACACACAGCGCCTCGTCAACTCACACCTTTCTGTTCGCTTTGATGGCCTGAAAAGCTAGGTTCAAATTATGCAATGACTCTTCAATTGAAGAAATAGTGTCACATGAGGTATCCGCGCTGTAACCCAAGAATACATATTATCAAGGTGTTGTTGTTTATTTAGGAATTGTTCAGATTGATAGTGATATGACATCTCTAACTTTCATCGTACAGAGAAGAACATCTGTGGTGTTACATCCAATCCGCCTTCTCCTCTCAGTGCCTCTCAATGCCTGAAGGGTTTTGGCATTCTTCCATAGGAGTTACTATTTGTTTTACCATGGAGTCCCTTCTTTACTGCTCTGACTGGCAGGCAGATACAGTGAGGGAAAAAAGTATTTGATCCCCTGCTGATTTTGTACGTTTGCCTACTGACAAAGACATGATCAGTCTATAATTTTAATGGTATGTTTATTTTAACAGTGAGAGACAGAATAACAACAAAAAAATCCAGAAAAAAACGCATGTCAAATTTTTTTATCAATTGATTTGCATTATAATAAGTATTTGACCCCTCTGCAAAACATGACTTAGTACTTGGTGGCAAAACCCTTGTTGGCAATCACAGAGGTCAGACGTTTCTTGTAGTTGGCCACCAGGTTTGCACACATCTCAGGAGGGATTTTGTTCCACTCCTCTTTGCAGATCTTCTCCAAGTCATTAAGGTTTCGAGGCTGACGTTTGGAAACTCGAACCTTCAGCTCCCTACACATATTTTCTATGGGATTAAGGTCTGGAGACTGGCTAGGCCACTCCAGGACCTTAATGTGCCTCTTCTTGAGCCACTCCTGTGTTGCCTTGGCCGTGTGTTTTGGGTCCTTGTCATGCTGGAATACCCATCCACAACCCATTTTCAATGCCCTGGCTGAGGGAAGGAGGTTCTCACCCAAGATTTGACGGTACATGGCCCCGTCCATTGTCCCTTTGATGCGGTGAAGTTGTCCTGTCCCCTTAGCAGAAAAACACCCCCAAAGCATAATGTTTCCACCTCCATGTTTGACGGTGGGGATGGTGTTCTTGGGGTCATAGGCAGCATTCCTCCTCCTCCAAACACGGCGAGTTGAGTTGATGCCAAAGAGCTCCATTTTGGTCTCATCTGAACACTTTCACCCAGTTCTCCTCTGAATCATTCAGATGTTCAATGGCAAACTTCAGACGGACCTGTATATGTGCTTTCTTGAGCAGGGGGACCTTGCGGGCGCTGCAGGATTTCAGTCCTTCACGGCGTAGTGTGTTACCAATTGTTTTCTTGGTGACTATGGTCCCAGCTGCCTTGAGATCATTGACAAGATCCTCCCGTGTAGTTCTGGGCTGATTCCTCACCGTTCTCATGATCATTGCAACTCCACGAGGTGAGATCTTGCATGGAGCCCCAGGCCGAGGGAGATTGACAGTTCTTTGTGTTTCTTCCATTTGCGAATAATCGCACCAACTGTTGTCACCTTCTCACCAAGCTGCTTGGCGATGGTCTTGTAGCCCATTCCAGCCTTGTGTAGGTCTACAATCTTGTCCCTGACATCCTTGGAGAGCTCTTTGGTCTTGGCCATGGTGGAGAGTTTGGAATCTGATTGATTGATTGCTTCTGTGGACTCAGGTGTCTTTTATACAGGTAACAAACTGAGATTAGGAGCACTCCCTTTAAGAGTGTGCTCCTAATCTCAGCTCGTTACTTGTATAAAAGACACCTGGGAGCCAGAAATCTTTCTGATTGAGAGGGGGTCAAATACTTATTTCCTTCATTAAAATGCAAATCAATTTATAACATTTTTGACATAAGTTTATCTGGATTGTTTTGTTGTTATTCTGTCTCTCAGTGTTCAAATAAACCTACCATTAAAATTATAGACAGATCATTTCTTTGTCAGTGGGCAAACGTACAAAATCAGCAGGGGATCAAATACTTTTTTCCCTCACTGTAGGTGGTTGGCTGGAACAGTGAGCGCCCCAGGGTTGGAGTGGAGTGTGACTCGGTAGGCTTAGTACCCAGCTGGGCTGGGGAGATTCCCCCTACTTTCTACTGCACACACACATCCCTGACCCCCCCCCCCCCCCACCACACACACACACACACACACATCACACTCTATGGGCACCCCCTCTCTGTGTGACATTTGCAGGCTTTGAGTTAGGCAGAGCAACAGAGTAGCAACGCAGTGGTGACAGGGTATGAACTCTTGACAGGGTATGAACATGGTATGGACTCTTGTATCCACTCTGCTGTCACTTTACAAGGTGCAGGAAAAGGTCACAGTCCTGCGACAAGCCTCCTGAACAGATTCCTGAACAGACTCCTGAACAGCTAATCATGGCTACCCGGACTATTTGCACTGCCCCCCCCACCCCATCCTTTTTACGCTGCTGCTACTCTGTTAATTATTTATGCATAGTCACTTTAACTCTACCCACATGTACATATTACTTCAACTACCTCAACTAGCCGGTGCCCCTGCACATTGACTCTGCACCGGTACCCCCCTCTATATATAGCCTCCCTACTGTTATTTTATTTTACTTCTGCTCTTTTTTTTCTCAACACTTTTTGTTGTTGTTGTTTTATTTAAAAAAATAAATGCACTGTTGGTTAAGGGCTGTAAGTAAGCATTTGACTGTAATGTCTGCACCTGTTGTATTCGGCGCATGTGACCAATAAAATTTGATTTGATTTGATTTGACATAATGTTTTGCTTAGTTAGAGAGTGATAGAACGCTTTGGATAAAAGCGTCTGCTAAATGGCATATTATTATTATTGAAACCAGTGTTGTCTCTCTCCCTGAGCCCCCTCCCTCTGTCTCTCTCTCTCTCTCTCTCTCTCTCGTCTCTCTGTCTCTCTCTCTCTCTTCCTCTCTCTCAGTCTCTCTCTCTCTCTCTCTTTCTCTCTTTCTCTTTCTCTCTCTCTCTCTCTCTCTCTCTCTCTCTCTCTCTCTTCTCTCTCTCTCTCTCTCTCTCTCTCTCTCTCTCTCTCTCTCTCTCTCTCTCTCTCTCTCTCTCTCTCTCTCTCTCTCTTTCTCTTTCTCTTTCTCTTTCTCTCTTGCTCTCTCTCTCTCTCTCTCTCTCTCTCTCTCTCGCTTTCTCTTTCTCTCTCTCTCTTCCTCTCTCTCTGTGTTTATCTCTCTCTATGTTTCCAGTCTATGATGTCTATTAAACTTGTATAAATCAATTCCCTGATTGGCTCATTCTTTTAATGGTGTCCCATGATCATGTGGTGACTGTAGCCTTAACTTATGATGACACATGGTATTGTTTCAAATGAGTCACTCCATTCAAGTCGTTCATCTCCCCCCTCCTCCTCCCTATGGCAGGTGTAGCTGAATATCCAGTTGATATTTGGCTCAGGGATTTGTGCATCTCTAAACTGTCTCCTTGCTTCACTGAATGTGAGAGTAAGCTATTGTACATACATACAGTGCACAGGTTACCGTCTCTCTTTCTGTGTGTTGGGTGTGTGTTTCTCTCCCTCCCCATCTCCCTTTCTCTCCCTCCCCCTCTCCCTTTCTCTCCCTCCCCCTCTCCCTTTCTCTCCCTCCCCCTCTCCCTTTCTCTCCCTCCCCCTCTCCCTTTCTCTCCCTCCCCATCTCCCTTTCTCTCCCTCCCCATCTCCCTTTCTCTCCCTCCCCATCTCCCTTTCTCCCCCTCTCCCTTTCTCTCCCTCCCCCTCTCCCTTTCTCTCCCTCCCCCTCTCCCTTTCTCTCCCTCCCCATCTCCCTTTCTCTCCCTCCCCCTCTCCCTTTCTCTCCCTCCCCCTCTCCCCTTCTCTCCCTCCCCCTCTCTCTTTCTTATTCTCTCTCTCTCTGTATTCACCTGAGCTTGCCTTGGGGATTCAAATACTGTTTCACTTCCACTTTTCTAACTGCCATCACTGTCATCTATTGTGTTCTATTATGTTTGGCTGGTAGCCCAGCGGTTAGAGCGTTGGGCCAGTAACCGAAAGAGCTGACAAGGTGAAAAAGCTGTCAGAATGTGGCACTTAACCCTAATCTGCTCCAGGGGCGCTGTACTGCAATGGCTGACTGTAAAACAACACATGTCACTGCTCCTGTCCGGTGTTGTGACAATACAACTATTCTTGGTTTGTTTGTTCTCTCTTTCTCAAAATGCATTTGCTTCCTGATTCTAATAATCCCTCCATGTCTCTCTTTCTCTCCTTCCTCCTTCCTTGTCTCTTTCTTCACCTCCATTGTTGGTGAATAGGTCTGTCTGTCAGGGCTCTCTAGTCCAGTGTGACAGAGAGGCTCATTGAGCACCCTGCGAAGTCTTCATCACCCGTCTGTCCCAACACCCAACTCTCCTCCACATCCTCTCTTATTCAAATTATGCAACTGCTGTCCGACGTCCCAGTACCAGATCAGGGCGTGTTCATACAAGATCACAGAACCTCCACTTTGGTCTGGTGCATCAACATTGACAATAGGAACTTTAGAGGAGACAGCTGATGTTAAATTTTTTTTTTTTATTATTAACGTGTGAGTGTGATGACATCATTGTTCGCAGACGGTACGCTACATACAGACAATATGGTTCACCAGCTACAATATTAGGCTTGTGGTACAACAGTAGACCTGGGTTCAATCCCAGCGTGTCACATTGAGCCATAGGCAATGTTCTGTCAGTGATTGAGAGATGAGTCTTAGTAGATTCATTTTTTTCAGAGAGCATAGGTGTATATATATATATATATATATATATATATATATATATATATATATAGGGCTTCTGTACATCTATGAGCCACAGCAACCCCAACGCCTATGGCCTAGTTTACTTTAGCAGTACAATAGCCTTAATACCCTTGTATTGGTTTTAAACCAGGGTGGTTTTAGTCCTGGGTGATTAATGGGTTGACAGAGGGATTTGGCCTATGTTTACCCAGAGATGGGTTCCCTTCACTTGGAAAGGACAGGAAAGCCTAGTGGCCCGCTGTCAGTCTCAGCGTTGGTCAATGCGGATGTTGACATATTTACCCAGGGTTCTCTGTTCAAACCTCCCAGGCTCAGCCTGCTCCACCCACAGTGTCCTGATGTCCAAAGTATACCATTCATTAAGAAGTGTGTGACAGAAAGTTATTGTGATGAGATACGGTAGGGGACTATGTTGTCAGGTTGTCCTTGTGTAGGTCTTCGTGCTCACTGCAACAGTTTTAAACCCTGCCTATGTACAGTCAGGAACCCTTTGTCTAATGTCAGTGTAACTGCCTCAATTGGAATGTAAATTAAGTTGAAATGAAACCCTTCTCAAATAACCTGTTCCTGTCTCCCCACCTCTTCCTTCCCTCCCTCCCTCCCTCCCTCCTCTCTCTGTGAGCTATACCTGTCAGACGGGCTGGGTTACCTCTGTGAGTCTCTGTTCTGCCGGCTGTGGATGGATGATACCACTCAACCTGCCCATCCAGTTTGGTGAGCTGGAGAGAGGAGTGTGCAGCAACGAGGGGCCATAGAGATTAGCCTCATTCTCCATTAGTATCTATGGCAAGAGGCTAATGCTAACGCTATGCCAGCTGAAGTGGTAGAACACGTGTGTGATACAGAACTCCTTAGGCGCTCCGTCTTCCCCAGACAGTCACATTATTGACAAGCTCCTTATTTGGAGTGGTAGGCCTGCCTACCTGTGCAGGGACTATAGGTGTAGAGCAGTGGCTGAGAGCCATACAAACCTCCCAGGTCACTCTGGTGAGGAAGTACTGCCACGTGTAAAGCCTGGTCAGATCACTGCATTCTGTTACAGCATAGGATAACGTCAGTGGTGCTGTCAGTCTTTGTTTACGTCCCAAATGACATCCTGTTCCCCGTAAGGCTCTGGTCAAAAGTACATACATAGGTACACACATAGGGCCCTCAAACTCAACTCTGGACCTCGACCAGTTCCGCTGCATTTTTTCATTGTTCCCCTCTAATCAGGGACTGATTTAGACCTGGGACACCAGGTGTGTGCTGTTAATTATCAGGTAGAACAGAAAACCAGCAGGCTCCGGACCTCGTAGGGGTCAGAGTTGAGTACCCCTGAAGTAGGGAGTGGGATGCATACTTTGCCTTGAGATAACCACCGCCAAGGACTGCCAAGAATGACTTGACATCAATGACATCATTGACTTAAGGTGAAACCATGATCGATGACTTAGAACACAGGTGTGTACCACAGGGGGTTGGTGCCACCTTAATTAGGGAGGACGGGCTCGTGGTAATGGCTGGAGCGGTATGAGTTTGAACGGTATCAAATACATCAAACACATGGTTTCCAGGGTTTCCAGGTGTTTGATGCCATTCCATTTGCTCCGTTCCAGCCATTATTATGAGCCGTCCTCCCCTCAGCAGCCTCCATTTGAGTGTACCTCAGGTGTGTTGTGGAGCTATAGGGGTATTTCAGTACAGGTGTGTTGTGGAGCTATAGGGGTATTTCAGTACAGGTGTGTTGTGGAGCTATAGGGGTATTTCAGTACAGGTGTGTTGTGGAGCTATAGGGGTATTTCAGTACAGGTGTGTTGTGGAGCTATAGGGGTATTTCAGTACAGGTGTGTTGTGGAGCTATAGGGGTATTTCAGTACAGGTGTGTTGTGGAGCTATAGGGGTATTTCAGTACAGGTGTGTTGTGGTGTGGTCCTCTGTAGCTCAGCTGGTAGAGCACGGCGCTTATAACGCCAAGGTAGTGGGTTCGATCCCCGGGACCACCCATACACAAAAAAAATGTATGCACGCATGACTGTAAGTCGCTTTGGATAAAAGCGTCTGCTAAATGGCATATTATTATTATTATTATTGTGGAGCTATAGGGGTATTTCAGTACAGGTGAAATGAAATACACACTACACTGTGTAATTATGAACGGCATGCTCAAAGAGCTGGAAAATGACGATGATTATCAAAAACTATCAATGGCATCCAAACATTGAAACTGAAGAGGGCTTTACTGAAACTTCAGAGTTTTCTATTTGTTCCCCTGAATGTTACATAACAAAACATCTATTCAAGTTGTCCTTTATAAAAATGTGGGGGCTTTTGCCAACTGCGAGCCATAATACAGCTAGATGGTTCATTGAGACTGTTATGGAAGTCCCTGGTTCATTGACACTGTTATAGAAGTCAAGTGACTGCCGCCACAGTCTGTTAGGCCTTCAGCATCTCTCTCTGCTCCTGTCTCTCTCTCTGCTCCTGCCTCTCTCTGCTCCTGTCTCTCTCTCTGCTCCTGTCTCTCTCTCTGCTCCTGTCTCTCTCTGTGCTCCTCTCTCTCTCTGCTCCTGTCTCTCTCTCTCTCTCTCTCTCTGCTCCTGTCTCTCTCTCTGCTCCTGTCTCTCTCTCTGCTCCTGTCTCTCTCTCTGCTCCTGTCTCTCTCTCTGCTCCTGTCTCTCTCTCTGCTCCTGTCTCTCTCTGCTCCTGTCTCTCTCTGCTCCTGTCTCTCTCTCTGCTCCTGTCTCTCTCTCTGCTCCTGTCTCTCTCTCTGCTCCTGTCTCTCTCTCTGCTCCTGTCTCTCTCTCTCTCTCTCTCTCTCTCTCTGCTCCTGTCTCTCTCTCTGCTCCTGTCTCTCTCTCTCTCTCTCTCTCTCTCTCTGCTCCTGTCTCTCTCTCTGCTCCTGTCTCTCTCTGCTCCTGTCTCTCTCTGCTCCTGTCTCTCTCTCTGCTCCTGTCTCTCTCTCTGCTCCTGTCTCTCTCTCTGCTCCTGTCTCTCTCTCTGCTCCTGTCTCTCTCTCTGCTCCTCTCTCTCTGCTCCTGTCTCTCTCTCTGCTCCTGTCTCTCTCTCTCTCTCTCTCTCTCTGCTCCTGTCTCTCTCTCTGCTCCTGTCTCTCTCTCTGCTCCTGTCTCTCTCTCTGCTCCTGTCTCTCTCTGCTCCTGTCTCTCTCTCTGCTCCTGTCTCTCTCTCTGCTCCTGTCTCTCTCTCTGCTCCTGTCTCTCTCTCTGCTCCTGTCTCTCTCTCTGCTCCTGTCTCTCTCTCTGCCTCTCTCTCTGCTCCTGTCTCTCTCTCTGCTCCTGTCTCTCTCTGCTCCTGTCTCTCTCTCTGCTCCTGTCTCTCTCTGCTCCTGTCTCTCTCTTCTCCTGTCTCTCTCTGCTCCTGTCTCTCTCTCTGCTCCTGTCTCTCTCTCTGCTCCTGTCTCTCTCTGCTCCTGTCTCTCTCTCTGCTCCTGTCTCTCTCTCTGCTCCTGTCTCTCTCTCTGCTCCTGTCTCGCTCTCTGCTCCTGTCTCTCTCTGCTCCTGTCTCTCTCTCTGCTCCTGTCTCTCTCTGCTCCTGTCTCTCTCTGCTCCTGTCTCTCTCTCTGCTCCTGTCTCTCTCTCTGCTCCTGTCTCTCTCTCTGCTCCTCTCTCTCTGCTCCTGTCTCTCTCTCTGCTCCTGTCTCTCTCTCTGCTCCTGTCTCTCTCTCTGCTCTTGTCTCTCTCTCTGCTCCTGTCTCTCTCTCTGCTCCTGTCTCTCTCTCTGCTCCTGTCTCTCTCTCTGCTCCTGTCTCTCTCTCTGCCTCTCTCTCCGCTCCTGTCTCTCTCTCTGCTCCTGTCTCTCTCTGCTCCTGTCTCTCTCTCTGCTCCTGTCTCTCTCTGCTCCTGTCTCTCTCTGCTCCTGTCTCTCTCTCTGCTCCTGTCTCTCTCTCTGCTCCTGTCTCTCTCTCTGCTCCTGTCTCTCTCTCTGCTCCTCTCTCTCTGCTCCTGTCTCTCTCTCTGCTCCTGTCTCTCTCTCTGCTCCTGTCTCTCTCTCTGCTCCTGTCTCTCTCTCTGCTCCTGTCTCTCTCTGCTCCTGTCTCTCTCTCTGCTCCTGTCTCTCTCTCTGCTCCTGTCTCTCTCTCTGCTCCTGTCTCTCTCTCTGCTCCTGTCTCTCTCTCTGCTCCTCTCTCTCTGCTCCTGTCTCTCTCTCTGCTCCTGTCTCTCTCTCTCTCTCTCTCTCTGCTCCTGTCTCTCTCTCTGCTCCTGTCTCTCTCTCTGCTCCTGTCTCTCTCTCTGCTCCTGTCTCTCTCTGCTCCTGTCTCTCTCTCTGCTCCTGTCTCTCTCTCTGCTCCTGTCTCTCTCTCTGCTCCTGTCTCTCTCTCTGCTCCTGTCTCTCTCTCTGCTCCTGTCTCTCTCTCTGCTCCTGTCTCTCTCTCTGCCTCTCTCTCTGCTCCTGTCTCTCTCTCTGCTCCTGTCTCTCTCTGCTCCTGTCTCTCTCTCTGCTCCTGTCTCTCTCTGCTCCTGTCTCTCTCTTCTCCTGTCTCTCTCTGCTCCTGTCTCTCTCTCTGCTCCTGTCTCTCTCTCTGCTCCTGTCTCTCTCTCTGCTCCTGTCTCTCTCTGCTCCTGTCTCTCTCTCTGCTCCTGTCTCTCTCTCTGCTCCTGTCTCTCTCTCTGCTCCTGTCTCGCTCTCTGCTCCTGTCTCTCTCTGCTCCTGTCTCTCTCTCTGCTCCTGTCTCTCTCTGCTCCTGTCTCTCTCTGCTCCTGTCTCTCTCTCTGCTCCTGTCTCTCTCTCTGCTCCTGTCTCTCTCTCTGCTCCTCTCTCTCTGCTCCTGTCTCTCTCTCTGCTCCTGTCTCTCTCTCTGCTCCTGTCTCTCTCTCTGCTCTTGTCTCTCTCTCTGCTCCTGTCTCTCTCTCTGCTCCTGTCTCTCTCTCTGCTCCTGTCTCTCTCTCTGCTCCTGTCTCTCTCTCTGCCTCTCTCTCCGCTCCTGTCTCTCTCTCTGCTCCTGTCTCTCTCTGCTCCTGTCTCTCTCTCTGCTCCTGTCTCTCTCTGCTCCTGTCTCTCTCTGCTCCTGTCTCTCTCTGCTCCTGTCTCTCTCTCTGCTCCTGTCTCTCTCTCTGCTCCTGTCTCTCTCTCTGCTCCTGTCTCTCTCTGCTCCCGTCTTTCTCTCTGCTCCTGTCTCTCTCTCTGCTCCTGTCTCGCTCTCTGCTCCTGTCTCGCTCTCTGCTCCCGTCTCTCTCTCTGCTCCTGTCTCGCTCTCTGCTCCTGTCTCTCTCTGCTCCTGTCTCTCTCTCTGCTCCTGTCTCTCTCTGCTCCTGTCTCTCTCTGCTCCTGTCTCTCTCTCTGCTCCTGTCTCTCTCTCTGCTCCTGTCTCTCTCTGCTCCTGTCTCTCTCTCTGCTCCTGTCTCTCTCTCTGCTCCTGTCTCTCTCTCTGCTCCTGTCTCTCTCTCTGCTCCTGTCTCTCTCTCTGCTCCTGTCTCGCTCTCTGCTCCTGTCTCTCTCTGCTCCTGTCTCTCTCTCTGCTCCTGTCTCTCTCTGCTCCTGTCTCTCTCTGCTCCTGTCTCTCTCTCTGCTCCTGTCTCTCTCTCTGCTCCTGTCTCTCTCTCTGCTCCTCTCTCTCTGCTCCTGTCTCTCTCTCTGCTCCTGTCTCTCTCTCTGCTCCTGTCTCTCTCTCTGCTCTTGTCTCTCTCTCTGCTCCTGTCTCTCTCTCTGCTCCTGTCTCTCTCTCTGCTCCTGTCTCTCTCTCTGCTCCTGTCTCTCTCTCTGCCTCTCTCTCCGCTCCTGTCTCTCTCTCTGCTCCTGTCTCTCTCTGCTCCTGTCTCTCTCTCTGCTCCTGTCTCTCTCTGCTCCTGTCTCTCTCTGCTCCTGTCTCTCTCTCTGCTCCTGTCTCTCTCTCTGCTCCTGTCTCTCTCTCTGCTCCTGTCTCTCTCTCTGCTCCTCTCTCTCTGCTCCTGTCTCTCTCTCTGCTCCTGTCTCTCTCTCTCTCTCTCTCTCTGCTCCTGTCTCTCTCTCTGCTCCTGTCTCTCTCTCTGCTCCTGTCTCTCTCTCTGCTCCTGTCTCTCTCTGCTCCTGTCTCTCTCTCTGCTCCTGTCTCTCTCTCTGCTCCTGTCTCTCTCTCTGCTCCTGTCTCTCTCTCTGCTCCTGTCTCTCTCTCTGCTCCTCTCTCTCTGCTCCTGTCTCTCTCTCTGCTCCTGTCTCTCTCTCTCTCTCTCTCTCTGCTCCTGTCTCTCTCTCTGCTCCTGTCTCTCTCTCTGCTCCTGTCTCTCTCTCTGCTCCTGTCTCTCTCTGCTCCTGTCTCTCTCTCTGCTCCTGTCTCTCTCTCTGCTCCTGTCTCTCTATCTGCTCCTGTCTCTCTCTCTGCTCCTGTCTCTCTCTCTGCTCCTGTCTCTCTCTCTGCTCCTGTCTCTCTCTCTGCCTCTCTCTCTGCTCCTGTCTCTCTCTCTGCTCCTGTCTCTCTCTGCTCCTGTCTCTCTCTCTGCTCCTGTCTCTCTCTGCTCCTGTCTCTCTCTTCTCCTGTCTCTCTCTGCTCCTGTCTCTCTCTCTGCTCCTGTCTCTCTCTCTGCTCCTGTCTCTCTCTCTGCTCCTGTCTCTCTCTGCTCCTGTCTCTCTCTCTGCTCCTGTCTCTCTCTCTGCTCCTGTCTCTCTCTCTGCTCCTGTCTCGCTCTCTGCTCCTGTCTCTCTCTGCTCCTGTCTCTCTCTCTGCTCCTGTCTCTCTCTGCTCCTGTCTCTCTCTGCTCCTGTCTCTCTCTCTGCTCCTGTCTCTCTCTCTGCTCCTGTCTCTCTCTCTGCTCCTCTCTCTCTGCTCCTGTCTCTCTCTCTGCTCCTGTCTCTCTCTCTGCTCCTGTCTCTCTCTCTGCTCTTGTCTCTCTCTCTGCTCCTGTCTCTCTCTCTGCTCCTGTCTCTCTCTCTGCTCCTGTCTCTCTCTCTGCTCCTGTCTCTCTCTCTGCCTCTCTCTCCGCTCCTGTCTCTCTCTCTGCTCCTGTCTCTCTCTGCTCCTGTCTCTCTCTCTGCTCCTGTCTCTCTCTGCTCCTGTCTCTCTCTGCTCCTGTCTCTCTCTGCTCCTGTCTCTCTCTCTGCTCCTGTCTCTCTCTCTGCTCCTGTCTCTCTCTCTGCTCCTGTCTCTCTCTGCTCCCGTCTTTCTCTCTGCTCCTGTCTCTCTCTCTGCTCCTGTCTCGCTCTCTGCTCCCGTCTCTCTCTCTGCTCCTGTCTCGCTCTCTGCTCCTGTCTCTCTCTGCTCCTGTCTCTCTCTCTGCTCCTGTCTCTCTCTGCTCCTGTCTCTCTCTGCTCCTGTCTCTCTCTCTGCTCCTGTCTCTCTCTCTGCTCCTGTCTCTCTCTGCTCCTGTCTCTCTCTCTGCTCCTGTCTCTCTCTCTGCTCCTGTCTCTCTCTCTGCTCCTGTCTCTCTCTCTGCTCCTGTCTCTCTCTCTGCTCCTGTCTCTCTCTCTGCTCCTGTCTCTCTCTGCTCCTGTCTCTCTCTCTGCTCCTGTCTCTCTCTCTCTGCTCCTGTCTCTCTCTGCTCCTGTCTCTCTCTCTGCTCCTGTCTCTCTTTCTCTGCTCCTGTCTCTCTCTCTGCTCCTGTCTCTCTCTCTGCTCCTGTCTCTCTCTCTCTGCTCCTGTCTCTCTCTCTGCTCCTGTCTCTCTCTCTGCTCCTGTCTCTCTCTCTGCTCCTGTCTCTCTCTCTGCTCCTGTCTCTCTCTCTCTCTGCTCCTGTCTCTCTCTCTGCGCCTGTCTCTCTCTCTGCTCCTGTCTCTCTCTCTGCTCCTGTCTCTCTCTCTGCTCCTGTCTCTCTCTCTGCGCCTGTCTCTCTCTCACTGTTCCTGTCCCCAGTCTGTTGGGCCTGCTGTCTCTCTCACTGATGTTGACAGTAGCATAGACATTGTGCGCTGGTAAAAGGAGTCCCCTGATATGTCTAGTCGCTGCAGCATCCCAGCTTTGACCCGTAGGCTCTCTCGCTCACTACGCCCAAGGCCATATGAGGGGACTCCTTTAACATTGGAGACTGCGATGTGTCCCAAATGGCACCCTATTCCCTTTATAGTGCACTACTTTTAACTAGGGCCCAAATGGCTCTGGTCAAAAGTAGTGCACTATGTTGATGTGTGTCAGTGTTTACATGACACACGCCAACATTATTTACCTGGCTTTATTTCCTCGATGCTATGTTCTGTTCTCTTCTATAACTGACTGTATAACTGACTGTAAGCTACTGTAGGCTACATTGTGTTATTTGTTGAAGCAATCGTGTTGTTTTTTGGTCGCTGTGTTCTTCGTTTGAATTTGTGTTGCCGTTCTTGTCCATTAGTGTATTTTGTGAAGTTCTCTGTTTTGTGTGGACCTCAGGAAGAATAGCTGCTGCTTCTTCAAAAGCTAATGGGGATCCCATAAAAATCATAAAACATGTGTGCTTATGTTAGAGTTACCTCTATGAGAGTGAAAAGAGATCTAGTCTATTCTATTCAGATGTTCTGTATTGTATTTTAATTGCCTGCCTGCTGATCATCTAGTGAGAGACAATCAATATCTTATTATACTGTAAGTCTATAAGCTCTGGATAAGAGCGTCTGCTAAATGACTCAAATGTAAACGTAAGAGGCTGTAGATTTTGTCACATCACTAATCATGACAGATGACACAATGCAGAGACAGAGAGGGCAAGACATGAATCAACCAGAGGAATATGATGTTGTATGAGTAATGTTCACTCAACCAGTCAGTCACAACATGTCATAACATGTCTTTATGTGGAAGTGGGGTGTGTACTCTCTAGGATGCCGGTTGTTTCGGCCGTGGTGGCATCATGTCCTTACTTGCTGCTGTGCCACTTAGCTAACGTGTGTCCCGAGTTTATCTCACAACACACACACACACACACACACACACACACACACACACACACACACACACACACCTCATCCCCCAGTGTGAGAACATCACCCCCACCTGATTCCCAGACAAGGACACGTCCAATCTGGGATCTCCCAGCCAATCACGTCCCAGAATGCAAATGTCTCATTATATATTCACAAATAAACATGCATAACTGTCATTTTTCAAGACCCAAGGATCCAACAGACACAAAGCTTCATGTCCCAACAGCTTCCTATCCTCGTCTCCTCACCACCTTTCCTTCACGACCAGACACAGAGCTTCATGTCCCAACAGCTTCCTGTCCTCGTCTCCTCACCACTTTTCCTTCACGACCAGACACAGAGCTTCATGTCCCAACAGCTTCCTGTCCTCGTCTCCTCACCACCTTTCCTTCACGACCAGACCCAGAGCTTCATGTCCCAACAGCTTCCTATCCTCGTCTCCTCACCACCTTTCCTTCACGACCAGACACAGAGCTTCATGTCCCAACAGCTTCCTATCCTCGTCTCCTCACCACCTTTCCTTCACGACCAGACACAGAGCTTCATGTCCCAACAGCTTCCTATCCTCGTCTCCTCACCACCTTTCCTTCACGACCAGACACAGAGCTTCATGTCCCAACAGCTTCCTATCCTCGTCTCCTCACCACCTTTCCTTCACGACCAGACACAGAGCTTCATGTCCCAACAGCTTCCTGTCCTCGTCTCCTCAACACCTCTGGTCTAAATGGACCAGATGGTTGAAGTAGAAAACCCTGATGTAAAAGCGGGTCATTGACCTAGCAGTTGGTCACGGAAGAGTAAAGATAAAGGAAAGAGGACATCTCTGTATTTTAGGAGAATAATGGCTGATATTACAGTAGGAGGAGTCTTTCTCCTAATCAACAACAACCGGTGTGTATCTGACTTCGTTCCCAGAACCAATAGGAAACCAAAAACGTACATTCCCACAACTTCCAAGGAACCAAATGTGCTAGCTGGGGAGTTAGATTGTCATTGTTTCATCATCACCTAGGTGTCAGAAAGTGGAGGCTGCTGAGGGGAGGACGGCTCATAATAATGGCTAGAATGGAGTCAATGGAATGGCATCAACCACATGGAAACCATGTATTTGATGTGTTTGATACCATTCCATTGACTCCATTCTAGCCGTTATTATGAGCCGTCCTCCCCTCAGCAGCCTCCACTTTCTGACACCTAGGTGATGATGAAACAATGACAATCTAACTCCCCAGCTAGCACATTTGGTTCCTTGGAAGTTGTGGGAATGTACGTTTTTGGTTTCCTATTGGTTCTGGGAACGAAGCCATAAGTTTCCTGAGCGGTAAAAAGTTTTGTTCTGAGAAGGGAAGTGAAAATATAGCCTGTTCTGAGAACGTTTTACTATGGTTCCCTGAAAGTTTTCCTGGGAGGTTTTTATTAACATTTTGAGAATGAAAATTGTAGGTTATTTTGAAGTTTTTGAATAACTTCCTTAAAACGTTCACTGTATGTTTCAGTAAGACTAACACTGCTAGCTTAAGGTTAACTGTTTTGAACTCCAAGTGCAGAGAGGACACGTGGAAATTCTATTGTGGCACGGCATCAGTGAGCTTCGAACCTATGATCTTCTGTTCTCTATATATGGAATTTGTCCACTGCCCACCAGCATGGAGCATGCCATGTTTTTTTTTTTTTACTCATACAAAGTTGTTCAATTTAGTCTATTCTAACAGACCCCATTTCAAAGGAAACAAGCATTCATTAAGATCAGGTGTGGCCAATTATTGGGCGCGGCCAACACACCTACACACTTAACAAGATAGAGGATAGAGTTTTGTTGACGCTGAGAATGGAATGTATATGTTTTTAAATAACATTCTTAGAACATTCTTTGAATGTTACTAATGTTTTCTTGTGGTTTTTATGGAAAGTTTTCTTAATGTTCTAAGAACATGAGTTTAAATAGAACCATGAGGAAACCTGTAGGAAACATTATGCTGAAGTACTGAAATTCCCACAGAAGAATGTTGTTTCTCAACGTTCTCTGAACTATTTGAGAACATTCCTAATGCCAAACCAGTTGGAGACAATTACCAAAAAATGTCATTAAATGTAACCATGTTTGAACTTTTAGGAAAGGTTCTGTTAATGTAATGCAATACCATGAAAATGTTATATATCGTAAAGTTCCTTAAAGCTGCAATATGCAACTTTTTGGGCGACCTGACCAAATTCACATAGAAATGTGTGTTATAGATCTGTCATTCTCATTGAAGTGGTAGATACAGTATATTCTATGTGTGCTGTTTCTATGCTTCCCATTCTTAAGTTTCGGTTTTGCATATTTTACTTTTGGTTTTGTACACCAGCTTCAAACAGCTGAAAACACAATATTTTTGGTTATGGAAAATATATTTCCCAGCGGGTTATATGGTACAATGATTCTCTACACAATACTTGCTTGTTTTGTCACATAAACTGACATTTAGCTAACTGTTACAATTTTAGCAACCAGGAAATGTCAGAGCAATTTCTGCATAGTGCATTTTTAAATGTGCAGAATGTTCCAAAGCCAAGTATCTATCCTGCACCATTCCCAGAATGTTGTGGGAAGATTGTATGCAAAATAACCATAGGACAACCACGCTCTCACCAAGCACTAAGAAACGTATGGTTCTCAGAACGTTGTGCGCTAGCTGGGTCAGGACAAGGACTCCATACAAGTATTTACATTCAAACACTCTTCAGGTCCCAAGTGTCAGTTCCATCTCTTTCTCTCTGATCAAATTGTCACTGTTCAGGAGCCAAGGTGTCAGGGTCAGAGTTTAAGCTGAGAATAGTTACTGAACAATCTGAACAATCACTGATTAATGAGCAAGTTATCTGATTTAAAGATGTTGAGTGGTTAGATTTGTCCTTTGGGGATTGAGGTACTCCGTGTCTGCTGATAAGATTGTGCTGCCATTGAAAGTGGACAGTGTTTCACTCAAACCATGGTTATTCGTTGGTGTTGGGGGTTACGAAAGCTAGGTTGGGGGTAAGGGTTATGGATTGGAGGGGGGTGTATGGGGGTTGGGGTGGCTAACAGTAAAATACCATAGATGAGGGAAAACTGGGTGGGGGGGGGACATATGAGAATGTTTTTAGGAAAACATTGTATGATTAACCTTGTGCTTTGTTCATAATACACAATAATACAACCATGTAAGAACATGTGACCTCCAATAATAATCCCAGTCATTCAGAATCACGCTTGCCTTGTTATTCGTGTTCTGTTTTCAGCTTTTCACATTGGGACTGTTAATGTGTTCAATGTCCTTGGGATGTCCTTGGGATGTGTGCCCTTGAGCAAGGCACTTAACCCTTATTGCTCCTGTAAGTCGACAAAAAAAAAGGACTACATTTTTTTTTAAAATGTCCTTGGGATTTCCAGAGATGTCAGTGAGATGTCCTCAGATGTTCTTGAGACGTCCTTGGGATGTCCAGAGATGTCCTTGGGATGTCCAGTGATGTCCTTCGGATGTCCAGAGATGTCCTTGGGATGTCCAGAGATGTCCTTGGGATGTCCAGAGGATGTCCTTGGCATCCAGAGACACAACTAAATAACATGTATTCTCAGTGAGTAGTATTGGGACAAATTAATGTGTATTAAAGTAGTAAAATGTTTTGTATTTGGTCCCATGTTCCTAATACGTAATGATTACATCAAACATGTGACTCTACAAACTTGTTGGATGCATTTGCTGCTTGTCTGATGGTTGTTTCAGACTATTTTGTGCCCAATAGAAATTAACGGTAAATAATGTACTGTGTCATTTTGGAGTCACTTTTATTGTAAATAAGAATAGAATATGTTTCTAAACACTTCTACATTTAATGTGGATGCTACCATGATTACGGATAGTCCTGAATGAATCGTGAATAATGATGAGTGAGAAAGTTACAGACGCACAAATGTCATACCCCCAAGACATGCTAACCTCTCACCATTACAATAGCAGGGGAGGTTAGCATTTTTTGGGGAGAGTATGATATTTGTGCGTCTGTAACTTTCTTTACAGTATGTTCTGATGAGGGCTACAGCAGCTGAGACCTTGTCTGTGTATTGTGGTGCAGGTTTATTGATCACAACAGCATATACAGTGCTGTAAAAAAGTATTTGCCCCCTTTCAAATGTTCTCTACTATTGAATATGTTTTAAACTGAATGTTATCAGATCTTCAACCGAAACCTAATGTTAGATAAAGGGAACATGAGTGAACAAATAACACAACAATTACATACTTATTTCATTTATTTCATAAACAAAGTTATGCAACACCCAATGCCCCTGTGTGAAAAAGTAATTGCCCCCTTACACTCAATAACTGGTTGTGCCACCTTTAGCTGCAATGACTCCAACCAAACGCTTCCTGTAGTTGTTGATCAGTCTCTCACGTCGCTGTGGAGGAATTTTGGCCCACTCTTCCATGCAGAACTGCTTTAACTCCGCGATATGTGTGGGTTTTTAAACATGAACTGCTCATTTAAAGTCCTGCCACAACATCTCAATTGGGATTAGTTCTGGACTTTGACTAGGCCATTCCAAAACCTCAAATGTGTATTTCTTTCTTTCTTTCTTTCTTTCTTTCTTTCTTTCTTTCTTTCTTTCTTTCTTTCTTTCTTTCTTTCTTTCTTTCTTTCTTTCTTTATTCCCTGAACGATGCCTTTCACAGCAACCTGTCTGATGGTCGTGATGATTCGTGTGTGTGTGTGTGTGTGTGTGTGTGATCAGTCGTGAAGTGCTGCTAACAGCCTGAGTCTGGGGTCGTTCAGGGTCGTCAGTGGTCAGCATAATGACTCTCTGATTGGTTGTTTGAAGTGGTAATCAGCTCATCAGTATCTGAGTGTTAAATGTCAAGTAGCCATCTACAGCCTGGGTGGCATACTTGACATTTACTTGGCATACTTATAGCATCACTCTGTTAAATGGCAATTAAATGGCAGTCGTGGTCAAAAGTTTTGAAAATGACACAAATATTGATTTTCACAAAGTCTGCTGCCTCAGTTTTTATGAAGGCAATTTGCATACTGTACACTCCAGAATGTTATGAAGAGTGATCAGATGAATTGCAATTAATTGCAAAGTCCCTCTTTGCCATGAAAATGAACTTAATCCCCCCAAAACAATTTCCACTGCATTTCAGCCCTGCCACAAAAGGACCAGCTGACATCATGTCAGTGATTCTCTCGTTAACACAGGTGAGAGTGTTGACGAGGACAAGGCTGGAGATCACTCTGTCATGCTGATTGAGTTAGAATAACAGACTGGAAGCTTTAAAAGGAGGGTGGTGCTTGAAATCATTGTTCTTCCTCTGTTAACTATGGTTACCAGCAAGGAAACACGTGCCGTCATCATTGCTTTGCACAAAAAGGGCATCACAGGCAAGGATATTGCTGCTAGTAAGATTGCACCTAAATCAACCATTTATCGGATCATCAAGAACTTCAAGGAGGTTCAATTGTTGTGAGGAAGCCTTCAGGGCGCCCAAGAAAGTCCAGGACCGTCTCCTAAAGCGCCAGGACCGTCTCCTAAAGTTGATTCAGCTGCGGGATCGGGGCACCACCAGTGCAGAGCTTGCTCAGGAATGGCAGGAGGCAGGTGTGAGTGCATCTGCACGCACAGTGAGGCGAAGACTTTTGGAGGATGGCCTGGTGTCAAGAAGGGCAGCGAGGAAGCCACTTCTCTCCAGGAAAAACATCAGGGACAGACTGATACTCTGCAAAATATACAGGGATTGGACTGCTGAGGACTGGGGTAAAGTCATTTTCTCTGATGAATCCCCTTTCCGATTGTTTGGGGCATCCGGAAAACACCTTGTCCGGAGAAGACAAGGTGAGCGCTACCATCAGTCCTGTGTCATGCCAACAGTAAAGCATCCTGAGACCATTCATGTGTGGGGTTGCTTCTCAGCCAAGGGAGTGGGCTCACTCACAATTTTGCCTAAGAACACAGCCGTGAATAAAGAATGGTACCAACACATCCTCTGAGAGCAACTTCTCCCAACCATTCAAGAACAGTTTGGTGACGAACAATGCCTTTTCCAGCATGATGGAGCACCTTGCCATAAGGCAAAAGTGATACCTAAGTGGCTCGGGGAACAAAACATCGACATTTTGGGTCCATGGCCAGGAAACTCCCCAGACCTTAATCCCATTGAGAACTTGTGGTCAATCCTCAAGAGGCGGGTGGACAAACAAAAACCCACAAATTCTGACAAACTCCAAGCATTGATTATGCAAGAATGGGCTGCCATCAGTCAGGATGTGGACCAGAAGTTAATTGACAGCATGCCAGGGCGGATTGCAGAGGTCTTGAAAAAGAAGGGTCAACACTGCAAATATTGACTGTTTGCATAAACTTAATTGTCAATAAAAGCCTTTGACACTTATGGAATGCTTGTAATTATACTTCAGTATACCATAGTAACATCTGACAAAAATATCTAAAAACACTGAAGCAGCAAACTTTGTGAAGACCAATACTTCTGTCATTCTCAAAACTTTTGACCACGACTGTATATAGCCTGTTGCGTATTACAGTATAGCACTCTACCACGATGTTGATGGGCAGTTTGATGGTCAGTTTGATGGTCAGTTTGATGGATAGTGTGCTTGATGGTCATTTCCAAGTGGTTTTTCAAGTGGTTCTGTTTCTTTCACTATTCATGTATGGGATGACGGTTGAAACAGAGAAAAAAACACTACAATTCATGCTTGACTATTTCCTATTGTGATACAAATCATGTTCCTAACCTTGTGTACCACCTATCCAGAGTTACTGTGTTCGTCATCGATGGGTCATGTCATGAATATGTCATATCACTAAATTAATGTTAGATTGATATTACTCTTCATTGATTGTTTTATTCCCATTAATCACACATAAAAACTGTTCCCATGTATCAACTCAAAGACACCACTTAAAAAGATGACAGTTACCACATCACCCTCTGTCAAAACTGGGGTTCTATCCTTCAGAGTTAGAGAGAGAGGGAGTAGGAGAGGAAGTGGGAGAGAGAGAGAGGGAGAGAGAGAGAAGGAGTGGGAGAGTGGGGAGAGAGTGGGAGAGTGGGAGAGAGAGGGAGAGGTAGAGGAAGTGGGAGAGAGGGAGAGAGAGAGAGAGAGAGGGAGTGGGAGAGTGGGGGAGTGGGAGAGAGAGGGAGAGGGAGAGAGAGGGAGTGGGAGAGAGAGAGAGGGAGTGAGGGAGTGGGAGAGTGGGGGAGAGAGTGGGAGAGGGAGAGGGTGGGACACTAATGAATGTTATTGCCTCTAGTCACAGTGAAACTTCCCATGGGCTGTAAGGCAGAGAGAAGAAACTGACGGTGTTTAAAATAGGGTTGATTGTGATTCCAAGCAGGACAGTAGATATGACTGGGTTGATTGTGATTCCAACCAGGACAGTAGATATGACAGGGTTGATTGTGATTCCAACCAGGACAGTAGATATGACAGGGTTGATTGTGATTCCAACCAGGACAGTAGATATGACAGGGTTGATTGTGATTCCAACCAGGACAGTAGATATGACAGGGTTGATTGTGATTCCAAGCAGGACAGTAGATATGACAGGGTTGATTGTGATTCCAACCAGGACAGTAGATATGACAGGGTTGATTGTGATTCCAACCAGGACAGTAGATATGACAGGGTTGATTGTGATTCCAACCAGGACAGTAGATATGACAGGGTTGATTGTGATTCCAACCAGGACAGTAGATATGACAGGGTTGATTGTGTGATTCCAACCAGGACAGTAGAT
>CM062508.1:4461122-4483622 GCA_031479575.1 Coregonus ussuriensis | reverse complement strand
GACTGGGGCGGGGGACTAGGCTGGGGGTCTCCTCCTCTCTCCACACCCCGTCACAGGCTGGGGCGGGGGACAGGGGCTGGGGACTGGGGCGGGGGACTGGGCTGGGGGTCTCCTCCTCTCTCTACACCCCGTCAAAGGCTGGGGCGGGGGACAGGGGCTGGGGACTGGGGCGGGGGACTAGGCTGGGGGTCTCCTCCTCTCTCTACACCCTGTCACAGGCTGGAGTTGATACTGACAGCTCATTACATCAAAGCCTAACACAGTAATCAACACATAGGCCTGGGAGCCATTCCCAGTTCACACACAGGTAAGACGTTAGCACCTAGCCTAGCGACTTCAGCCTACATACACTGTTGCATATGAATAGGTCTGGGTCTGTTTGACTTGGCAGCACTGAACACAAAGGAGAAAAGGCTAACAACCAACCAACAACCAGCCTTCTCTCTCTCTCTCTCTCTCTCTGTCTCTCTCTCTCTCTCTCTCTCTCTGTCTCTCTCTCTCTCTGTCTCTCTGTCTCTCTCTCTCTCTCTGTCTCTCTCTCTCTCTCTCTCTCTCTCTCCACCTTTTAGCAGACGCTCTTCTCCAGAGCAACTTACAGTTAGTGAGTGCATACATAAAAATATTCATACTGGTCCCCCGTGGGAATCAAACCCACAACCCTGGCATTGCAAGCACCATGCTCTACCAACTGAGCCACATGGGACTATCACACAGAGAAGGTGCAGTGAAGTCTCAGGTTGGAATGGGCACCAATCCAGACCATGTAAATGAGTTCATAACATTTACATGACGGCAGGATGCTTGTGATGTACTTGGTTTAATATTCTCTCTATTCTTTCGCTTCTTACTTGGTTACCTAAACCGTGTAGGCCTACTTGACAGATACTGTACTTTCGTTAGTGACTATCTGTCAACCTGAGCAATCAGGCATGATAATGTGCGCATGTTTTGGTGTAATCAATGTAATCACTAATCAAAGCAGCTCAATCCACAGTGAAAGAGAGCCTGCTCAGACCAGCCCAGAAACACAACCACAGCCTTTTGGCTAAGTGAGAATATCCCAAGCATTTACATTATTATTACATTTTAGTCATTTTAGCAGACGCTCTTATCCAGAGCCACTTACAGTTAGTGAGTGCATAAATTGTTTTTTCTTTCATACTGGTCCCCCGTGGGAATCGAACCCACAACCCTGCCGTTGCAAGCGCCATGCTCTACCAACTGAGCTACACGGGACTACTATACCACTGTCCTCAGACCAGGAGTGAAGTAACAAGTTTCATAGGCCCATAGAGCTCAGTCCATTCACCACTGCTGGGATGATTCCAAAGCTCCATCGCTCTTACAAAGTCTTCATAAGTTAATAAATACTAGTCTTTCTGTCCATGACCAATGGGGTCTGTATCTCAGATAAAACAGAAGAACTTCTTCCAGCTGCATTTAGAGAAGGCCTTGGTGCGTCTGTCCGATAGCTGCCTCTTCTTCTCCTTCCTGGCCTTGTGTTTGATGGCAGCAAAGATGGCCGCGTCGAACGACTCTTTTAAGTTCTTCTGCGTCAACGAAGAACACTCCACATAGGCCGCCGCTCTGATTTTATCTGCCATGCTCTGTGCCCGAGGGGTCAGCACCGGTTTGACCCCGCAGTGGTCCAGGTTGATCAGGACGTTGACGTCCAGCAGGAGGTCGGACTGGGTGCCCACGAGGATGATGGGAGCTGAGGGGTTGCAGGCTCGGATCTCGGGGATCCACTTGTTGGTGACATTGTGGAAGGAGGCGGGGTTGACCACACTGAAGCAGAGCAGGAAGACGTCCGTGTGGGAGTAGGAGAGGGAGCGGAAATCATCAAACACCTCCTGGAAATGTCAAGGTAGAGAGAGAGAGCGGAGAGAGGGGTCGGGTTAGCTGATTCAGCAGAGCGTGTGAATGTGAATGCTGTCTTGGGGGTCTGAACAACAACAATGGACGGCGTGACAGAGAGAGAGAGACGATGTCTCACACAGTATGACATGTGGTAGCCTTTAGAACCAATCTACTGCTGCTACATGTGAAAGACTGATCGTTTCCTGTCACTAAATCTGTTTGTCACATTTGTGACTGATTCTACAAAGCACACGGATGTTCCATTCCAACACGTTTCAAACGGTTGTCGTTAAATTGGACTAATGAGATTCAAGAATAACCTATTCAGGCTGATATTCTTACCTGTCCAGCTGTGTCCAGTAGTTGTATTCTGACTGGGGCTCCCTCTACTTCGACTTGACCTGTTGAAGAAAACAGAAGAATACAATTATTTTATAACTCAAGTTTGTACATAGTCTGGGTTTGTAAATCATAGGCCATATTTCCATAAACAATGATCATTTACAATGAATTAACCTAGTAGAAAACAATACATTCAGTTATTAAATTCTTATAAATTAGGCTATTATAAGGTTATAAACTTAGGCTACAAGGTTTATTTTATTTTATGTTTTTTAGTAATTTAAAGGTACTCACCAGAAAAGACGTCAAAGCCTGTCTGTTTGTAGTCCGTGGGGTATCCATTTGTGGTGTAACTGACTATCATGCTCGTCTTCCCCACAGCCCCGTCCCCCACCAGCATACAGCTGATAGCCGCTGGCTCCCTCTCCAACCTGGCCTCTTGGCTCATCAGTCCGCAAGAAGAGGGGACGCGGGATTCTTCACAATAATAATCCATTTGAGGTGGCATGTCCAACAATTAAAATGGAAGAATAGTACCTTTGCAGTGCAGAAGAGATCGGTCTTATTTCGAACGTGCGATTCTCTAGAATAGTTTATGTTTCTCCTCAAGCATCACGTTGATGGTTAGTGAATGACGGTGTGAGGCGACTTGGTTTTGAGGGAACTTTTCTGCTCAGACAGGTTGTGATTTGCATAGCCCCGCCCCCGCTGAACGCAGATCAAGAAAAGGTGTGGTCTGACACCTAAGTGATAATGAAACAATGACAATCTATTCCCATGCTAGCACATTTGGTTCCTTGGAAGTTGTGAGATGGTTGCCAAAGAATATATATTATTTTTTTGTGGCCCCCACCCCCATCAAAGTTGCCCATCCCTGATATATACTGTCTGACAAAGAACCTTAGATGGTTGGTTAAGTTCTTATATTGGGTGCTATTTTGAGATAATAGGCTACTTCACAAATATTTGCTGTGATATGTGTTTTGAAATAGTTAAGGTAAAAATGCAAAGATAAGGAAATTACAAGAATAAAGTTTACAGAGAAATCTATTTTGCAACGAATCGAAAGTGCAATAATTGATTTGCAGTTGTGTATTTTGACAACGTACTATTGTTATCCATTTAACTGTCTCTTCTTGAAAAACATGTTGGGAAAATGATTTCACCTTAAATTCCTATTGCTAACAACTTTTTTTTTTTAAACTTCCATTTGTTTTAACTTGATAACAGAGCTCTACCAAGCGGTTGAGAAGTCAAAAGAGGTCATACCATATTAGAATGGCAGTTTGCACAGCATTTTTACTCATTTCGACGATATTACAACAAGTACTTTAGGTCTGCTTCAATGGCTTTTTATTGATTCATATTGATTAATGGACCCAATGGGTCATGGAATGTGGTTTAATCAATTTATGTTGCCTAGTGTCAACAATTAAACCATATTTTTCTGCAAAAATACGTATTAGAAAATAAATACAAATTACATAGGGTGTCCACCATACTTTTTCCTGACATTTCAACCGCCTGGTTGAGCACAGTTTTACAAAATTCTTGCTTTTCAGCCTTTTTACATTTTAACTATTTATTTTCATATTCCTACTCTTCAACGTCTCTACTAACAGGAATGGTGCGATATGAATCCCTCACAAACTGAATTCCTGCCTTTAATCCCATACGTTTGGTGACTGATTGTGAGTTTTCTTACAGCCCTCTAAGTGGGCCACAACACTGAACTGCAGCAACCTAAAAGGACACAAATAATGTAAATTGATGCAGGAGGGCTGGGGGAGTTGACCAATGAAGTACAAGTGAAGATTTTTTCATATCTACTTCTAAATCTATTGTCAAAACATGCTCTACCAGCCGGTTGAGGATTGGGTTAAAGTACAATGATGTATATATTTTTTCTTATATGATTTTGCAGTGAATTCAATGTATAATCATTATAAATAGATGGCAGCCCTTTTTGAATATTGGACAAAGTGCGTGTCCTCGCGTCAGACATTAGAACTACAACAGTGTCCTGATCACATGATGACATCCGTGGATCACCTGACTAAACTGGCCCTCCCTTGTTGTGCGTTTGTATATTTTCAGGAAGCTTCACCAAATTAGCATGTTTTGACTGTTTTTAAATGGATGAGATTATACCGTTTTCTTTCTTGTGGGCTACTCTTCTATTCTGAAACATTTCTCACGACACGCAGGCAACCGAATCTGTTTTTTTGCAGACTCTAAATAGCTAGCTAGCACAGTCATGCCATCGCATGATCTGAAATTGTAGAAGTTAGCTATTAGCTAGGTTTTCTCTGCTTTATACGTTTTGCAATGTCTTCTATCCTGGATGAATACGAGGACTCGCAGAACAGCAGACACCCTGTGCAACACAGTAGCCGCCTGTCTGCTGCCAACATCGGCATAACACACTCCGGTACTGGGGAAAGCTACGGGCCTCTCAATTGGGTTTTGTTTATGATAAGGCTAGTTGGGACCATCTATATGGTTGAATCTGCGCACCACATTGCTTTCATATAGCCAATAGAATCATTATCTATATAATGTTTAGTTAGCTTGCTACCGGGACTCGATTATGTTGGCGATGATGATTGACATAAGTAATTCATGATTCGTTGTAGGGTTCGTGAATGTGAGACTGGAGGAGGAGAAGCCGATATTCAACAAACAGAGGATTGATTTCTCACCCCCAGAGAAAATCAACCACTTCGCTGTCTGCAACAATCAGCTATGCATGAGTTTAGGGAAGGACACTCTTCTGAGGTAGGGGACACTTTTATCTGCAACACCCCCCCTAGTGATCCAGCGTTATCAGGGTCTTGTGAATAGCCCTGTCACCCATGCCTGTCCATGCCTCTCTGTGTAAAACGAGCAGAATGTGTGAGTGGTGCAGTTTGTATCTTGACGTGATTGCTAAATGATGGGATTAAAAGACAAATGATGGATTAAGAGTTGACCATGTCAGTCGTTCAGGGTGATGATGTATATTTTTGGATTGGTGTAATGATGGTGTAATGATGAATATTTAATGTCTTGTTGCACAACTTTAAAATATCTTCTGAAATAGCTGCGTGTGTTTTCACATAAGATTGTATACCGTATTGGTATCTAAGATAAGTGAATTTTACTTAATAAAGGTGTTTATAAAGTTTTCCTCTGTATGTTGTTCCAGGATTGACCTTGCCAAGCCAGACCAGCCCAACCAGATAGAACTGGGGAGGAAGGATGACAGCAGAGTACACAAGCTCTTCCTGGACCCCACAGGTGAGAACGAGGGAGCTCTTCCTGGACCCCACAGGTGAGAACGAGGGAGCTCTTCCTGGACCCCACAGGTGAGAACGAGGGAGCTCTTCCTGGACCCCACAGGTGAGAACGAGGGAGCTCTTCCTGGACCCCACAGGTGAGAACGAGGGAGCTCTTCCTGGACCCCACAGGTGAGAACGAGGGAGCTCTTCCTGGATCCCACAGGTGAGAACCAGCGAGCTCTTCCTGGACCCCACAGGTGAGAACGGGGGAGCTGTTCCTGGACCCCACAGGTGAGAACGGGGGAGCTGTTCCTGGACCCCACAGGTGAGAACGAGGGAGCTCTTCCTGGACCCCACAGGTGAGAACGAGGGAGCTCTTCCTGGACCCCACAGGTGAGAATGAGGGAGCTCTTCCTGGACCCCACAGGTCCCTAAAGTAGAATACCTGCACTGTACTCATTTTACATTTACATTTTAGTAATTTGGCAGACGCTCTTATCCAGAGCGACTTACAGTTAGTGAGTGCATTCATATTTTATTTATTTTTCATACTGGCCCCCCCCCCCGTGGGAATCGAACCCACAACCCTGATGTTGCAAACACCATGCTCTACCAACTGAGCTACATCCCTGCCGGCCATTCCCTCCCCTACCCTGGACGACGCTGGGCCAACTCCCAGGCAGTAGCAACAGCGCGACTTTAGATCATTAGAAAGCATTTGCCAAAAGCCACAAAATACACCTGAATGGATTTCTGCAAATACTGTATGTAAATATAGAGGGAGTCCTCTTACATTTGGGAACTTTACAGTCCTATTGATCAAACAACCATGAACCCCATATGAACCCCAAACAACCCCATATGTAACTCTGTGTTGTTTTTATCGCACTGCTTTGCTTTATCTTGGCCAGGTCGCAGTTGTAAATGAGAACTTGTTCTCAACTGGCTTACCTGGTTAAATAAAGGTGAAATAAAAATAAATAAAAAAATGAACATGTAGGCTCTCTCTCCCTCAGTTATGCACATCAACAACGACAAGATCAACAACTAATGTTAGCCAGAGCGAGATGAGCTAAAATCTAACCAGATGAACCCTCACAAACTTTTTTGTTGTTGTTGCTTGTAGTTGGCCGTCAAAATAGCGCTGATAAAGATGAGGAATAGTACCCTCCTCGCCCCTTCTGCAGCTTCTCTGCATGCCCAAACCCACGTTCTGACAACTGAATGGGAAATTGCCTGCCCTCCCATTTGATCGATGCCAAATGCATTTGGTTGACAACTAAGAGATTTGCTAACTGTGGATAACAGTGATTCACATTTCTTGCTAGCTAACCAAATGACACTTGCATCTCTAGCTGTAGGCACCGAAAAATGATATGAGGTGGGGGGGAAAGTCGGCCACTCACCCACTGGTCCAATGTCATGACATCCTCCCAGCAGTTAGCTAGCTAACGTTAGGCTCCGTGATTTTAGCTTGCTACATAAATAGATACGCTAGCCTATTAGCCACGTTATGACTGACTGATCATTGCCCTTGTTAGTTTGATTGTATTGACATTCCCAGCCTTAGTTACATTCGTCAGTTTTTGTCCAAAATATTGAGTCGTTGAAACTGAAACAGTGCATCCCGAATGGAGGCAGCAAACAATGTACCAGGCCAGCGGTGATTTATAACCTGATAGCAATATTTTTTGGACTACCAAGAAATGTATTGGTGAATTATATGAATCATGCATTGAACTGCATCCATCTACTCTGCCAACAATGACTTACTGTACGTCATGGAATTTTGAGTAAAAAATAACCTATTTTTAAAACCTCTTATGAAGTTGGTTTTGTAGCATAAACTGGGAATTTGATATTTTCGACTGATATTATGATTTTCTGTCGGTTTCATAACTGAGAAGTAGTTAACGCTGTCAGTTCCACTTTAAATGGACAGTCTATTGCCCATTGACTGTCAAGGTTTTCATAGCTATTTCTCAGGTAAATGATCACCAAGCTGTTTTAATTATTACTAATTGATGTGAGTAGACGTACTAAAGAAGTCATTATGGTTGTTAATCTAAAAAAAAACAAATGAACTAAAGAAACGTCTGGACCAATTACATTCCCTTACTCTTACAGTTCTGTTTAGGTGTCTATTGAAATAGAGGTAATGACGTGGCATCCTCCCCTGCAGGGTCCCACCTGGTGATCTCTCAGTACCAGATCTAACACTGCTCTCCCCTCTCCTCCCCTGCAGGGTCCCACCTGGTGATCTCTCAGTACCAGATCTAACACTGCTCTCCCCTCTCCTCCCCTGCAGGGTCCCACCTGGTGATCTCTCAGTACCAGATCTAAAACTGCTCTCCCCTCTCCTCCCCTGCAGGGTCCCACCTGGTGATCTCTCAGTACCAGATCTAACACTGCTCTCCCCTCTCCTCCCCTGCAGGGTCCCACCTGGTGATCTCTCAGTACCAGATCTAACACTGCTCTCCCCTCTCCTCCCCTGCAGGGTCCCACCTGGTGATCTCTCAGTACCAGATCTAACACTGCTCTCCCCTCTCCTCCACTGCAGGGTCCCACCGGGTGATCTCTCAGTACCAGATCTAAAACTGCTCTCCCCTCTCCTCCCCTGCAGGGTCCCACCTGGTGATCTCTCAGTACCAGATCTAACAGTGCTCTCCCCTCTCCTCCCCTGCAGGGTCCCACCTGGTGATCTCTCAGTACCAGATCTAACAGTGCTCTCCCCTCTCCTCCCCTGCAGAGTCCCACCTGGTGATCTCTCAGTACCAGATCTAACACTGCTCTCCCCTTTCCTCCCCTGCAGGGTCCCACCTGGTGATCTCTCAGTACCAGATCTAACACTGCTCTCCCCTCTCCTCCCCTGCAGGGTCCCACCTGGTGATCTCTCAGTACCAGATCTAACACTGCTCTCCCCTCCCCTGCAGGGTCCCACCTGGTGATCTCTCAGTACCAGATCTAACACTGCTCTCCCCTCTCCTCCCCTGCAGGGTCCCACCTGGTGATCTCTCAGTACCAGATCTAAAACTGCTCTCCCCTCTCCTCCCCTGCAGGGTCCCACCTGGTGATCTCTCAGTACCAGATCTAACAGTGCTCTCCCCTCTCCTCCCCTGCAGGGTCCCACCTGGTGATCTCTCAGTACCAGATCTAACATTGCTCTCCCCTCCCCTGCAGGGTCCCACCTGGTGATCTCTCAGTACCAGATCTAACACAGCTCTCCCCTCTCCTCCCCTGCAGGGTCCCACCTGGTGATCTCTCAGTACCAGATCTAACACTGCTCTCCCCTCTCCTCCCCTGCAGGGTCCCACCTGGTGATCTCTCAGGACCAGATCTAACACTGCTCTCCCCCCCTGCAGGGTCCCACCTGGTGATCTCTCAGTACCAGATCTAACACTGCTCTCCCCTCTCCTCCCCTGCAGGGTCCCACCTGGTGATTTCTCTCAGTACCAGTGAGTGTCTATATCTGAACAGGAACACCCAGAAGGTGAGGTCTCTGTCCCGCTGGAGAGGACACCTCATAGAGAGTCTAGGCTGGAACAAGCTTCTGGGCACCGAGACCAACACTGGGCCCATCCTAGTGGGAACCAGCCAGGGAATCATCTTCGAGGCTGAGATCTCTGCTTCAGAAGGAAGCCTGTTTAACACCAACCCTGACCAGTACTTCAAACAGGTCAGTGGTAGGATCTGGCAATAAACATATGAGATTATACAGTATATCTTCAAGTACATTTAGAAAAAAATACAACACACCCCCAAAATAAGAACTGCTGTTAATACTGTATGCTTTTTTTTTTTATATTGAAGTTGAACCCATGGAAAGCCATGCTAATAAAACCTCTTGACATTCTAACTAATCAATCAGTGTTGAGATGGTTACATTCATTGGTTACACTCCTTCATGTAAACTTATCCGCAGGCTGCAAGCTTTTGCTAACATCTTTTGTTATCGTATTTGATGTAGCTTTTTGAAAGTACGTTTGCAAAACTAGTCCTTATTATGATGAGTAATGTATGTGATTGAAACACAGGTCCATTCCCTGGAGGAGGATGGGAAGCCAGCTCCAGTATGCTGTATAGAGGTGGAGCGAGGTCTGGAGTCTAAAGTCTTCATCATCGCCACCACCAGGAAGCGCCTGTTCCAGTTCGTAGGTCGCGTGGCAGACGGGTCAGAGCAGCAAGGCTTCAGCTCCATCTTCTCACAGAACCAGGTCTGTTAAAACAGCCTTTTAAAACTACATTGCTGTGTCAGAAATTACACCCTATTCCCTATATAGTGCACTACTTTTGGTCAGAGCCTGTGAGGTTCTTCATAACTTGTTATAACCGTATATGAACCCTTTTATTGTGTCTTATGACAAGGCTTATAATATGCTATGTCTACTACTACTACTAGGAGCTGCTGCCCAGCTTCCAGGAGTTTCCCTTTAACATGGGCTACAGTGAGATCACCTTCTACACCTCCAAGCTCAGGTCCTGCCCCAAGGCCTTCGCATGGATGATGGGTAACGGAGTTCTCTACGGTCAGCTGGACTACGTCAAGCTGGACTCGCTGCTCAGTGATGTGCAGGTACTGTTTCTATACTATTCTAATATTTTTAGGCGAGTGTACTTTAAGGTTTGATGTGTTATATTTATCATGGGCTGTAGTGGTAAGCTCCCCGCAGTTGATATGGGTGTTCTGAAGGTCTATTTGTCACTGGTCTTTCAAAAGAATCCTATTGTATTCTAGAAATTCATATTGCTGCTGCAGTACTTTTTTATATATATTTTTATAACACATTCTTTCCATCTGTCTTTCGCTCCCTCTCTCCATCAGGTGTGGGATTACACCCCAGACATAGACTTCAGTTTCAACAAGCCCATCTCCATCGTGTTGACTCAGTTCCACTTTCTACTCCTCCTCCCTGACCGCGTCAAGGCCATCTGCACACTCAACGGACAGGTGGGCGCACACACATGCACGGACGGACGGGACAGGACTCTGCCTTTGCTGCTGCTTGCTCTGTGGGGTCTAGGTCAGGTTACTGTGGGGTCTAGGCCAGGTTACTGTGGGGTCTAGGTCAGGTTACTGTGGGGTCTAGGTCAGGTTACTGTGGGGTCTAGGTCAGGTTACTGTGGGGTCTAGGTCAGGTTACTGTTGGGTCTAGGTCAGGTTACTGTTGGGTCTAGGTCAGGTTACTGTTGGGTCTAGGTCAGGTTACTGTTGGGTCTAGGTCAGGTTACTGTTGGGGTCTAGGTCAGGTTACTGTTGGGTCTAGGTCAGGTTACTGTGGGGTCTTGGTCAGGTTACTGTTGGGTCTAGGTCAGGTTACTGTTGGGGTCTAGGTCAGGTTACTGTTGGGTCTAGGTCAGGTTACTGTGGGGTCTAGGTCAGGTTACTGTGGAGTCTAGGTCAGGTTACTGTTGGGTCTAGGTCAGGTTACTGTGGGGTCTAGGTCAGGTTACTGTTGGGGTCTAGGTCAGGTTACTGTGGGGTCTAGGTCAGGTTACTGTGGACGGACGGACGTTTTATGAATACATTCAGTTGATTGATTGATTGACAGGTGGTGTGCGAGGACGTGTTCCCTGATAAGTTTGGCACCCTGAAGAAGATGATCAAGGACCCAGCAGGAGGCCTGGTGTGGATCTACACTGAGAAGGCCGTCTTTAGGTACATTTACATTACATTTAGTTTTGTAGTCATTTAGCAGACACTCCTACTCAGAGAGACATACAATCACTGCATTCAACTAGGATCGGTAGGACAACCACATATCACAGCCGTTGCTAATTAAACCTTGTCCAGCCACTATCTGTGAAATCAGACTAGATCTGCCATTGCTAGTTAAACCTTGTTCAGCCACGATCTGTGAAATCAGTGCTAGAAACAAAAGACCAGGTGTTTTTTTTTTCTCTCTCTCTCAATCCAGATACCACATCCAGAGAGAAGCCAGGGATGTGTGGCAGATGTACATGAGTATGAACAAGTTTGACCTGGCTAAGGAGTACTGCCGGGACCGGCCAGAGTGCATAGACATGGTTCTGGCTAAAGAGGCAGAGCACTGCTTCCAGAACAAACGCTACCTGGAGAGTGCTAAGTGCTACGCTCTGACCCAGAACTACTTTGAGGAGATCGCGTTGAAGTTCATCGAGGCGAAACAGGAAGAAGCTCTGAAAGAGTTCCTTCTAAAGAAACTCAACAACCTGAAACAGGTAGGATGTTTATTGGTGACTTTAGTGTGTCCAAAATGACATCGTATGGGCCCTGGTCAAAAGTAGTGCACTATATAGGGAATAGGGTTCTATTTGGGATGCGGACTTATTTTGTGTGATCTGAGGTAACTTGTAACAACTCTTTTGTGTGATCTGTTTTTAACTCTTTTAAAAATCATGTTACCCCTGCTTGCAATTCAAATTTCCCCCTGGGGACAAAAAACATTTTGATTGATGAATTAAAACAGAGTGAGAAGACCCAGATCACCTTACTGGTCACCTGGCTGACTGAGCTCTACCTGAACCGCCTGGGGCTTCTGCAATCAGACGAGGGGAAACATGGGGTGTTCCAGGAGACGCGTGATGAGTTCCGGAAGTTCCTCAGTAGCTCCAAACACAAGGAGTGTCTCTATAACAACCGTACGACCATCTATGACCTGCTGGCTAGCCATGGTAACGTGGACGACATGGTCTACTTCTCTGTCATCATGAAGGTATCTTATGACGCTATCTATTCAGGCTTGGGCTCAATTCCATTTTCAATTCTAGTCAATTCAGAAAGTGAACCAAATTCCTATATATAGATAGATATATTTGATTATTTAAAACACAATACAACCACACGTGTGGATAATGCATTTAAAATCATTTGAGGATGACAAAAAATAGTTTGAAAACTTATTTCCATTGGGATCCTCTTAAATAAATGTCTCTAATCATTAACAAACAATAGCATAGCAGGCTGAAGACCTGAAAGTCTCAGTCGGCTTGGGATGAAGTTGAGGCAATTTGGGTTGGAAAGGCTGTGTAGGTTCAGTGGAGAGGGCACCGATGGGACAACCAAGGAGAAACAAAGACGGTCTGAAAGAAATGGCCAAGGGGTATTCAACACCTGCTTTTCTGAATGGTCAGTCACTCCATTGGAGCCGCTTTTCTGCTACTGGTCCTCCATCGCCAGGAATGTTTTACATTTTACATTCATTTTAGCAGACGATCTTATCCAGAGCGACTTACAGGAGCAATTAGGGTTAAGTGCCTTGCTCAAGGGCACATCGACAGATTTTTCACCTGGTCGGCTCGGGGATTAGAACCAGCGACCTTTCGGTTACTGGGCACAACGCTCTTAACCACTAAGCTACCTGCCGCACGGGTGATGTCACAGCTGCTGAAAAGCGCACGAAAAGCCACCACATCTTGGCAGTGGTTAGGAGCGTTCCCTGAACAGTCCCTGACTTTCCTCTGCTACCTCTGGACACAGCTTGCATTCCCTGAACAGTCCCTGACTTTCCTCTGCTACCTCTGGACACAGCTTGCAGTCCTTGGTGTAATACTTCCAAACAGATGAAACAAAAAGCCACAGTACTTGAATCCAAACAGCCAGCCAGCTAGCTAGCTAGTGAGCCAAAATACTTTTCATCATGATCCTGCAACTCTGAGAGTCAAGACCGTAGGATATAGTGATCAAACCCCAGAGAAGCCAGAACCACCCAAAAACGATTACAAAATGCAACAAAAAACACACACACAAAAAAAAAAGTATCTACAGAGCTCGCCTATGCTACTTTACGGTGCCATGGCAACCACGGAACCAAATTCAAATTCCACATTGAAAAGCATTGAAGAGAATTGGAATTTCAGTGTACTTCCTGAATTGAAATAGAATTGACCCCAACCCTGCTGTTCATTCATGGTATTGTATTGTAGGATTTATTGCTGCTCTCTATTGGTTGTCTCTAACAGTGTTCATTTTGTCAATAACTATGACGAAAAATACTAATCAACAAGCTATTTTTCCTGACTAAAACTACGGCGATAATGAGACGAGACGCCTGGAAAAAATTCATAACTATTACAAATGACTTCATTTTAGTAGACAAAAAATGTGACGAGACGAGAATTCCACGGGAGACTAATGGACATTTGTCCCTCGGACTGCTAGATGGTGAAGCGTGATTCATCACTCCATAGAACGCGCTTCCACTACTCCAGAGTCCAATGGCAGCGGGCTTTACACCACTCCAGCCGACGCTTGGCATTGCGCATGGTGATCTTAGGCTTGTGTGCGGCTGCTCGGCCATGGAAACCCATTTCATAAAGCTCCAGACTAACAGTTCTTGTGCTGACGTTGCTTACTGTATAGTGTATGTACATGAAGGCAGGGTAAAGTGACTAGGCATCAGGATAGATAATAATAAGGTTTCCTATGAAAAATGCTATTTGTTGAATGTTAGGTGTACAGTAATATTTCTGGCATTTTTGTAAAGCTCAAATTCCCCCCTTTTCAAGGAAACCACTGTTATTTACCCCCCTTTGACGGTTATGATGGGGAGAAAATCAGACGTTTAACCTGTAGCCAAGGCTTTATAGCCTTTACGGTTAATAATGTCTGGCATCGGTTACAGTCTGCCACAATATCAATGTTACCAGCTAAGGTATAGGAGGGGTATTAGGCCTAGTTGGACGAGGCTATCTGAATGAGGGGTATTAGGCCTAGTTGGACGAGGCTATCTGAATGAGGGGTATTAGGCCTAGTTGGACGAGGCTATCTGAATGAGGGGTATTAGGCCTAGTTGGACGAGGCTATCTGAATGAGGGTTATTAGGCCTAGTTGGACGAGGATATCTGAATGTTCACATGATGGAAGATAAAGGAGTCATTATTATGTCTGTGACTAAACTTGTCCAGAGTTTTAGTCGACTGATAATAACTAAAAGTAACGAAGGATGAAATGACTAAAATGTGACTTAAGACTAAAAGGTATTTTTAAGACTAAATCTAAAAATAGCTGCTCAAATTAACACTGGTCTCTCTAATGGTACGGCAATTTTCTGCCATTTTATTTTCCGTTTTGTATAATAAAACTTGCTGCTGCTGTTTTGACATTTTCTGGGATTTAAGAAAGAATCTACATCTATTTATCTCTATCTCTCTAGGACTATGAGAGGGTGATCTCCCACCACTGTCAGCATGATGACTATAGCGCCGCCCTGGAGGTGCTCTCTAAGCACTGCGACGAGAAGCTCTTCTATAAGTTCTCCCCCATCCTCATGCAACACATACCTAAGAAGGTGATACGGTGATTTTGCGTTGAAATGTTTTGTTGTTGTTGTTATTATTATTGTCTTTGTGTTCAAGTACAATGCAATTCAGTTTGACATGCCATACATTACCATACTTTATTTTACATTTTCACGGAAATTCATGGCATGTAAAGTGCCGATTTTTGTGTATTTGTGAAAGGGAAATTGAATTAATTTAATGAACAATAACCTTTAATAATCATAAGGTGGTGGATGCCTGGATCCAGATGGGCAGCAGGCTGGAACCTAAGAAGCTGATCCCAGCCCTGGTCAACTACAGTCAGATGGGTTCTACACAACAGATCCACGAGACCATCCGCTACATGGAGTTCTGCGTCTACCAGCTCACGGTGACAGAAGAGGCCATACACAACTACCTGCTGTCCGTCTACGCCAAGTACAAACCTGAGAGTCTCCTGTGGTACCTGGAACAGGTAGGTTCAAGGCTGTGTCCGTCCCAAATGGCACCCTGTTCCCTATATAGAGCTCTACTTTCGACCAAGGACACGCAGACCAAATATCTATCGCTAACTTTAAAAAAAATAATTACCTGTTTATATTTTATTCTAGTTTACTCTTGAGTGTCCTTGGGTATCTTGAAAGTAAATCAAATATAATACATTAAAATGTATTATTATTATTAACACATAAACATAGGTTATTTTATGATTAATAAATCAAATGTGTTATTGTTATTGACAGGCTGGGACCCACGCTTCAGACATCCACTATGATTTAAAGTATGCCCTGAGGCTGTGTGCTGAACATGGCTACCTCCAGGCCTGTGTTCTGGTCTATAAGATCATGGGGCTGTATGAGGAAGCTGTCGATCTGGCCCTACAAGTGAGTGTCTTGGCTAGTTTTGATTAGCATGTAGCTAACTGTTGATCATTTGATATTAACAGGATATTGCAAGATAAGAAAGTGCAAATAGTGGGCTACACCATCAATATATACATACGTCGTTATCTCAATATATATACATACATTATCTCAATATATACACATACATTATCTCAATATATACACATACATTATCTCAATATATACACATACATTATCTCAATATATACGCATACATTATCTCAATATATACGCATACATTATCTCAATATATACGCATACATTATCTCAATATATACACATACATTATCTCAATATATACGCATACATTATCTCAATATATATATACAGACATTATCTCAATATCTGCATTCATTATCTCAATATATACATACATTATCGAATTTTATTTGTCACATGCTTCGTAAACAACAGGTGTAGATTAACAGTGAAATGCTTACTAACAGCTCCTTCCCAACAATACAGAGAGAAAGAAAACAGAAATAATAGACATTTAACTATTTAGCAGTCTTATGGCTTGGGCGGAGAAACTGTTCAGGGTCCTGTTGGTTCCAGGCTTGGTGTACTGGTACTGCTTGCCGTGCTGTAGCAGAGAGAACACAGTCTATGACTTGGGTGGCTGGAGTCTTTGACGATTTTTAGGGCCTTCCTCTGCCACCGCCTGGTATAGAGGTCCTGGATGGCAGGAAGCTCGGCCCCAGTGATGTACTGGGCTGTACGCACTACCCTCTGTAGCGCCTTGCGGTTGGATGCCAAGCAGTTGCCATACCAAGCGGTGATGCAGCCAGTCAAGATGCTGTCAATCTTGCTTTTTGTATAACCTTTTGATGATCTGAAGGCCCTCTTTCGTGCCCTCTTCACGACTGTGTTGGTGTGTGTGGACCGTGATAGATCCTGAGTGATGTGGACAACGAGGAACTTGGAGCTCTCAACCCGCTCCACCACAGCCCCATCAATGTAAATAGGTGCGTGCTCAGCCCTCCGTTTCCTGTAGTCCACGATCAGCTCCTTTGTCTTACTGACGTTGAGGGAGAGGTTGTTGTCCTGGCACCACACTGCCAGGTCTCTGACCTCCTCCCTATAGGCTGTCTCATCATCGTCGTCAGTGATCAGGCCTACCACCGTCATGTCGTCGGCAAACTTAATGATGGTGTTGAAGCCGTGCACGGCCACGCAGTTGTGGGTGAACAGGGAGTACACGAGGGGACTGAGCACGCACCCCTGATGGGCCCCTGTGTTGAGGGTCAGTGTGGCGGATGTGTTGTTGTCTACCCTCCCCAACTGGGGGCGGCCCGTCAGGAAGTCGAGGATCCAGTTGAAGAGGGAGGTGTTCAGTCCCAGGGTCCTTAGCTTAGTGATAAGCTTGGAGGGTACTATGGTGTTGAACGCTGAGCTGTAGTCAATGAACAGCATTCTCACATAGGTGTTGCTCTTGTCCAGGTGGGAAAGGGCAGTGTGGAGTGCAATAGAGATTGCATCATCTTTTGGATCTGTAGGGGCAGTATGTGAATTGGAGTGGGTCCAGGGTGTCTGGGATGATGGTGTTGATGTTACCGTACCTTCAGGCTCTGATCAGTCCCTACACCCAAACGAGGGCATTGCGTTCATCCACCTCTGGCCTGCTGGCTTGCTGGCTCCCCTTCCTCTGCCGAAGCATAGTTCCCGCTCAGCCCAGTCAAAACTGTTCGCTGCTCTGGCACCCCAATGGTGGAACAAGCTCCCTCACGACGCCAGGACAGCGGAGTCACTCACCACCTTCCGGAGACATTTGAAACCCCACCTCTTTAAAAAAAAAATATGAACAATTTTGTATTTATTTTTTATGAAAAAAAGAATAATTGTAAAGTGGTTATCCCACTGGCTATAGGGTGAATGCACCAATTTGTAAGTCGCTCTGGATTAGAGCGTCTGCTAAATTACGTAAATGTAAATGTGATTAATGACCAGCCTTTCAAAGCATTTCATGGCTACAGATGTGAGTGCTATGGGCTGATGGTCATTTAGACAGGTTACCTTGGCATTCCTGGGCACAGGGACTATGGTGGTCTGCTTGAAACATGTAGGTATTACAGACTGGGTCGGGTCAGGGAGAGGTTGAAAACGTCAGTGAAGACACTTGCCAGCTGGTCAGCGCATGCTCTGAGTACGCGTCCTGGTAATCCGTCTGGCCCTGCAGCTTTGTGAATGTTAACCTGTTGAAAGGTCTTACTCACATCGGCTACAGAGAGCGTGATCACACAGTCATCTGGAACAGCTGGTGCTCTCATGCATGGTTCAGTGTTGCTTGCCTCGAAGCCAGCATAGAAGGCATTTTATATCCCGAGTGGCACAGCGGTCTAAGGCACTGCATCTCAGTGCTTGAGGCGTCACTACAGACCCCCTGGTTCGATTCCAGGCTGTATCACAACCGGCCGTGATTGGGAGTCCTATAGGGCGGTGCACAATTGGCCCAGCGTCGTCCGGGTTTGGCTGGTGTAGGCCGTCATTGTAAATAAGAATTTGTTCTTAACTGACTTGCCTAGGTAAATAAAGGTAAAATAACAAAATCTTTGCTCATCTGGTAGGCTCGCTTCATTGGGCAGCTCGCGGCTGGGTTTCCCTTTGTAATCCGTGATAGTATGCAAGCCCTGCCACATCCAATGTAGTAGGATTCGATCTTAGTCCTGTATTGATGCTTTGCCTGTTTGATGGTTCATCTTAGGGCGTAACGGGATTACTTATAAGCGTCTGGATTAGTGTCCCGCTCCATGAAAACCGTTCCCCAAGCGGCTGGTGCAACTCTTCTCCTGTGCTGTTTTCCTTCTCCTTCCAGGTGGATGTGGACATGGCCAAGTCGTGTGCTGACCTGCCTGAGGATGACGAGGAGTTGAGGAAAAAGTTGTGGCTGAAGATCGCCCGTCACGTGGTGCAGGAGGAGAAGGATGTGAAGAAGGCCATGAACTGTCTGTCCAGCTGTAACCTGTTGAAGATAGAAGACATACTGCCTTTCTTCCCAGACTTCGTCACCATAGACCACTTCAAGGTAATACTGTGATCAAATGTTTAGGTCCAGAATCTAAAACAAATGAACAAACAAACAAGCAAGCACACACACACACACACACACACACACACACACACACACACACACACACACACACACACACACACACACACACACAAGACAGTATTTGAGGTGCACTTAATTTACCTTGGAGCTTGCACTTTTGGGACTATTCTATTGGTTCCATTGTACCAGCCAAAGCAAATGTTTGCAAGTATGTAATCTCGGCACCCAGAACCAAATCTCAGCTTCTATGTATTTGTGTTTCTATGTCCCTCCACACCATCTCCCCCATGCCCCCCCCCCCTCCTCCTCCCTCCCTCCCTCCCTCCCTCCCTCCCTCCCTGCAGGAGGCTATCTGCAGCTCTTTAGAGGAGTACAACCAGCACATAGACGAGCTGAAGCAGGAGATGGAGGAGGCGACGGAGAGCGCCAAGCGGATCAGAGAGGACATCCAGGAGATGAGGAACAAGTACGGGGTGGTGGAGAGCCAGGAGAAATGCGCTGCCTGCGACTTCCCCCTCCTCAACAGCTTCTATCTGTTCCTGTGTGGTCACATGTTCCATTACGACTGCCTTTTCCAGGAGGTCAGTATGCAAACCCATTTTATTTGACCTTTGACCCTATTTCAAGAACAGTTGGCTAACAGTCTCCCGAGTGGCGCAGCATCGCAGTGCTAGCTGTGCCACTAGAGATCCTGGTTCGAATCCAGGCTCTGTCGTAGCCGGCCGCGACCGGGAGACCCATGGGGCGGCGCGCAATTGGCCCAGCGTCGTCCAGGGTAGGGGAGGGAATGGCCGGCAGGGATGTAGCTCAGTTGGTAGAGCATGGCGTTTGCAACGCCAGGGTTGTGGGTTCGATTCCCACAGGGGGTATGAAAAAAATAAAATAATGTATTCACTAACTAACTGTAAGTTGCTCCGGATAAGAGCGTCTGCTAAATGACTAAAAATGTAAATGTAACAATATATACCAGTAGGTCAGTAGCACATCATTTTGATCTTGACCTTTGACCCTATTTCAAGAAGATTTAGCTAACAATGTATTGCAGCAAACAGAGGGGCATTGGGTCATTACTACGTATATTTGTAAATTATGTACGCTACATACACAATGAAAATGGCTTGGAGGAGGATATCCCCAAAAATGTACACTAGAGCCAGAGATGTCTCATTAATGTGTCTTCTTCCCCCAGGAGATTCAATAGTTCAATAGCCTTTTTTAAGTTCACTAGTTACCTTTATATAAGGTGAGCCCTCACCTGTCCACCTACAAGTAGACTAAACTAGGGATCTTTTCCTCAGGTGAGCCCTCACCTGTCCACCTACAAGCAGACTAAACTAGATGAGATGCAGAAGAAGCTGGCTGCAGCCACTCAGACCTCCAAGTCCCGCCACCCACCGCCCCGCCCCCAAGGAGAAGGAGGAGGGGGGTGACACCGCCAGCCTGGGGAAAGGAAGCGCCGGAGTCAGCCGAGAGCAGATCAAGTCCGACATCGATGACATCATCGCCTGCGAGTGTGTGTACTGCGGTGAGCTGATGATCAAGTCAATCGACAAGCCATTTATTGATCCACAGAAGTTTGAGGAGGAGAAGTCCAGCTGGCTCTGAAATGGATGGTTGGACCTGCCTGAAACTGGACAGGCTTGAAATGGCAGACTTGAGGTGGCTGTCTGAAATGAACGGGTCTGAAATGGACTTGAGCTGCCATTCTGAAATGACAAGTGAAATGAAGTGGGACTGTAATTGGTCTGAAATGGGCTTTAACTGTCTGAACTTTTGAGTGAAATAAGACTTGTCTATTTCATAAATGTCTGAAATGATGACTGAGATGCGCTGCTCGTGCTGTCTGAAATGGAAAGGAAACGAGCAGTGAGTACATTGCTGTGTGAGCAGTGAGTACCGTATTCTCTGTGATGATGGGAAGTACACAGTGCCTGGCGATGGATACTCACAGGAGAGGGGAAGAATGCAGGAGCTCCTTTATAACCTCTTATCCCCTATAATAATATTATTATTACTTCTCTGTAATATCATATGTTCTAGTCTCTCTCTCTCTCTCTTCCTTCTTTCTCTCTTGTTTTTCAGCGAAGCTTCAAACTGCACTATGATCGGTTTACTGTCTTTACACTCAAATCTGTCTGAATTAACAAAATAACTCTCACATTTTTCTCTGAAATTAGATTTAGAAATTCAGATTTATAAATCTCAACTGGTATTAGTTAATTCCACTGGCTAGTGACATGAATGGTACTGTGGAATGTATGTTTATGAATGACTTACGTTTTTGTTGTTAGTGACAGTTATGGCGTCATGACAACTTCCTTCACACCTGTTGCATTGGCTGGCAGTTTATTCTGTTGAGACACTCTCTGAGATCAGGTCAATGTAACCCCACTTTGCTATGGTTTGCTAAATGTGCTTTATGAAAATTAAAACAAATCTTCAAATCGGTCTATGGAATTGTTATATTTCGTGTGTTTGAATGTTATTAATTCCTCTGATGGTGTGAGGGACCTTCTGTCTGAAAGCCGAAAGGTGAATATGAAAAATCTTAAGTTATGATATTATTCTGGGGATTGAGTGAGACGCCTTCCTCTCATAAATATGCAGCAACTGACAAGGACAAGGAAATGGCCTAGGACTTCAGTTCAGTGTTTACAGTGTCATCAATGTACAGCAGACTGAGATTTTCACTCAAGCATTTTCTCTGCACTGTTGCACTGCTTTGAAAAGTGAGTGTGAAGGTTGTTTGGGATAAAGTAAAATATATTATGCACGTAACTGAGGCTTCTGAAGAACCAGTATCAGGTATATATTGATGTTAACAGTTAAATCGTAACATGTCTTGTGTGCTGTGCAATGTATAGCTCATATATCCACACACACGCACGGGGTTGTCGGGAGAGGTCGTGTTTTTCTCTGGCTGGAGGTAAGAAGGAGGTAAGCTACATGTAGTGTTGAGTAAAGCTTAACCATGTGTTAGATCGTAGGTAGGTAGTTAGCTGTAGTTAGGTATTGTATTTACTGTAGGTTGGTGTTGTTGTTATTGTAGGTTTCCGTGGGTAATTGTGGGTTGGTATCGAGGCACGAGGCTAGCTAGCTAGCGGGTAGCTACAGGTAACGATTAGCAACGCTGGAGAGCTGGTTCCAATGGTAATGTAGTCCTAGCCAACGTTTAACTTTTGCTTAACCATGTATTAGATCGTAGGTAGGTAGTTAGCTGTAGTTAGGTATTGTATTTACTGTAGGTTAGTATTGTTGTTATTGTAGGTTTCCGTGGGTAATTGTGGGTTGGTATCGAGGCACGAGGCTGGCTAGCTAGCTAGCGGGTAGCTACAGGTAACGATTAGCAAGCAACGCTGGAGAGCTGGTTCCAATGGTAATGTAGTCCTAGCCAACGTTTAACTTTTGCTTAACCATGTATTAGATCGTAGGTAGGTAGTTAGCTGTAGTTAGGTATTGTATTTATTGTAGGTTGGTGTTGTTGTTATTGTAGGTTTCCGTGGGTAGTTGTAGGTTAGTATCGAGGCACGAGGCTAGCTAGCTAGCGGGTAGCTACTGGTAACGATTAGCAACGCTGGAGAGCTGGTTCCAACGTTTAATTTTTTTATTTTATTTTTTGCTGCGTTGTGAAGGGAACTCGACACGGACTTGAATTGTCTGTTTGGTGTGCTGACACACTCTTGGCAGTTTGTTGTGGCCAGGTGTTGATGCTAAGTTGTGTGTTAATGGATGCTAGCTTGCAGTTTGGCTACGGCGTCATAGCTAGGCTTCGTGGGTTGTTGTGGGTAGTTACTGTGTCTTGGCAGTGTCCTCGGCCGTGCCGGCTGTAGCACGAAGCTAGCTAGCT